>CM056156.1:25290735-25623850 GCA_029620275.1 Acrossocheilus wenchowensis | reverse complement strand
CACAACTTGACCCCAAAGACCTAGTTAATTACAGACCGATCTCAAATCTCCCTTTTCTGTCAAAGATACTAGAAAAGGTAGTATCCTCACAATTATATTCCTTCCTAGAGAAAAATGATATCTGTGAGGAATTCCAGTCAGGATTTAGATCGTATCATAGTACTGAAACTGCTCTCATTAGAGTTACAAATGACCTGCTTCTATCATCTGATCGTGGTTGTATCTCTTTATTAGTTCTACTGGATCTTAGCGCTGCGTTCGACACTATCGACCACAACATTCTTTGAATAGACTACAAAACTTTGTTGGCATTAGTGGAAGCGCCTTAGCATGGTTCAAATCGTACTTATCTGACCGCCATCAGTTCGTAGCAGTGAATGAAGAGGTATCATATCGATCACAAGTGCACTATGGAGTACCTCAAGGTTCAGTACTAGGGCCATTACTTTTCACGCTTTACATGTTACCCTTGGGAGATATTATCAGGAGACATGGTGTTAGCTTTCACTGTTATGCTGATGATACTCAGCTCTATATTTCTTCGCGGCCCGGTGAAACACACCAAATTGAGAAACTAACGGAATGCATAGTCGATATAAAAAACTGAATGACGAGTAATTTTTTACTGCTAAATTCTGAAAAAACAGAGGTGTTAATTATCGGACCTAAAAACCCCACATGTAACAACCTAGAACATTATCTAACACTTGATGGCTGCTCTGTCAATTCTTCTTCATCAGTCAGGAACCTAGGTGTGCTGTTCGAGAGCAATCTTTCATTTGAAAGCCATGTTTCTAGCATCTGCAAAACTGCGTTTTTTCATCTCAAAAACATATCTAAATTGCGACCTATGCTCTCAACGTCAAATGCAGAAATGTTAGTTCATGCGTTTATGACCTCAAGGTTAGACTATTGTAATGCTTTATTGGGTGGTTGTTCTGCACGCTTGATCAGCAAACTACAGTTGGTCCAAAATGCAGAAGCTAGAGTTCTTACTAGAACCAGGAAATATGACCATATTAGCCCGGTTCTGTCAACACTGCACTGGCTCCCTATCAAACATCGGATAGATTTTAAAATCTTGTTAATTACTTATAAAGCCCTGAATGGCTTAGCTCCTCAGTACTTGAGCGAGCTCTTATCGCATTATAGTCCGCCACGTCCGCTGCGTTCCCAAAACTCTGGCCGTTTGATAATACCTAGAATATCAAAATCGACTGCGGGCGGCAGATCCTTTTCCTATTTAGCACCCAAACTCTGGAACAATCTACCTAACACTGTTCGGGAGGCAGACACACTCTGTCAGTTTAAATCTAGATTAAAGACCCATCTCTTTAGCCTGGCGTACACATAACACACTAATACGCTTCTATTATTCAAATCCGTTAAAGGATTGTTAGGCTGCATTAATTAGATCAACCGGAACCGGGAACACTTCCCATAACACACGATGTACTCGTTACATCGTAAGTAGAATGGCATCTACGCTAATATTTGTCTGTTTCTTTCCTATGATCAGATGGTGGATCAGCACCAAGAGATGATGTCTGCAGGCCTGATCGTCAGCGGAGACCAGGACACCCAGATGACCCCCAGAGACCTCAATTAAAATACAATAAAACTAAAAAATATAACTAAAAATATAATACAATACCTAACTACATAATACTACTATTGTTAGAACTTGAAATTTTTTAACTGCGGGTTTCGTCTGGTCAGAGGAGAACTGGCCCCCCGACTGAGCCTGGTTTCTCCCAAGGTTTTTTTCTCCATTCTGTCACAGAGGGAGTTTTGGTTCCTTGCCGCTGTCGCCTCTGGCTTGCTCAGTTGGGGACACCTAATTTCTAGCGATTATCGCTGATTTGATTGCACAGATACTATTTAAACTAAATTGAGCTAGACAATGACATCTCTGAATTCAATAATGAAATGCCTTTAACTGAAAATTGAGTGTTTAATCTTATCATTATATATTACTGACACTCTGTCCTCCAATTTGATATTGTTAAGTGCTTAAATGGATAAAGGTGACTTGACTTGACTTGACTTCTGTTAAAGAACATCTTCACCAAGCTTGTCAGTTAGCTCAGACTCATTTAGCAGAGTCCAAAGCTAAGATGAAGACACGATATGACCACGAGGGTAATCCGGGAGTTTCAGCCTGGAGATCTTGTTAATTCTTCCTGTGCCTGGTGCAAGCCTGCAGGCTAAGTTTGCAGGCCCTTAAATTGTTGAAGGAAAAACTCAGTGACACCAATGATGTTATTCGCACCCCAGACCGTTGACGTAAAAGTCGATTGTGTCATGTAAACATGCTAAAATCATATTGCACGAAATGCAAATGCTGATTCTTCTGTTGTTAAACCTGTCTACAGCAGTTGTTCTGCCTGCTAAATGTCCTGAGGAGGATGGACTGGTAGAGAAAGATGTCCAATTTTTGAGTGCTCACTTGCAAAACTCAGTTATTTTGAAGGATCTGCATCTACATCTTAATCAGTTGTATGTGATCTTTGATCGGTTGAACAAGGCTTCTCTAACTCTTAATTTGGCTAAGTGTGAATTTGCCAAAGCTACAGTAACCCATCTTGGTAAATGTGTTGGCCAAGGGTAAGTGAAGCCTGTTGAAGCCAAGATAGCTGCTGTTAAGTTTCCCATGCTGCTGTTGAGTTTCCCATGCCCACTAAGAAACGTGAGTTGCGCCGTTTCTTAGGGATGAGTGGCTATTACAGAAGTTTTTGTAAGAATTTCGCTGCTATTGTCTCTCCTCTTACTGACCTTTTAAGCACTTCTAGGAGACTTGTGTGGACCCCTTGAGTGTATGGAAGCATTCAATGCTGCAAAAGATCTTTTCTGTACAGCACCTGTTCTTTCTGCACCAAATTTCTCTCACCAATTCAAATTGCAGGTTGATGCCAGGGCTGTAGGAGCCGGGGCGGTCCTGATGCAAGAGGATGAAGGTGGAATTGACCATCCTTTAGAATTTCACTGACACTTGTTGAATTTCTTCAAGAAAAATGATAGTGTAATCGAGAAGGAGGCTCTAGCTTTGTTATTAGCCCTCCAACATTTCGAAGTCTACCTGGGTGGAAGTGATGCCCCATTTCTGGTGTATACAGATCCCAATCCATTGGTGTTTCTAAATTGTATGTTTAATACTAATCAACGTTTTATGTGTTGGTCTTTAATTGTACAGGAATATCATCTTGACATCCGTCACAAGAAAGGAGATGATAACATCATCGCTGATGCCCTGTCTAGAGTTCATTCCTTGGATGGTTAATGAGTGTTTTGTGCTTATAACCAATGGGTGGTTATATTCTTTGGTGGGGGTGTTACTTCCAGAGCCGTAAGGTTCTGTTGTGTGAATTCCATGCCTTGTTGTTTTTTTTTCCTCTCCCTCTCTCTCTCTCTCTCTCTCTCGAGTGCATGCTGGGAGCAAGTGGGCGGAGTTGGATGTGTGGTGGAGTGAGAGCGTTTGTCTGTGAGTTGAGTGAGTTTTTCTATCTTTCCTATCCTTTTATTTTTTTCGAGTAGAGTCGGTGATTGTTTTAGGGGTTTTGCTACAGTTAAGGAAAGTAAGGCGCTGTCGATCAGCGTGTGCTGGTTGTAATGGCAGCGCCTGGAAGTGTGACGCTTGATCAGCTAACGCGGCGGCATGGCATTAAAGTTGTCCCCGCGGAACGCTGCTCTGTGGAAGACTGCAGTTTAGCTGTTGCACAGGTTGTTGGTCACAGAAGCGTTCTGTCAGCATCAAGAATGAACAGTGCAATTGTTTTGTTCTTAGATGACGTCAATAAAGTTAATGAGATCGTTGCAAGTGGAATTGTTGTAAATGAGGCTTTTACAGCGGTAATGCCTTTGATGCAACCAGCAAAAAAGATCTCATTGTCAAATGTTCCACCATTTATCAAAGATGAAGTAATTGAAAGAGAGCTGGCAAGGCATGGGAAAGTTGTATCGAAGATTAAAAAGATAGTCTTAAAATGCAAATCTGCGCAACTTAAGCATGTTGTCACTTTCCAAAGACAAGTGTATATGATTCTAAATGATGGACAGGAGTTGAATCTTGTACTAAAGTTTAGGATTGATGACTTTGACTATGTAATTTATGTGACATCAGAAACAATGAAATGTTTTAAGTGCAGTCAGGTAGGACATCTTGCTCGAGCTTGTCCAGAGAATGAAGAAAATGAAACAATTCATAATAATGATGAAAAGGGACAAAAATAAAATAATGTGATTGAAGACCAACAAGAAAAGGACAGGGATAGAAATGAGAATAAAAGACATGAGGATGGTGAAAAAAGTGAACAAGGAGCTAGTCATGAGGAAAATGTGAATAAGTGTAATGAGGAAAAATTAGTACAGGACATAACCGAAATAGAAAATGATGTTGTTGGTAGTCTTGTGGAAGTAGAAACGTCTAGAGACATTGATATGACGGATGATGACAGTCTTTTTAAAACACCAACACTGAAAAGAAAAACTACTGGGAAGAGAAGGGGGAAAAAAGCAAGGAAAGAACAAGTTCAGGAAAAACAGATGAAAGAGAAGCTGGATCGTGGAGTTATATCTGACTACAGTAATTCTGATGAGTCTTTAATAGAGAGTGAGAGTGAATCAGTGAGCTCAGTTGATTCAGTTTCTCTTAGGAGATCTGAAAGGAATGCCTATACCCTTGAAAAGATTAAAGCTTTTTGCAAAGTACAAAAGGAATGAAGGGAGTTCAAGTGGAGGATTTCTTTCCTGATCGGGAGTTGTTTATAGAGTCAGCAAGAGTGTTAATGAAAGAAAAAGGGATCGGGGGCCTTACAGAACAAGAAATATACAGGCTCAAGAAAATTGTTCAGAAGTTGAGGTCCACCATGTTGAATGATGAAAAAGCAATGCTTTAATATTTCTTTTTTCTTTGTTAATTATTTGTTTTTGTTATGCTCAGTCTTTTTTTTTAATTCATTTATTTATGAGTAATTTAAGGCTGGGCAGTTTGAACATAAATGGTGCAAGGGATCAAAAGAAAAGAGCAATGTTGTTTGAACTGATAAAGCAAAAAAATGTTGATGTCATGTTTGTTCAGGAGACTCATACTGATGTGCAGAATGAAAGTGCATGGAAAATGGAGTGGGAAGGAGAGGTGATTATGAGTCATAAGACTAATATCAGTGGAGGTGTAGCTATCTTATTAAGGAAAAATATAATTCCAGTTTCTTTTGAAGTGGAAAATGTAGTTGAGGGACAGTTGTTGAAATTGAGGGTTGAGTTTGAAAATTTTATTGTTGTATTTATAAATGTATACGCACCGGTTCTGGGAGGTGAAAGGGTTTTGTTCTAAATAAAGTTAGAGATGTAGTCAAAAATTGCAAATATGAGGAGTATCTATTTATTGGGGGTGATTTTAACTGTACAGAAAGTGATAGTGGTGATAGGAATCATAAAGAACCTCATATGGAATCACAACGTGTTTTGCGACAAATTATAAAAGAACATGATTTGTATGATATTTGGAGAGTGTTGAATAGAACACAGAGGCAATATACATGGACACAAGTGAGAGAATATCATGTAACTATGGCTAGATTAGACAGGTGGTATTGTTTTAAACATCATTTTAATACTATTAAGTGTTGTGCAATTTCACCTGTAGGTTTTTCTGATCATTGTTTGGTCTGCTGTAATGTTTTTATTAATAAAGTCAAGCCAAGAAGTGCGTATTGGCACTTTAATACTGGTCTATTGCAAGATAATTCCTTTTGTGAGATGTTGAATTTTTTTTGGAAAGATTTTAAGAATAGGAAGTCATATTTTGATTCTCTGCAGCAATGGTGGGACTATGGAAAAATACAGATACAGCAACTGTGCCGTATGTATACTTTCAATGCTTCTAGAAACATTTCCCGATCGTTGGAAGATCTAGAGAGAGAAATATTAGAAATACAAAATTCCTTGGAATTTGTAAGGGACCGAGAACATATTAAGGTTCTCAAAAATAAAAAGAAAGTCTTAGATGATTTGTTGGGTATTAGGGCACAGGGTGCTCTGGTACGATCGAGGTTTCAAAGTGCAGCACAAATGGATGGTCCAACCAAGTTTTTCTTTGGACTTGAAAAAAAGAATGGTCAAAATAGAATTATGCATTCTTTGCTATTAGAATCTGGCATGGAAATTACAGAGCCTAAGGAAATTAGGAAAAGAGCAGTGGCTTTTTATTCAGAGCTGTATAGGAGTGAATACACGGAGGTGGAAGAGATAGCCAGTTGCTTTCATGAGCGTCTACCTAAGGTTCCAGAAGGAGCAAATGCTGAACTGGAAAAACCTTTTACGAAAGGTGAATTGTATGATGCCCTAAAGAATATGGAGTCTGGGAAAGCTCCAGGGATCGACGGTATCCCTGTCGAGTTTTATAAGTCACTCTGGGCTGTGTTAGGGGATGATCTGCTAGAAATGCTCAATGACAGCTTGACCAGAGGGTTGCTGCCGATGAGCTGCAGAAGAGCAGTAATCACCCTTTTACCGAAGAAAGGTGACCTCAGAAATATAAAGAACTGGCGACCTGTGTCACTCCTATGCTCTGATTTTAAGATTTTATCCAAAGCCTTAGCGATTAGATTAAAAGAGGCGATTGGTTGGGTCATCCATGTGGACCAGACATACTGTGTACCTAATCGATCTATTTTTGATAATATTTATTTAATTAGAGATATTTTAGATATCTCTAGATCATTGGATTTAAATGTTGGTCTCATTTCCTTGGACCAAGAAAAAGCTTTTGACCGGGTTGAGCATAACTACCTCTGGCAGACGCTAAGAGAGTTGGGGTTCAGTCCGAGTTTTATTAAAATGATTGGGGTGTTATATGGGAACATTGAAAGTGTACTTAAAATTAATGGTGGCCTGAGTGCTCCTTTTAAGATCACAAGGGGTATAAGGCAAGGATGTGCGTTGTCAGGCATGTTGTATGCTTTAGCAATTGAACCATTGTTAACAAGAATAAGAGCAAAAATTGATGGCTGGAGTATACCACAATGTGATTTTAAAATTAAGTTGTCAGCTTATGCTGATGATGTTATTGTTTTTGTGGATAATCAAGAAGAGGTAGATATTTTAAGAATAATAATTGATGACTTTGGAAAGCTGTCTTCAGCTAAGGTAAACTGGTCTAAGAGTGAAGCCATTGTATGTGGAAAGTGGGACGGTAAATGCCTTCCTTTTTTACCTGCTGGACTTGAGTGGAAGAAAAATGGTTTTAAATATTTAGGTGTATATCTTGGACATGATTTAATATTGCAAAAAAATTGGGAGGGGGTTTTAGAAAAAACAAAAGGACGACTGGAAAAATGGAAATGGCTGTGGCCCAAATTGTCATTTAGAGGACGTGTTATAGTTATCAACAATTTGGTGGCTTCAACATTCTGGCATCGCTTGGCATGTACTGAGCCACCAAGTGGACTACTTGCAAAACTACAAGCTCTCATTGTGGACTTTTTTTGGACTAAGTTTCACTGGGTGCCGCAGAGTGTGCTTTATCTCCCTAAGGAGGAAGGGGGACAAGGACTAGTACATCTGGCCAGCAGAGGAGCAACTTTTCGTTTACAATTTATTCAAAGATTTTTAACTGGACCAGAAGATCTTGTTTGGAGGAATGTTGCTAATTTTATTTTGAGTCAAGTTGGAGGCCTGGGACTGGACTCTGCTTTGTTTTTAATGGACTCTAGCAAAATTCAGCTGAATGGACTGACTCCTTTCTATAAAGGGGTCTTTAGAATATGGAGTTTATTCAAGAAAAGAAGAGGGGCTTTTGGTTTGTCTTTATATTGGTTATTAGAATAACCGACTGTATTTGGAGCTAGATTCGATGTTTCAAGTGAAGCTGCATGGGGTTTTGAAAATGCAATGTGCAGAGCAAGAAAAGTTAAATTGTGTCACATAATAGCTGCTGGGGGTCCTGAGTTAAATAATTCACAAAAGGTTGCTTCTTGCATTGGAGTTAGATCAATAAGATTAGCAGGGAAATTACTGGATCTTTTAAAACAGAAGCTTACGGTAGAAGAAAAGTCTCTCCTTATAAGCTTTGGTGAAGGAAAGGTGGTTCCAGATAATAATGATCCCTTTCCAGAAGTTTATGTTATTCCTGATCTTAAAGGGGCAAATGGGGAATTTTTGAAGAACTTAGAAGAATTAACTATTAACTCTCTGGGGTCGGCTGTATCGCCGGCGAGACCAACTCGTTTTTTTTTAAGATCAGTGCAAAAGACACTAAAAATACTCTGTTGATTTTGGTCACACAAATAAGTGTTATACATCAATCGAAACTGTTAAGTGTCTACTTTTTTTTGAGTACACTCACAATAACAACACAACTTTGTGCTTTTGGAGAAATAAGAAAATAAACAGGGTGTGCTCTCTGTCTTCTCCGTCTCCGCAAACTGTTTTGAGAAACGCGTCACTAAAATGAACTGTAACTCAGTGAATACTCAACACAGACCCTTACGAAAATTAACCATGGTTTTTTTGTAGTAACCATGGTTTAACTATGGTTTTTGCAGTAAAACCATAGTAACTACAAAATGAACCATGGTTTTACCACAGTAACCATAGTTAAACTATGGTTTTTGCAGTAAAACCATAGTAACTACAAAATGAACCATGGTTTTACCACAGAAACCATAGTTAAACTATGGTTTTTGTAGTAAAACCACAGTAACTACATAATAAACCATGGTTTAACTATGGTTTTTGTAGTAAAACCATAGTAACTACATAATAAACCATGGTTTAACTATGGTTTTTGTAGTAAAACCAAAGTAACTACATAATAAACCATGGTTTAACTATGGTTTTTGTAGTAAAACCATAGTAACTACAAAATGAACCATGGTTTTACCACAGTAACCATAGTTAAACTATGGTTTTTGTAGTAAAACCACAGTAACTACATAATAAACCATGGTTTAACTATGGTTTTTGTAGTAAAACCATAGTAACTACATAATAAACCATGGTTTAACTATGGTTTTAGTAGTAAAGCCATAGTAATTACGAGAATGATCATGGTTTTACTACAGTAACTATGATTTATTTATAGTTTTTGTAGAAAACCATAGTAATTGCAAAATGAACTATGGTTAACCGCATTTGCAGTAGAACCATTACAAAATAACCCATGGTTTTTCAAAAGTATTAACTACCGATTTAGTTATTTCTTACTCTTAAAAAAAAAAATAGGGCTCAATAAATTAATCATAATTAATCTCATGATTTCTGAAAATGAAACAATCAAATTTGGCAAATGTGGTGTCAGTTATTACAAAAAATACACTCTTAAAAAATGGTTATTTGGCAGGGTGTATGGTTCCATGAAGAACCTTTAATATCCAAAAGAACCTATCCATGCACAAAAGGTTCTTTAGACTATATAATGGTTCTTCACAATCAACATTTTTGTAAATATTTTTTTCTGGAAAGTGAGATCAAGTGAACTAAATATTCCTTGCTACCTGGTCCAGAACTCATTCCAGACTCATTTTCTTTTAGTTGTGTTCAATTAAAGCTCAATAAAGTATTAATTTTTAGTTATAAATAGTGTCGCGGTGTTTTTTTTTTTTTTTTTTTTTTAATTAAAAAAGACCAGTAGATCAGTCCTTTTATACTTTTTTAATGCTGTTTTGCATGACTCAAAAAATGTATTATGCTAGTTATTTAGCAAAAGCAAAGTTTAGTATAAAAATCCTGTTTTAAAATTAAATAAAAAGGCTGAGTGATACAAATGTTAAAATATAATTTATTTTTATTTATCCCACTATCATACATTTTGCACCAATGTATTGGTCGTAGAGCTACAAAATGAGTTTCAAATTCGCGATTTAAAGAAAGATTTTAAGAGGTTTATGAATGCTGCATGACTGACGTGTTTAAATGGACTCGCGCGCTGAATTCGCGCGCTCATTCAAACGCTGGAGCGGAGGGAGTTGCCATGGAAACGGTGTGCAACACTGTAACTGACGAACAGTAAATCTCCGTCTCTCGCTGCTGTTTTCACTGCTTTCAGGTGAGTTTAGTCCCTAAAGTCACACAAATATCACACACAGCTGTTCCAGACACTTTCTTACATGTAACTGACATGTTTATGTTGAATATTTACTTCACAGAAATGTTTTACAGTCTTCGAAAAAGTCCGCTAGCATCTGTTTTCAGACGAGGTATGTTAGGCTAACTCTGAAGCTTGAGCTCTTATTTATGAAAGTTTGGGTTTTTAATAACATCTTTATGTGTAGATGAGAGGTTTTGATAGCTTTGTAAAGGGTTTGCTGTCAATTTGTCAATGGTTTATTGGAAGTTGTCCAACTTATTTAACCTAAAATATGTGCTCTATACTGTTAATGGGTGACGTCACTTACAGAAGCACGAATTAACTGAATCTAACATTAGTTCAGAAGTGCTTTGATCTTTCATGGTAAACAAATATTGATTAAAAAAAATTGTTCTGTGGTTTCAGGAGTGATAACATAATCTTTCTACAAAGGAAGAGAAGCTCTAAGATTTCAAAATTTCTGAAGGGAGCTGCTGACAGAAATGCAGAGAAAACACAGGTGAGCATAGAAGAAATATGCATTCATATGCATTTTTTTCATCATATTTTCTTATATCACCATGCATCTGTTATATTACAGTTCATTAAAGGAAGGTTTTGACAGGTAGTGACACAAACCTAAATACATGAATGTTAATAATTTTATTTTAAGAAATGTTTTGTGTATGTGTGTGTGCATGTACCGTTTTCTTTTCTGCATTTCACTTCTGCTCTAGCTTGCTTCCTTTAAATAAAGCTAAATATCGTTGGCTCTGTGATAAATTGCATATTATGTTTCTAGATTATGATGGCCGTGCAGCAGAGAGGCGCAGAGTCTCCTGTCGGACAACATCTCTAAGTCGCTATGAACCATGTGACTAGTAAGTAAAACCTCAAACATACAGGACACTACTGTTCAAAAGTTAGAGGTTGGTATGATTTTTTAAAAATGTTTTTTGAAGTTTGTGTTTTTTAAGTAAGTCTTCTGCTCACCACTACTGTATTTATTTGATTAAAAATACAGTAAGAACAGAAATATTATAAAATATTATCATTTAAAATACCACTTTTTTATGTGAATATATTTTAAAATGTAATTTTTTTTTGCTGTGATCAAAGCTGAATTTTCAGCATCATTACTCCAGTCTTCAGTGTCACATGACCCTTCAGAAATCATTCCAAGATGCTGATTTGCTGCTCAAGAAACATTTCTGATTACTACCTTTGTTGAAAACAGGTTTTGCTGCTTAACATTATTATGGAAACAATACCATTCAAACATTTGTGGTAAGAAAAGAAAGAAATTAATAAAGGGTGTATTACATTTATCAGAAGTAACAGTGAAGACATTTATAATGTTGGAAAAGATTTCTATTTACTAAATTGTTTAATACATTTAATAAATGTTGTTAATTGTACTTTCTATTCATCAAAGAATCCTGAAAAAGGTATCACCGTTTCCACAAAAATGTTAAGAAGCAAAAACTGTTTTCAACTGTTTTAATAATAAGAAATGTTCTTGAGCAGCAAATCAGTATATTAGAATGATTTCTGAAGATCATGTGACCCTGAAGACTGGAGTAATGATGCTGAAATTTCAGCTTTGATCACAGGAATAAATTACAATTTACAATATATTAAAATAGACAACAGTTCTTTTTAACGTGTAATAATATTTTGCAATATTACTATTTTTTTCCCCAAAAAACACTGTAATGTTTCCAAAATCTTGACAGTTACTGTATAACAATTGTTGCTATATTGCTTAAATACCATTAATTGGATGGATTTGTGACCCAAGATGCTGGGATAGGCTTCAGCCCCCAAGACCCTAGAGAGGATAAGTGGTTTGGAGAGTGAATAGATGGATGCATGAACTTCCAAAATACTTTGACTTGCTTTGATTTTGTTTCTATTCCGACTGCTGTTCAGCTTAAAAACACCTTTCCATTATCGTTGTTTGTCATTTTGCATCATTATACCTGTGCTAAACCTATTAAAATTAAGAAACTAATGAAAGGTAGTTGTTTTTTACAGGATCCTATGTACCCAGCCTCAACCATTCATCAGAAGGACTGTGAAAGCGGGAACTCTTTGAACCACCAGTGGCAGTTTCCACAGGATGAAAAAGGACATAGTAGTGGATGATGAGGTACTGACATTAACCTGCCAAAAAAGGTTCTTCTGTGACATCGCCGCGAAACCCCCTTTTTGGTTCTTTCTGTCACCTTTTTTTAAGAGTGTAGATGAGTGTGCAACTGACCAATAACAACTGAGTATTCCAGCAAGTTGTTTATTAATACTGTGTATATATTCTTCTCGTTTTTAGGTCCTGAAACCATATGGGGTGAAGATCAAGACAACCAAACCAAAGGTGGACTGTAACCTACTGGACTATATGATAGACTTCATACTGACAACTACTGCCATGTATGCAGCATCAAATGTTTTTGAAAAAAGGGGCATTTCCTTCACCAAGTAAAAGTGTGGAGGATTCATCTGGCCTTCATCGGCCCCCATGAGGTGACTCGATGTAGAATAAATCAGCTTGCTTTAGGCTTGAAATGACCGAAATCTTCTCATGTGAGTTGATATCATTTTAAACATTCTTTAAAGTACTTCTCTTTTCTTGTGAATGTATTTTGTAGTATGTGTAAAACTTTTCCAATGAAAGAACCTTTTTTACCGTCATTGATATTGTAATCAAGGTTGTTAATGCTATGGACTGCACATATCTGTGTTGGGCTCGTGTTTACAGGTTGTATAAAACTAGGCCTGGCTGCAACAACTAATCGATAATTTAAAATAATCATCAACGAATTTGAATATTGCATCAAAACAAACAGACCGCTCATAATTCTGACTAAAATACACATTTTGCTCAAATATTTTTTTGTTAGAAATTAAGTGTAGGTTTAAAGCCCTACATGTAACACAAGTAATCATATTTATGAGAGCAGTAACAGTAAAGGCACTATTGTTGGAATTGTCCGTTAATATAATATAATATAATATAATTACTCTGTTCAGACGAATGTGTTTGTTCCTCGTACCTCTTACAAGTTAACATTGTGGTTTTTTTTGTTTAAATTGTTTTAAATTCTGTTTCAAAATAACAAGCAATCTGTTGTTTTTAGGTTTAGAATGTAATGTTTGTATTTGTATTTTAACACTTTAATGCTTATAATGTACAGCAGAGCCTACATTAGATACATTCATTATATTTGTTTTCATAGGCAGGATGTGAAATGTCATTCTTTAAAATAATGAATTAAACTTATTTTAATTAAAATATAAAATAAATATATATACACATATATATATATATATATATATATATATATATATATATATTTTTTTTTTTTTTTTTTTTTTTTTTGTCATCCAATTACTAATATTAATAAAAAAAATCTACAAATAAATTGATTATCAAAAAAAATTGTTAGTTGCATGCAGCCCTACATAAGATATTGTTAGAGGTAGGAGGTATAATGTTGTGTGTGAACACTAAGTCATGTTTATTTGTACAACATGTAATTAATTTCTATAGAGTTAATGTATTATTACAGTGAAACAATTTGCAATTTTTATTTTGTAAATTAGCAGAAAACCATCTCTACCACTGCAGTGCTTTATCACTATTTTTTAAATAAAGTTATAGTTCATAGTTCTGAATCATTTTGTCTTGTGACAACAATATTTTCTTTCAGATGATGCTATAATAAAGCCTGTATCATAGAATAGTAACTTGTCATTCTGTTTTTATTTTGTAGGCTTAAATGTAATTTGAGGTACTTTAGTAAAACCATGGTTAAACTATGGTAATACAACCATAGTTAATTTGTGGTACTTGAACCATGGTTTTTAAAACCATGGATCGCACCAAAAAACCATGGTTACTACAGTCATGGTTTACTACAGTTTTACTATAGTATTACTACAATATAACTGTAGTAAAACCATGGTATCAGAACCATGGTTTTTTAAAACCATGGATCGCACCAAAAAACCACGGGTACTACAGTCATGGTTAACTACAGTTTTACTATAGTATTACTACAATATAACTGTAGTAAAACCATGGTATCAGAACCATGGTTTTTTAAAACCATGGATCGCACCAAAAAACCACGGGTACTACAGTCATGGTTAACTACAGTTTTACTATAGTAAAACCATGGTTAATTTTCGTAAGGGGAGACATGGGAGTTATATCTATAGAAAGCCTGAAGTGTCTACCGAAAACAAACATTCTGTGATGAAGTAATCCGTATGAAACCAACACGATGTTCAATCTGTCCCGTCTGACTCATTATTTCTAATGAGTTCACGCCCACGCGCTCCTCGCGCCGTTCATATGTAAATAGCCACGTGGTGCGTGAGCGCGTGTAAACGCCCAAAACAAACAAAGAGCTGAGGTCCTCATCGCGGCTACTGTTACTGTTCACGCTGAGTAAAGAAAGGATTTCCCTCGAAAGAAGAACACTATTTCATCCAGAAGAGGAGATCGATCTGATGAGTAAGTTATGTTTCTTTTTTGTATTAGTTACGGTGTTATTGTGTCATAAACTTGAACAGATTTAAACAGTTAGTTGGGGTTTTCCCAAACGACAACATGATGAATGCTACGCGTCTAAGAATGTTTAGACCATGTTTATTATTAATACTCTGTTCACAAATATATTGTAATATCATGCTAATCAATAATAATTAGTTTCTCAGATATAAAATATCATTTTTTATAGTACAAAGTACATCCTTTTATTGTACAAAGCATGCTTGAGTCTGTGTCATGAGAGTCATGTCATAGGCTACTATAAAATCATACATACTAGACTATATGACTACAAAATCATAGTTGGGTTTTTCCCAAACTATAATTCCTGACTACAATGTTTGAAATCGTGTAAAACATTTTTAATATGAGGGGCAATTCATTGTATTTAAATTTCTTACAGCGCAATGATGTTTTCATGCTCTATATAAAACAATAAAAGAAATATGAGTGTACACTGTAACATGATGAATGCTACGAGTATGTTTAGTACATGTTTATTATTAATAGCCTACTCTGTTCAGAAATAGATTTTAATAACGTGCTGAACAATAATAATTAGTTTCTCAGATATAAGATTTCTTTCTCTTTTTTATGATAGTACAAAGCATGTGTGAGTCTATGGCTACAATACATATATATATATATATATATATATATATATATATATATATATATATATATATACAGATGTTCCTTATATTAACATGCTCACAAATGTTTTTTGTTTGTATTTTATTGAATCAGATACCAGCACCAGATGAATCCTGATGTCTCTTCAAACTGTTTTCCTCTGAGAGCGCTGCACCAACATCAGATGTTCAACTACACTGATATTCTATGTTAAAACAAGCTCCTTTTCTACTGATTATGTTTTTTCTTCTTGAATCCATGGAAAGAAGTAGAAACACTTAAAATAAATATCAGGTATGATTTACTTGTTTCACTTGTTGAACAGAATCTGTTGTCAGTTCACATCTCTGTGGTTAGATCAGTGTGCACAATAATGTGTCTTTGACCTTCATTATGTATGTTTTGATTATACTGTGTTGTAAATAAAACACAAATAATTTAAAAAAACCTTTTTTTCAATGTCCTCACATTCTCTCTTACCTGCCTCACAGTCACAGTCACACTGATGGCCCATTAGAGGCCCATAGGGGAGGGCCCTTTGTCTCTCAGGTGAGACTCACTTAATATTCATGGCCATTACCACTCCCTCGCATATAGACCCTCGATCACAAAACATGTCTTGAAAATTTTAAATCAATATATTGTTTTCTGTGAATGAGTAAGCAGAATGATTTTCACATAATTTTGAAGTAAATATTCTAGCCTACAAGACTGATTACTCAAAAGTCTTATTCAGGACTATTTAGTGTGGGTTTTAAGGCCTTATTTCAGCTACATTTTTTTCCCAAAACGTACTAACCACGCATAATATTTTTTTTCTAAAAAATGCAAACATGTACATCCATCTTGGTCACATATTATTGTAGCACAGTTTGTGCTGAATACAAAAAAAATTACATGTTGGTCAATAGTATGTTTTAAGTAGCTGAAAAAAACACAAATATCAGGGCATGTCAAAACATCTCAAGGGCCCCAAAATGACCTCGGACCCCAGAGGGTTTAATGAGGCTAACAGCAAACAATTGTACAGAAGTTGTGTTAAAATTTTAAACTCGAAATTTCTAAACGGAAGAGTTGATACTGTTTGGAGAGACAAATTAGGTTTAGATCAGAATATAAAACCTGTGTGGAGAGTTTTTTATAAACCTCCTTTGGAAAAAAAGGTGGGGGATCTCCAATGGAGAATTTTACACGGTGCAGTTGCTGTTAATTCTTTTGTGCATGTTATCAATCCAAATGTTTCTAATTTATGTCCTTTTTGTGAAAAAAGAGAAACAATTTTTCATTGTTTTATGGAGTGTACAAGATTGTGCTATTTATTTGATTTTCTTACACTGATGTTTGGTAAGCTAGACGAAATTTTTACTGTTCAGAGTTTTATTCTTGGATATCGATATGCGGTGAAAAACAGGATAAAATGTCAACTTTTAAATTTCATTGTGGGAGAAGCAAAGATGGCAGTATATATAAGCAGGAGGAATAAAATTGAAGGGTCAGAAGGATGTGAAGTTGTATCTATTTTTAAAAATCGGATAAAAACAAGAGTGTGGGTTGATTTTAAATTTTATAAGATGATGAAAGACTTAATGTTCTTCTCAGTTCAGTGGTGTTACAATGATGCAATTTGCTCTGTTGTAGATGAACTTTTATTTTTTTCTTGTTTGTTACAATGATTGAGTTTAATGTTAATTTTGTTTGGTTTAGTATTATTGTATTAGACTTGTTTTGTGAAATGTAAAAGTTGTGGAATAAATGTTTGGTTAAAATTAAAAAAATTCTCTCTCTCTCTCTCTCTCTCTCTCTCTCTCTCTCTCTCTCCCCTCTCTCTCTCTCTCTCTTCTCTCTCGGTGCATGCTGGGATTGTTTGAGTGCGTGAGTTTTCTCACGAGGGGAGGGTGAACGTTTGTTTTTGAACTTTTCTACAACTTTTGTTTCTTTTTTCCTGATTACACTTAATTTCGTAGTGATAAGAGTATTTTGAGGATTTGTTTTTTGGGAGCGGGATGGCGTCTCTTACGCCACCTGTTTCCCTCCGCCATGGAGTTAGGTGTGTGACGGCGAACGGGGTGAATGTGGGGGAAGTGTTGCTTGCAGTAGGAGAGGAGATCGGCTATCAAAACATTTCATCTGCTTCGCGAATGAATAAAGCTGTGGTTGTGTTTGTAAAAGAAGAGAACCAAGTGAATTGTCTTTATAAGCAGCGGAATAGTGGTAAGTGGAGTCTTTATTACTGTGTTGCCGCTGGTTGCTCCAACTATTAAAGTAACCGTTTCAAATGTGCCGCCTTTCATCCAGAGTCATGAAATAGAACAAGAGCTTTTGCGTTATGGTAAGTTAGCTAGCGCGATTAAAACCGTTCCTCTTGGATGTAGAAATGAAGTGCTGAAACACGTAATGTCGTTTAGAAGGCAGGTTTTTATGTTCCTAAACGAACAAGAGTTAGATGTGTCATTTTAAAGTTTGGCATGAAGGACGAGCGTACATGGTTTATGCAAATACTGGGAACATGAAATGTTTTGAGTGCGGAGATGTGGGACATAAGCGTTTAGCATGCCCACATAAAGTTCAAGTTCAAGCTGCGGTAGAAGCCGCTAGACACACTGATCAGGTTGATCCTGTGAATGATCATGAAAACGTGCAGTCTAATGTGGAAGAGTTGAGGAAGTTGTAGAGGGAAATGAGCCTCAGGGAGCTGAGAAAGTTGTTGAATTAAATGAAGAAAATGACAACCAAATTGAGGAAAGTGTGATTGTTTACAACCATTCCTTTTATCTCATTATTCACAATGTAAGGAGTGAGGATATGGATCATGTGGCAAGTAGTGGAGAAAATTATGTGGGAATTAGTCAAAGTGAGAATACTGGTGATGCAGAAATGAGAGACGAAGATACACTTTCTGAGTTTTCGGACATCGGGTCACAAGTGATAGAAGATATGTACTCTGTAGAGGAAATTAATGATTTTCTTGATACAACATTTGGTAAAGCTGTAGAGGTAGAAATTTTTTTTCCAGATGTGGACAAATTTGTAATATCAGTGTTGCAGCTGCAAAAAACAGTGAGCTACGAAGTTTTGGATAAAAAGAAAAGATTCCGGCTGAAAAAGATGATAATGAAATTGAGGAGAAAAAAGTGAATGTTTCAAAAAAATTGAAATGAACAAATCACAAGTGGTGTTCTTTATTCTGTGCTTTTTACTTTCAGTTTCTGCTTATTTCTTATTTTTCTATATGGATGTGTGGAGAGTGGGATCATTAAATATTAATGGAGGTAGGGACAAGAATAAATTGGCACAGATTTCAGAGTTTTTAGGATTAGAAAAGGTTAATGTTTGTTTTTTTACAAGAAACGCATACAGACACTGATAATGAAGTTGAATGGGGATTATGGTGGAAAGGAAATTTGGCCTTGAGTCATGACACAAGAAATAGTGCTAGGGTAGCTATTTTATATGGATCATGGCTTTTTATATGAAGTCGTGGCTTAATGGTTAGCGAGTCGGACTCGTAATCTAAAGGTTGCGAGTTCGAGTCTCGGGCCGGCAGGTATTGTAGGTGGGGGAGAGTGACTGTCCAGCGCTCTCTCCACCTCAATACCACGACTGAGGTGCCCTTGAGCAAGGCACCGAACCCCCAACTGCTCCCCGGGCGCCGCAACATAAATGGCTGCCCACTGCTCCGGGTGTGTGTTCACAGTGTGTGTGTGTGTTCACTGCTGTGTGTGTGCACGTTGGATGGGTCACCATACTTGGCCGTATGTCACTTCACTTTCACTTTCACTTTTATTTTCTGAAAGTGTGAATATGTTAAAGGTAGAAGAAATTGTTAAAGGAAGATTACTATTAACACAAATTGAGTATAAAGGAATAGAATCTGTATTTGTTAATGTTTATGCTCCTAATAATGGTCTAGAAAGGCTGTTTTTTTTTATGGAATTACGAAATGTGATTGAGAAATATGATGATAAGGGTTGTCTAATACTTGGAGGTGATTGGAATTGTACAATAGATTTTGTTGTGGATAGAAATGGAGAAGAGCCCCATAATAAGTCAAGTGATGCATTAAAAAAAGTTATCAATGAATTCCAGTTAACAGATGTATGGAGAATGAGGAATGAAGGAGTAAAGCAGTATACATGGCTAAGAGTGGTTGATAATAGAATTAGTGGAGCAAGATTGGATAGGTTTTACTTAAAAAAGACATGGAACAATAAGGTGATGAATACTTTTATTAGACCTAATGGTTTTTCAGACCATCACATGGTTATATTAGATATTAATCTGAAGAAGACAACCAGATCTAATTATTATTGGATTTTTATCATTAAGTTATTACAGGATGTCTTTTTTTGTGAAAATTTTTAAATATTCTGGGATATTTGGAAATTGAAGAAAAATTCATTTGAAAACCTAATCCAATGGTGCGATGTGGGCAAAACAAATATAAAAATGTTTTGTCAAAACTGTTGCTTTCAAAATAATTGATGAGTGGAAAGCATAGTGAAAGCTTTACAAAGTGATATTGAGTTCATTGAGAGACAAGTTGTAAATAACGAAAATTATTGAAAATTATTGAAACCTTATTATGTAGGTTGAGGAGGAATTTAAAAGGGACTTCAATCCCTCATGTTAATGGTCATTCTAATGTGGTTTTATCAGCTTATGCAGATGACATTACAGTTTTTATTACAGGACAGGAAGACATTGAAATTTTAACAAAAACTATTGAAATATATGAAAGCCTCCTCTGCTAAGGTTAATTGGACAAAAAGTGAAGGATTTATGATAGGTAAGTTGGAAAATTTTCCAAAACTTCCAGGAGGGTTGCAATGGAGGAAAGACGGACTAAAGATTTTAGGTGTTTTTTTTGGAAATGAACAATTTCAAAAGAAAAATTGGGAGGGTTTGATAGAAAAGGTGTCTGCCCGATTGTCGAAGTGGCGATGGCTATTACCACAATTGTCATATCGAGGAAGGGTTTTGGTAGTAAACAATCTGGCTGCTTCTGTTTTGTGGCATAGGACTGTAGTCATGGAGCCACCAGAGGAGCTAATCTCCAATATACAAACGACAATAGTGAACTTTTTCTGGGATGGACAACATTGGTTGCGTGCTGCAGTATTATACCTACCAGTACAAGAGGGTGGCCAAGGACTGGTGGACGTGAGAAACAGAATCCGTGGCTTCAGGCTACAAGCTGCACAGAGATTCCTGTATGATAAGGATGTGCTTTGGGGAAAAACTGCAAGTGCGATCATGAGGAGAGTTGGAGGCTTTGGATTTGATAAACAATTGTTTTTAATTAAGCTTGAAGAGATGAACCTGTCTGAGCTCACTGTTTTTTTATAGAGCTGTGCTGCAAACATGGAGAACTGTGGTAAAAGCAGAACGGAGTATGGACAATCTGGACCTTTGGGCACCAGAGGAGCCACTTTTTTTTTTTTAATCCACTGATTCAAACTAGACTGCTGTCTTCTGTGACGATACGACAATGTTTATTAAGGAATGGAATCGTAAAGTTGGATCATTTATTGAATGAAGATGGATGGAAATCAAGTGATGACCTTCAAGAAGCAACAGGCTTGAGATCTTTACGTCTAGTGTCTAAGCTAAAGGAAGAAATATACAATGTACTACCAGGTGGATACAGAACATTTATTGCACAAAGACATGAGAACACCCAGGAAATGGGGGATAATGTGCAGTTTCCAGAACTGGTAATTTCTCCAGCAATAAAGGAGGATGAAGAAGAAGTGGTGGATGCCATTTTATCCTTCAAGAAACCTCAGCTTTATTCTTTTAAAAGTACGTCAAAGAAAGAACTGTATAACATCACAGTAAAGACAATCCATCAAGACTCTTTGAGAAAACAAAAAATTTCCAAGTGGCCAGATTTGTTGAGCCCGGACTTCCTGATAAGAGACCGGTGGAGAGCCCTATATAAATCCCCTGTAGAGAAACGTTCGGGGGATCTGCAGTGGAGGATTATTTATGGGGCGATTGCAACAGACGGACATGGGGCACACCTTAATGTAGCTGTAAAGGGGGAATGTAGATTTTTGTGGGGAAAAAGAGGATTTAGAGCATTTGTTTCTGAAGTGTGAGAGATTAAAAGGCGTTTTTAAATTGCTTGAGAGCTAGTTTAGGAAATTTGATGAGAATTTTTCAGAGAAGGTGTTTATTGGAGGGATAAAATATACATTTCCAAAAAGGAAAAAAATGTGCTTATTAAATTACCTGATTGGAACGGCTAAACTGGCAGTGTGGAAAACACGAAAAAACAAAGGTTTACAATTGGCAACTATAGATCTTGAAGAAATGCAAGCGGCTTATAGCAGGGAGGCTTAAGATTGAATTTGCGTTTTATAGGTTGACAAATAATTTATTTGGTTTTTGTGATATATGGTGTGTTAACAAAGTGCTATGTATGTTACATAAGGATCAGTTTGTTTTAAATTTTTGAAAAATTTTAAAGGAAGGTTTTAAAGGAGGTTTTATAATAGTAAGAATGCAAATGTAGTAGTGGTTATACTGTTCATAATTGTGAAGTAAAAATGTATAAATAAAGGTATTGTTAAACCTCTCTCTCTCTCTCTTCTCTCTCTCTCTCTCTCTCTCTCTCTCTCTCTCTCTCTCTCTCGAACCTGTATCTCCCACCTGAGGCTAATTAAGAGCTCTGCTGGGAATGGGAGAGGAAAGCAAATATTTAAACTACAGCTGCTACTTAGACCAGGGCTGCATCCGAAACTGCCTACTCAATGAGTAGGTACTTAATTTCAAGAAGTACTTACTTAATGAGTGCTAAAAGAGTACGTACTCTACAGCCAAATTTCGTTGAGTATGAATGCGGTCCGCCATGTTTACGTTATCATGTGATTTATGACGTTATAACAAACGCAAACACAAACTTAAAAGATATGAGCTACAGGCTTAATTCATCTATCTGTAAATTTTGATGTTGATGAAATTTGCTCATTTTGCAGCAGCACTCTTTTACTGTGTAATAGATAAAGTAAACAATGCTTTATATTTACACATTTAGATTAAATATAACACTTTTAACTGTTATTATGTATAAAAAAAAGACTTAAGCTACATAATAACAGTTTGTGTTTTGTGGGAAAACCCAAACCCCACGTAAAAATAACTAATATTTATTTTTATTAATGATTTATAATAAAACTTTAGGCCTACTTAAGTTTTCACAGTAATAATTAGTCTACTGCAATGTCTTAAGTCCCAATATAGGCTATACTTTGGAATTATGAACTGAAGGGGCACACATGCGTACAAGGTGTTTCAGGGCCGCTCACACATTCAAAACCAATATTAAAGCATTAAAAAATTATATTAAAACATTAAAGCATATTCAAATTTTTAACCCATGAAAAAAAGAGACAAATCTACCTTAATTTCTGTTAAAATGACCAGAAGGTACACGGACCTGGGAGTAAGAGTATCCTATAAAAATAAAATAAACAACAAAACTCTTTACATCTCATTAGTTTATGGTGTCATTAAGTAGGCCGAATAAATGTAAAGCAAGCATTAATATGAGGGTAATATAGATTGTAATGCCTTAAGTTCAAAATTGCCACCTTAACACGGCCAGAATGTGTGCATTGAGAAACACGTTCAAATATGTCTCTTAATGCGGTCAAACTGTGCATCTTTACATGTACCAAATAAACATGGCAAAAATCGCTGCCTTAACTCGGCCAAAATGTGTGTCTATACGTACAAAAGAAACACGTTTAAATTTGCCGCGTTAATGCGGACAAATTGTGCGTGTTGACACGGTTAAATTTCACACATTCCGTTTGAAGGCTTTTGGCCCCGTCGGCCTTCCATAGTATGTGAAGTGTGACGTGGATCGAGACGTTGTTCGTCATCCCGTTGGCTGGGGCAGAGCTTCACGTGTGCTTCTTGTTATTGTTGTGTTGGCCTTCGCCATTATAGGCTTGACTAAACTATACTCTCGTGTCAGCGATTAAATGTGCCTCACCTACACACTGGCATGGGGCAGCGTTATCGTATTCACTCCCCAAACGCTCCAGTGAGCTCAAGTGAGATCCATTCACCCTATAATCACGTGCAAGCGAGCCACGTTGTGGATTATCTCTGCTGACGACACCCGAGACATTAGCCATGGCAAATATACACCGAGCACTGAAGCAGTGGTGTCTAACGAAAGTTGAGACCGTGAATTAATTTGAGAACTGCCGTCAGAAACTTGTTTACATGTTGTCATTGGATACTGAGTTTGTTCCCTTTCTAGTCGACGGCGCGTGCTGGGAAAAGAAGAATAGAGCTTCACCATTCAGAGGTTTTACTGATGACGATGTTCCCGCGGCGCGACGGTGCACGCGCCAACAAAAGGTCAGCACGCTTGAGCTTATGCTGGGGCAGATTGCTAACTACTTCCCTGTTATTTCCCGAAATACTATTGTTAAAAACTCCACGTGCATTGATCACATATGGCAGGCTATCAGACTACATTATGGATTTCTATCAACTGGTGCACATTTCATTGACTTTGCTGCCATTAAACTTGAGTCTAATGAAGGGCCAGAGGATTTGTACCAGAGATTAATGTCGTTTTTTGAGGACAACGTAGAGACTCTGGCATTACTCATGGAGGTTGAAACCATTCTAGAGGATGAGGAGCTCTCCCCCACGATCGAAAACTTCATTGTTCTAACTTGGCTTCGTCTCATACACGGCGATTTGCCAAAGCTTGTAAAGCAGAGGTATGGCACAGAGTTATGGTCACGCACCCTGACTTCCATCAAACAAGAGATCTCTCAGGCCCTGTGTTCATTACTGGATGAGCTACAGTCATCAGAGGATACCAGAGCTATGCGTTCGGCCGTGTCTAACCCTCCAAGACAGAAGCTTGCATCACTGGCTCGATCTAGGAAGTCCTGCCCACTTTGTAAGGAGGCTCGCAGACCAGACAATCACTTCCTCAGCAAATGCCCTTTCCTGCCTTCTCCAGACAAAGCTTTCATTGCCAGGGCGTGGCAAGTTGCTGGCTCTCCATTTCACTCTGATTGCGAGTCCGAGGATGACAACGAGGACATATCCCGCAATCCTAAGGCAGTACATCGCGTTCACATCATGCAGTCACCCTGCCTCGAAGCTTTCCATGGTCACGTCCCCATTAGGCTGACCATTGACAGTGGTGCAAATGGAAACATGATAAGGGCAGCATGTGCCACCAAACTGGGCCTTAAAGTCTTCAGCAGTACGCAGTCAGCTCGTCAGGCAGATGGCTCTTCGCCATTGAAGGTGGTTGGAAAAACACACACACATTTTCAAAGAGACGGGCACACTCTCTTTTTTGATGGACTCGTGGTAGAAAATTTGGATTTGGAAATTCTCGCTGGCATCCCCTTTATGGAATGTAATGACATTTCTATCCGCCCCACTAGGCATCGGGCCTGTGTGGCATCAGACACATACGAGTATGGTGGTAATCGGATCTATGGAGACAGACATGCTAGTCGGTGAGCTCATGTGCTTCGTGCTACCTCATCACATAGTGTGTGGCCTGGGGAATTTGTCGAACTTGAGTTTCAGCAGAGTTTGCAAAGGTTAAAGAGGAGCTCGCTGTTGAGCCACACGAGGACTGTACACACTGGTTTGCTCCATCGTTGTTTGTAGGGGTATCCAGAAAAATCAGAATTCCCAATCTGATAGATGCACCACAGGACATTAGAAAACATTATCATTTATGCCGTGTTCGCAGGACCTACGTACCGGAGTCCCAAACTGAACAAGCCCTGTTGGAAGTTCCCCAAGCTGTGTTTTTCGAAAGCCCAAGGACATTGATGTCGATGTGGAATATGTCAACCCATCATTTCTTGTCAAAAAGCCTAATGGAGGGTTTCGTCTTGTTACGGCATTCGCCGATGTGGGCTTTTGTGTGTGACATGGGCATGCCCGGCTCAGAAACTGCATTAGAGGAGTTAACTTGTCACGTGCTTGGCAACCTCCTCCAACAGGGACAGGTGGCCAAGGTCGCTGATGACCTGTATTGTGGTGCTGATACCCTTGAGGATCTTCTCGCAGTGTGGAAAAAGGTCTTAGTGGCCCTTCAGGTATGCGATCTGTGCTTATCTCCCAGTAAGACGGTCGTTGCCCCAGTCAAGACCAACATTTTGGGGTGGGTCTGGAATCAGGGTACTATTCGTGCCAGTTCACACTGCATTTCAACATTGGCCTCGTGCACCACTCCTGCAAATGTTAGGGGTCTATGGTCCTTTTATTGGTGCGTATAAAGTCCTAGCTCGTGTTCTTAAGGGTTGTGCATCGATCCTTGCCCCATTCGACAACATGGTCGCTGGTGGTGAATCGACTTCTGCAGTTGTGTGGTCAGATGAGCTCCTCCAGTGTTTTCATAGGGCTCAGCAGGCATTATCCACTAGTTTCGTTGTGACAATACCAAGACCTGATGATCAACTTTAGATTGACACCGATGGTGCTCCCAGGGATCCAGGGCTGGGCACGACAATGTATGTTAAGAGGGGGGAACAGTTGTTGATCGCCAGACATTTTAGCGCTAAGCTTCACAAAAATCAGACCTCCATGGGGTACGCGCACATCTTCGGCAGGGTACATGTCGATCCAAGAGAGTTACCAATGTCAAAGATGTGAAACGGTACTTGAATACTGTTACCTTAGCAAGTGATGGGCTGTTAGTTGTGCGGCGTGACACACCACTGTCAAACACTACTGAATGCATCATTGTTCCGAGGTCAGTACTGCATGGGTTGCTTATGTCATTGCACATTAGGTTAGATCACCCCTCAGCTCACCAGTTGAGACTTGTCGTTGGCCGGTACTTCTACGCGTTGGACTTGGATTTGGCCATCCAGCTTACCAGTAAGGGATGTCAACAATGTGCTGCACTGGCAAAGTCCCCTGTGTTTGCGGTGGAGGAGTCCAGCTGTGATCCACCTGAGACGGTCGGGTCTACTTTTGCAGCTGACGTGCTAAAACGTGAGCGCCAACTCATCTTAGATATTCGAGAGTGTGTGACATCCTTTACAGCTGCTTTGGTAATTGACGACAAGCAGAAGGAAATTGATGGTATTGATGGTATTAATTATGTATTTCGGCAGAATTAACTGTTTGCTATTTATTTAATGAAGTATGAGTGACACCTGCTGGCGTTTATATGTTGCATCTTTAATTTTGAGACGCTGTTCCCCCGTCTAATAAATGCTTCTCATGCGGAGATGTGTTGATGTGTGTGCGGCGCGCGTCTGAGTGAAAGACTACAGTTTCCGAAGTGAGGAGGGAATATTACTGAATTTATTAGTTTTCTGTTTCAGGTATGATTCTGTATGTCCATCAGTTTACACTGTAATGACGCTTGCAAACGGTCTGTTTTAAAACTAAAAGACGGAAAACAGACGTTTTCTCATGCTGAGAGATAAGCAGATGTATGTGTGTGAGAAAATATCAAATATGATGTTAAATATCATATATGGTGGATGATGAGCTCCTATTTTCTGTTTTTATTTAAGCTCCATTAGATGAGAGCATGTTCGGGAACATTCTCTGCTGTTTACTGTTGCTGTCAGGAACTATTTTTTTAGCGGAAGGACAGCATTTAACGAACTTGCTTCAAAAAAGTAACATTTCAATACATCAATTTTGGGTTTTAATATTTTTTTACTGTGTGGTAACAGTTTTATAAAAGCAATAAGGTACTTGAGGCCTTGCTGTATCGTGAATAAATCACGGCTGAAGGGGATGCAGGCACTCATGCCCTTCAGCCATGATTTATTCACGATTACAACAAGACCTTGAGTACCTTATTGTAGTGATTACCCAGTGAAAATCAATTATAATACACCCATAAACTTTGTCAAGGACCAGAGCGTATGGTGCTCAGCACTGAGACAATTTTATTGAATATTTGAATATGCAAAAACTAAAACGATCACTGAAAAAAGCCTCTGTGGATGAGATACATAGATTGTGATTTAATGCAAAATTAAAACATGAAAGGGGTCTGATGATAGCAACTGATCTGCTTGTAGTGATTTTTTTCCCCTATTTATTCATATGGTAAGCTTTTTAAAACTATTTTTAAAAGTCTCCAGTTCTCCATCAGTCACTCTCCTATTCTCTCTCGTCTTGAGTGACCTCAGGAAACCAAATTGACTGTGGTTGTTAATCTTCAACTTCAGCCTGAGAGAGAGAGAGAGAGAGAGAGAGAGAGAGAGAGAGAGAGAGAGAGAAACAAACCAAACAACAAATGATTACATCATTGATCAAATAACAATGAACTGAGTATCAAATGAATTACAATTACTTTTTATAATTTACATCATGTGTTTGTTAGTAAATCCTCAACTGGATCACTCATCTGTGATCATTCATCTCAGAAATGTTTAAATGGAAAACTTTTAAATCACAAATCAAGTATTAGATCATCAGATACAGAGTAAGATTAATATTGTAACTGGTCTCTATGGCAGAGCTTTATGCTACAGTGATGTGTCCAAAAACTTTCTGCTGTAGAGAATTTCAGTGAAGTGAATCTAGGTGTCTTCACTTTTTGTCCATCAAAAATACATTTTACATCCCTTTTTCTTAAAAACATCTAAACAGCAGCATGATAATGACACTCACCACAGTTTCTCCATTTTACACTGAGGATTTTTTAGTAGATCTGAAAGCTGCTTCACTCCTGAATCTGTAATGACATTGTCACTCAGGTCCAGTTCTTTCAGATGAGACAGCTTTGATCTCAGAGCTGAACTCAGATCAGTGCAGCTGACCTCACTAATATAACAAGATCTCAACCTGTGTGTATGAGAGGAACAAATTTCAATCAGTAAGAGAACAATTGTGTCACACTGAGGTTTGTTTGTTTGTTTGTTTTTATTTATTTACAAACTATGAAAGTGCAGCATTTGACTATTGGAAGGTTAATTATTGAGAGCTTCTAGAACACTTTATTATAATAAATATACTGTAAAATCTAGCAACAGAGGGGATTTGATCTCAGACCTGATCTCAGAACAGCAAAACAGAAAATCAGTAAGAAATACAGATATTGCTAGTTTGTTTGCTGAAAAATGTGTCCGATTTTACAACAAATTACCAATTTTACAACAAATACACAATACCATTATTAGAATTATACCTCAGTTTCTCCAGTTCACACTGAGGATCTTCTAGTAGAGGTAAAAGCTGCTTCACTCCTGAATCTGTTAAGTAATTCTCACTCAGGTCCAGTTCTCTCAGATGAGATGGGTTTGATTTCAGAGCTGAACTCAGAACAGCACAACCTTCCACATTAATATGACAAGATCTCAACCTGTGAGTGTGAGAAATACTTTGATATGAATAAATGTTAATGTCCCGTGAGGATCAGAAAAAAATATGCACTTTTGGGTTTCTGCAATCATTAGAATCAGGCAAGTTATTTACTTTCAAGTTAGAAGTTTTTGTATCTGTTGACGTGTTATGTCCCTAGTAAGTGCTGGGCTTGTGTGTTTTTTTTTTTTTTTTTTTTTTTTTTTAAATTCTCTCGGGCAAATTGACCTGCCAAAAACAACCTCCTCCTAAACCCATTCACATAATCCAATAGTCTTATTGGAGGCTCTTTCCCCTTCAAACCGTCTTCTAGAACAGCCAAAGGACCCCGGACTTTATGCCCAAAAACTAGTTTAATAATATATACTTTGAATAATTCTTGGGATACTAAAAATGGCAATAAACTGCGAGAGAGTCTTAACTACGACCATATAGTGATAATTTTCCGTAATGGAAAAGGTGCTGGATAACGGGTGTTTTGACCAAGCGGCAACCTCCCGCTCTCTCTCGTAAAGCCAACACGGAAGTGACTAAAATTGCAATTCATCGACTGGCCGCTGGCTACTAAAGGCAGTCAATCCCATAGACTCCCCATGTTAAAATGCCCAACTTTACAGCAGAAAAAAACATGTTTACAGCCTGGTGCAAAGAATTATTTTGATCTATATAGCTAATTTTGCCCTTCATGACAACTGTGAGGGGGGTGAATTTTTTTTATAACTCATCTGTTTAAATTATATTGACCCATAAATTTCTGCATAATTAAGAGCGTGGCCAGTTGAGTGACAGGCGGATTGCTGCGGCTGTCACCACTGGCGAGCTAGGTGGGCGTGGTTTCAGCAACCAGCTCTACCCATGTGCTGCCGACGCCCTTGCCAAGATGGTGGCGGTTGGCTCCGCCCACTTCAGGCTTCAAAAATGCTCTTCAAAAACCTACGTGTGACGTCACGGACACTACGTCCATGTGTTTATACAGTCTATGGTTTTGACACATAACCATTAACAAAACTGTACTGCCTGATTTTGAGGGAGGCAATGGCCCCACGCAGTCAAGCTTTTGAATTAAATTATGTGGAAACTATTTCCGAGACGGCTAGAACAACATGACAGTAGATAATCTCAGGTGATTATATGCTTTATTCAAAGTTAAGCGTGTCTAATATGAGTTTAAATATCATATTGCGTGACCCTATTGAAAGCAACAGATAGTTTACCTCAGATCTTGAAAAATAAATTAAATCAAAGATGACCGTTAAAACTGTGAACTCACTGCGAACCAACGAGTGTATTCCATAAAGATGTTATCAGTCACTCAATATGTACATTTAATGATGTTAAAAAGCTTTAATATTTATGAATTAGATTATATACATATCCATTTCACTGCAAGAGCAGTGCGCTTTCAGAGAGAGCACGCCCACACACGCTTCTGATTGGCTGTGATATTTGATTGATTCAGCCGCGTCACGGGTTCACATCGCGTCTGGTATGGACACCCAAATTTCTTGTCGCTGGAATCTTGCCACGTCGCGTGTAGTTAGGACACGGTGTAACACGACCAATCACTAACTTGCTTATTTGATTAGTGATAAAGCGTAGAGTAGGGGTGTCCCCGACTAAGGATTTTCATAGTCGAATCGGAATTTTCGAATCTTGCCGATAGTCGACTGATAGTTGAATCATATGTTTGGGGGCGGGGAAAATGCAAGAGTCAAGTCAGACATTAGACAGTCATAATTACTGACTTTAACACACTGGGGAAATGTGTAACGGACGCCTATAAGATACAAAAATAATGTTTTATGTTTTGATTAAAAGATAGTTAACATTAAACGTCAGCGAAACCCTAAGAATTCACAATATTTTTTACAATAGTGCCCTCATTATAACGTTCTGTATATGACATTTATTAATATTCTGCATGTCTGTTTTGAGCTGCGCGTGTTAAAGATGACCAGTAGAGTGAAGCATTTGATAACAGGTTTTTAATCAATGGGATTTAACTCATCATTTATCTCATATATAATACGCTTCATTATTTATACAACATAACGTTATATTACGACTTATAGCGTATCTGCACAAAATGCCCCGAATGCAGAAGTGAACGTGTCTGTGCAGCTCTGAAAGAACTCTTGCTGTGGATGTGTTCTTCACGCAACAACGTGCAGAAACACGGCAACTGAAAATTCAACTATACAAGGCAATTTATTATAATAGTGTTCTCATTATAATGTTATGTATATGACAGTCTCAGTCATAGTTATTAATATTCTGCATTGTTGTTTGTCCTACTCACGCTGCGTGCTGATGAGATGTAGAAGCGCTTTACTGCAACTCAACCAAACTCATCTTATACGAGATAAATAATTCTATATACAGGATATAAACCGGCTGAAATGTTTTGAAATCACTTGTGTCCTACCTGATCGAAAAAAATCCAATCTTTCACTCTGCTTGTGTCAATTTGAGTCTTGTTAAAGATTTAAATCCCTGCCGCCAAGATCCTCTGTCGGTCACGGATTATGGAAAGTGAAACTTATATCTATAATGGGGTGGTTGAATTTATTCACGCACATTAAAGTATTTATCTAAAGCTTATTTCTTTTCAGATTCTTATTTACAGCATTTCCTTAATAGGCGGTATTAACTTATTGGGAGAAAACTGGTAGTTTTATGTGAAATCAGATATTTGAGCACCCCCACATAGCCAAAATGGCATGATCATAACACCCCGCGAATATTCGACTGTGAGATTGAGAGTCGAATCAGGCTCCTCCTATCGAAGCACTGAATCGTCCACTATTCGGGGTCACCCCTAGCATAGTATTAAATAAAATATCCTACATTGATAATTGTAATTTGTTTTGCTCTGAAAGCTAATATACAGCAGACCCAACTGTGAACTGCCATTCACCCAATCACTGAAGTGATGACTGAAGCGAAACAGACTATTTTAAGTGCAACACTGCAACCTTGATTTGCTTCACACTTCATTGACTTTGTAGATCAGCATAAACTTAATTCCATTAGACCAGACAGTCCTGAACTCACCAGAGTTTCTGCAGTTTAAACGGAGAATCTGCCAGTAGGTCTGAAAGCTGCTTCACTCCTGAATCTGTTAAGTAATTCTTACTCAGGTCCAGTTCTCTCAGATGAGATGGGTTTGATCTCAGAGCTGAACTCAGAACAGCACAATCTTCCACATTAATAAAACAAGATCTCAACCTGTGAGTGAAAGAAACGGATTGTTAACTCTCTCATTCAGTCACAATACAGTAAAAATCAGACATCATCAGATAACCACACATAAACATAAAGATGTACAGTTATTGCTGGGCACTTAGGAACACCACCGAGAGATGTGTCATCTGAAAAGTGTCCTAGCAAGTCTGTCTGTTAGTGATGCGCGAATGGCAGTTACATTAGCGGGCGCTGCGGATAATCCGCGGGTCGGGTAATAAAATATTGCATTTTGATTATTTGTGGGTGGGTCATGGGTGGATAAAATAAATCATGCAAATATTAACTAAATTTTCTAAAATATGAATGTGTTTTAAATTGGCTACAGAAATTGAATAAACTGTAAATTAACATATATTAAAGTTATTCAACAAATCATTATTTAGTCAAGAGCAGTGAGGGATTTCTTCTGTCTTTTGTTGTTTGATTAACATTAATGACAGACGGCACAGCTTTATTAGGCTGCTGTCACAAGACCTGTTTCACGGATCCAATACTTATGCACATGCGTTTTCTTTCGCAACGTAAGACAAAACCGACAATGCTTATGAGGATACTCATCAGGACGACCATTTTGACATTATTTTGTTATATTGGACGCTTTGGATGTGACTGCAGCGCACAGAAAAGCGCCTCTGGAGCACACGAGTACCTAAAGGCTTAAAAAGACGTGCAAATAATACATTTCTGTGATGATGCAACAACGACCGATTAGGAAATTAACAATTCTGTCAACTGTACCGAAACGCGAGCTAAAGTCTTGTATCGCAGCGTGCAGCAGCGATGCGCTGATGTGAAGGGAAGGTCAAAGTGAGAAGACGCGGTACAGCTGAATCACTAACGCTGTTTTCAAATGACTGATTTGATCTGATGGTTTGTGTGAATTTATTTACTCATCTAACCTACACGCTATATTGAATAAATGTTTTGCAGGAATTTCCCTCATTTTAAAGTCGAAAGCTGCGGGAATATATTGCCAATCCCACACCGAAATTCAGGACCTGATTAAGCATAATTCTACTGTATATAGAATTGTGAAACATGACTTTTACAAAACTTTCTGGGTTTATTTATTTTTCCAAAACTTTACAGGCCTGTAAATTGCTGTTTTAAAATTCCATGACTTTTCCAGGTTTTTCATGACCGTATGAACCCTGAATGTGACGATCGGGTGCGGGTGTGGTTATCTAAATCAGACAAAAATATAGGCAAGGGCGGTTAGCGGGTGGATAATTTATTTGAAGCTGCAGATTCGGGTGAGGTTTTAGCTCATCCTCGCATAACTACTGTCTGTGTATGCTTGTAAATAGGGTTTTATTTTCTGTTCATGGTTCCTTCTTGCTCATCTTGCTCATGTTGACTTTTAAAACAGGAGACAACATTACTAGCCGGGTTTCCATCTAAAGTTGCAAATTTAACTTTTTGTAATCATTTGTACAATTTGTAATCTGTGTGTTATACCCATGCCTGTCTATCTGACCATGCCTTATCGAAATAAAAGCCAGCATATGGATTTGTATGCCTCACGCCCTGTTTACTCCATAACAATGAGTAAATTAGTTGAGGACAAATTACTTTTACTTCATTTCAAAACACATACATTATAAATTCTGAAGCGGATAACTTTTTTTTTTTTTTAGATTATGGTCACATTTTGCAGCTTGCTTTGTTTAAATTGATATATTATAGCTATGACAGTTGAGTTCACTATTTAGTTAAAATGTGTCATTTTGCTTTTCATTTTGGTGTTCATATTTATATAATCTTAGAACATATAGTTGTTTCTATAACAGCTGGTTCATAGGTTCTCTACAGACTTCTGACATAACAAAACCCACAAACATTTTTCTCAGCCTGATAACATTAAGCCATTACATAATCCAGTAATCACAGGCAATTCACCAGCAACAACACAACTCACTCCAGTTTCTCCAGTTCACACTGAGGATGTTTTAGTAGGTCTGAAAGCTGCTTCACTCCTGAATCTGTAATGTAATTGTCACTCAGGTCCAGTTCTCTCAGATGAGATGGGTTTGATCTCAGAGCTGAACTCAGATCAGCACAACCTTCCACATTAATATGACAAGATCTCAACCTGTGAGTGTGAAGAAAGAAAAAAAAAAGTTGTTCCATCTTTGTTTATTTCCATGTGGATGAAAAAAAAAACTTGGAGGTCACAAGAAAATAACTAATAAATATGAATAACATTATTAATAATAAATATAAATCCAATAATGCCACTGACACTCACCACAGTTTCTCCAGTTCACACTGATGATGTTTTAGTAGGTCTGACAGCTGCTTCACTCCTGAATCTGTAAAGTAATTCTTACTCAGGTCCAGTTCTCTCAGATGAGATGGGTTTGATCTCAGAGCTGAACTCAGAACAGCACAATCTTCCACATTAATATGACAAGATCTCAACCTGTGAGTATGAAGAAAGAAAAAAAAAAGGTTTTCCATTTTTCTGTTTATTTCCATGTGGATGAAAAAAAAACTTGACAGTCACAAGAAAAGAACTAATAAATATGAATAACATTATTAATAATAAATATAAATCAAATAATTCCACTGACACTCACCACAGTTTCTCCAGTTCACACTGATGATGTTTTAGTAGGTCTGACAGCTGCTTCACTCCTGAATATGTTAAGTAATTCTCACTCAGGTCCAGTTCTCTCAGATGAGATGGGTTTGATCTCAGAGCTGAACTCAGAACAGCACAAGCTCTCTCACTGATATGGCAAGATCTCAACCTGTGTGTATGAAGGGACAGTTATGAATCAGACACAAAGGTTTACTGTTTAAAATAACAGTTTGGGGGTTATTCACATATAAATCCTTTTTCTGAAGAATGTCTAAAGTTTAACAATCAACACTCTTTTTTTATTTCTTACAATGAACACTCAATGAACAACTGAACAACGAACATTTAAAGACTTAATAGTTTCTTATTCACAGCTACCAAAAATATTAAAACCACACAACAACAACAAAAATGTACCCCAGTTTCTTCAGTTTACACCGAGGATCCTCTAGTAGAGGTGAAAGTTTTTCTATTCCTGAATCTGTAATCTCATTCTCACTCAGGTCCAGTTCTTTCAGATTAGACAGGTTTGATTTCAGAGCTGAACTCAGATCAGCACAAGCTTCCTCATTTATATGAAAGGAACACAACCTGTCAAAGTCAGAATACAGAGAGAATCATATAAAGTCACACTCTTTCGGAGAGCACGCAGACTGACTGTGTTTACCAGGTACATGCATCACCAATCGTGATGTAGTACAGCAAACTCAAATTTCAGTGGTGTGGTAATTTCCTGATCATATTTAAAAAGTGGTTGAAACCTACATAGCTACTTTCTGTTTTCAGTATTTTTATTATTATTATTATTATTATTTTATCAAACATGAAATGGCTAGGTAAAAAAGATGAGTTCTTTACAGTCCCAATGGACAGATGAATTTGCATGTGTGGAGGGATATGGATCTGCATCTCATTTTACAGTACGAATTGTGTCACAGGGATGGTACCATTACTCCATAAAGTGTGGGGCAAAATTTGATTAAATTAATTAAATTAATATTGATAGCTCTAATTTTATTTCATTTTAAACAAAAAATCATGTGCCACAACAAATGCAATTAGAACATAAATCAAGGAAATATTCTTCTAATTGATTTTATTAAAAAGTAAAGAACCCTCAGTGTTTGCTTCCTTCAATATTAGGGTCAACTTAGTTACATTCCACTTATAAACAGTGTTTGAGTTGAGGGGGGGCTGGGGGGGGGGGGGGGTCCCGAACCTCTCATAAACATTGGGATCCCCCCATAACACCCAAAAAATATACTTGGGGGGTCCCCTCCCTGGTTTTTCAATAAAACTATAATACTTGAAACATGAAACTAGTGAAAATGAAAATGAAATGAAAGGATTTGATTGCTGTATTAAATTTGGACTAAAAATAGCTCATGTTACATTGTATTTTATTTTTACGTGTCTTTACAGCGTTGCTTATTATAACCAATCACAGATGATTCTGTTGAGTTTAGGAATGCAGTGGCCAATCAGAGGCGTTCAGATTAGTCATCCTGAATTTTGTTTAGACTGAAACTTGCGAATTCCCTCATCATAAGCAACAAAAGTGCAGATGTACGTACGATAAAAGTAAGGGATTCATTTATCATACAGATCAGGGGCGGACTGGTGGCCTGGCACCCAATTTGGCCCGCTGCCCTAAATATTTTTGTTGTTGTTTTTGTTGCCTGCCAAATATACCTAAAGTGATTATTTCTGAATTCGCCATTCAATAATATTAATACATTTTTTTTTAAAAAGAATTAAAATAATAAATTATGAATTGGTTAGTCTTGACTGACATCGCGCTTCGCCCTCACGCGTCCGCCGGAAGAATGCGACTCATGTGAGACTCAAGAAAGTACCTTTTCATTAAAAAAAAAAAAGAAAAGAAAAAAAATTCAAATATCAGTATTCAACGTTTTAGGATTAAAATATCAAAACATTATTTATGCAGTTGCAAACTGCAGGTTAAATGCATTCATGTCCTACAGTGTGTGTGTAAATAAATACATCTAAACGCCTCTTCAGATGCAGCTTCTGTGTTTCCTCTGCATTGCAAAGATTAATTTTGTTGATAATGATTTTATTTGTTTGGTAATAGCCCCAAATGTCTTATTATTCTAACTGACTTTATTGATTAAATACAAGAATTTGACGCAAAAGATAATGCACACTTCTAGAAAAAAAAGGCTTAAAAAAGGTAAAAATGCCCATAAAAGGTAAAAAATATTAATTTCTGGTTCTGGTTAGGGGGACCCCCCAAGAGCTTTGACACAATTTGATCACTGCTTATAAAACATTAAATTGCATTACAAAAAATATTAAAAGAGCACATTTCACAAACCTTAAAACCCATGTCCAATAAAAATGAATTACATGTATATTATGTGTAGATTGCTACGAAATGTATTTATTTGTTTTTTATTTTTTTCCCCCCAATTCTGTTTTTCCATTTAAATCTTTCTGGATTTTTATTTTTTTTTTATTCTGTTTTTAATCTTTCTAGACTCCATTTTAATGGTTAAAATACATTTTAGTAATCAAAAGCATGTACAATTAATTGAAATCATGGCACTTATTCAATCTAACAATTAACCCTATGAAATAAGTTTTATTTTCTCAAATTCCGTTAAACCAAACTTCTATTCCTCCTTGGTAGAAATTAGGGATTTCTATTTGAATTTCTATTTTTACATCAAAATATGCAGACAGAGTCAACTGTTCAATGCATTTTTTGTATTAACAAATATGCACAAGATAACTCACCCCAGTTTCTCCAGTTTACACTGAGGGTCTTCTAGTAGATCTGAAAGTTGCTTCACTCCTGAATATGTAATGTCATTCCCACTCAGGTCCAGTTCTCTCAGATGAGACGGGTTTGATCTCAGAGCTGAACTCAGATCAGCACAACCTCTGTCACTAATATGACAAGATCTCAATCTGTGAGTGTGATGAATAACAATATGGTAACAATATGGTAAGAATCAGGTAATTATTAAATACCATTGTTTTAGGTGTCATTTTAAGTGAACGGTTTACATTATTTAGGGTCGCAGTTTCATTAATATAGTGAATTAAGTTCACTAAATAAAACATTTTCATACTATCATTCAAAATTTTGTGATCACTAATTTAAATAATAAATGTCATGGGACCAAGATGTTGCTGAATAAATTGCTGATAACCTTTGCAAGTTGGAATAGTGTGTGGAATTATTCTTTACTAATGAATTAAAGTATGAAATAACTAAACTGAAAAAAGTTATTTCTAGTAATATTTTTGTAATGCAGGATACGTGACAAGCGGAGTTGGTGATCCACATGCAGGCTTTATTAGCAGGAGCACAGTCAAACAGGCAGGGTCAATTACCAGCAAACAATAGCATCAAATGCAAAATAAAAGATTAATCCAAAACACAGGCAAGGGTCAGGGCCAGGGCCGTGATATTGTAATGGGCTGCAGCCCAAGGCCCCAAACACTAGGGGGCCCCTGTTAATTTTCTCTTTTGCATTTTAAAACATGTTTGATCAAGGTAATTATGCATACATAGAGCATCGTTGTCAGAGGTCATTTTCAAAATTGGGACTTGTAAAAGAAAAAAAAAAACTGAGGACATCATAGCATAAACAAAGGCTGAAATGTTTGACAATAATGTCATATTCTGCATCAACTTGATTTTAATGATTTAACTGAGGAATTATCTTTGAAGAAGAGTAGGAAGAAGTCCTTTTGGTGAGTGATATTTCATTAATTTTATTTGCAGGGCTGTTTCTGATTTGTAAGAATATTACTCAATAATATTGTTTCATTTATGTACATCATTTTTTGTGTACTGTGGGATTATGACATGAGCTTTATGTTTGTTTATTTTAATTTCACAAGTATAACGCATTTATACTGTGCAGTGGCGATGCCAGAATTAAATTTTTTGGGTCAGCCCATCTTAAAATAAAGGGCCACTCTATATTACATGTAGGCTATAATGTCTATATTAAATGTGTTTGTGAGGATTGTGGAAGCTGAATAGCAGCATGCTTATATACTGCATGACAGTTAACATGAGGCACTGGTGCGATCACTTGCTCTTAAAATACTCGTCATGTTTGATCATACAGACAAGAATAATTACATCGTTCGAATCTGTTAAGGGTCTACATTTGTTTGTGTACACTCACAGTAACAATAAAATGTATTGCTCTGTTAAATAATGAAGCAAACAGGATACTATTTCTGCCATCTCGATCCTGTGAAACTGAGCGCGTCAAAAATAAACCGAAACTTCGTTGCCTCACAGACATGAGAAAAATATATCTATAAAACGCAAAATGTTTTAATAATGAACCAATTCAAATAGAAAACAAATATTCTCAGATTATGTAATCTGTATGAAATGTGTAGGCTATATTGCACTTCCACCGCAGAGATGCCGATCATTTTTTAGTTTATCAATACATTATTAAAAAGGTAAAACAGTCAAAAAGATGACCAGAGTGTAGACTTACATAATTAAAACAATTAGTTTAAAAACTGGTATTTTTAAACCAAATAGTTTAAAATTTTAAATTAGTTTAAAATGTATTGGTCCGTGCAGCATTTTAATTTGTCAATCTATCAGAGTAATAAATTAACAATTCCTTTATTTTTATTTTTTTAAGCAATCAGAAATACCCTGTGGCAGGGCCCTCATGTTGTTACAAACCCCTAAGACTTTTGATCATTTTTAGAACCCAAATGAAGGTATTTTAATATGCTTCTCATTTGTCCATCCACTGAAAACCCACACAAGCTTCAAAAAGTGCATAAACACATCAGGTAATCCATATGAATCAGGTGGTTTAACCAGCCACTCAGAACCACTGACCTACCACTTTTTACTCAGTTGGTATTTGTCACAACAAAACCTAAACAAAACATTGTGTTCCTTGTGAAAAATTCATGATTAAAAACAACAACACTCACCCCAGTTTTTTCAATTTAAATTGATTATCTTCTAGTAGATCTGAAAGCTGCTTCACTCCTGAATCTCCGAGTAAATTTTCACTCAGGTCCAGTTCTCTCAGACGAGATGGGTTTGATCTCAGAGCTGAACTCAGAACAGCACAACCTTCCTCATTAATGAAACAAGATCTCAACCTGTGTGTGGTAAGAGAACATTAAATAATGATACAGATTTTTTTTCTATTCTAGATAAGTATAAACATTTTTTTTTAACTAGAACCAACATTTATAGAATGTTTCTTCTTCAATAAAAGAGACACACAAAAAGCCAGTGATACTCACTCCAGTTTCTCCAGTTTACACAGAAGATCTGCCAGCAGCTTCACTCCTGAATCTCCAAGTGCATTGCCACTCAGGTTCAGCTCCCTCAAATGAGATGGGTTTGATCTCAGATCAGCACAAGCTTTGACACCAATACCACACTGATATAGCCTTCATTCAAGTAGTAACAACAACAAAAAAAAAAATGTTAATGTTTCTGAAAATAGGCATAAAATAGGGGGTGTGGTGGGGTTATAAAGATAACAAGAACAAATGACAATTAAAATATTGTCTGGAAAATACTATTACTAATTAAAAAGATTTATAAATAATTCCAAAGTATTTGTATAGTGCCTTTCACAATAACACCCCCCTTGGGGGTGGGTCACGGATCACAAAGTGTCTGACACGGTAGTGGAGGAAAACTCAACACCTCGCTCTTCTAAAGTTGAAGTGCCTCATGGAACTGTTTGTAGGAATCGTCACCATTTTATTTATATGGATGGGACATAGAGTGATGGTGCTTCAGGTAGGCCTCGTCTGCCTGAGACCTTTGATAACACACACACACACGTACACATCACTAGCCACTGTTTCACTGTTAGGCCAGTGCAAGCTAGGGCTAACATTGGGCTGGGCCAATATCCTCAGACCTTGAGCAACTAGGCCAAAAACAAGCTGCATTTCCACTGTCGGACCGGTATGAGGCGCCACGGAGGATTTAAATCAAACTTCGCTTATCATTACATACATACAGCACGTGCATATACACCTATAAATTACTCGCATATACATGTATACTATTGGATGTTAAATATATATATATGAAATACACGTGCACACTAATATGAAATCCATACCAATACATATTATCTTAGTAATGAATACATATACACTTGTGAATAACTTGTGTATATATAATCTTGACGCATGCATACACCTATAGGCACTCGCTTATACATATAAACTCGATCCATGCATATACACCTATCAACACACGCACATACATATAAACTTGCTGCATGCACACACACCTATACATACTCACATATACATATAAACTTGATCCATGCATATACACCTATAAACACTCGCACATATGCGCGCACGATGCGCGCACACACCCATAAAATGCTCTCGCAAACATACAAAATAAGATTCACAAATGTATACAATTCCGATAAGAAAGACGCATGCTTTAGTTGTGTATATACGTATATGCAAGTGATTTCATATGTGGATGTGCGTGAACTTTTCAGTGCAAACGGAAGGCATTTCAGTGTAAAAGGAAGCAGCGGCACTTCCGGCAGCATCTCCAGATGCCGGGACATTTGAAAAAGCTTAACATGGCTTAATGCATGTTTTTAAAAGACCAAACTCAATAAACACATTATTAATAAAGCATACAATGTATAAACAAGCAGATGAGTCCAGAATAAGAACGTAACGCGTTTAATTACGTAAAGCCTTTTCCTCCCATAATACGCTTAACCTGGCTTAATGGTTTTTAAAATGCCAAACACAGTAAACACATTATTAATAAAATCAAACTATGTACAGTATAGTATGATTTATTAATAATGGGTGTATTGAGTTTGGCGGTTTTGGAAAAAAAATGTAATATCATGAAAAAATATTTAAAAACGTACATTGTAGCAGTAAATTTAAACCGGAGAAAGTTTTGAAGCGCTATTGTGCTTGATGGTTAAGGAACCGTCTGACAATTCCACCGACTGGGTTAAAACGTCTGATGTATTTTTAATCAAAATTACTTTTAAAATAACACATTGTCAAACTGTAAAGCTTGTATTACTTATATAGTGATTTACAGTTAGTTTTTTGCCAATACATCCCTTCATAAATGTACAGTACACAATTATTTAAATAATAAATGTAAGTCCAATTTTTCATGTAAAATTATTGCGTACTGTACGTACAGTAAGGGAAATATTGGAAGTATTGTCTAAGGTGAGATATTGGCAAAATATATTCAAATATATTCAGTCAGTTTGCCCACTAGGCAAATCTCCAGATGCCGAGACATTTTAAAAGGAGTGGCTTAATGCATTAAAACAGTGTTTTTAAAAAAACCAAACGCAATAACATAGTATATAGTTTGATTTTATGGGCGTCGGAACCATTGTATGTGGGTGGGACAGTACCTACCCACTTTTGAAGACCGATATTGGACTTTTACCATCTCTAATTCAGCGAATATGTGCACTTTTCAGAGCGCCGTCTGTCAAATCCATTCCACGTGACATGACGAATGCCCTAATAAATTAAACTTCATTTAGCTACAGCCTTGAACACTGCTGCTTCCTCAAATCTATTGCACTTGGCTCATTCAGAGTCTACATAAATGAAACTCCATTCCGTGTTTTCACTAGTTACTCGTGCCTGCTGCACTACCGAGACAAAGCAAAGTAAACAAAGCATCTGAGCGTACTGCTCAGATACACCTAACCCTACCTGATACTTTATTTAAACTTTTAGATTATTTCCTTCATTTTTATTTTTTATTGAAAACAAATGCCTTTCCGATGTAATAAGAGACGTGAAAAGGGAGACGAACGATTTCGGTAAAAGGCGGACGCGAACTCGGGTCTCTCACGTCAAAAACTCTGCGGTACACGCTTTACAAGTTATTCACAAGTGTATATGCATTCATTACTAAAATAATATGTATTGATTTGGATTTCATATTAGTGTGCACGTGTATTTCATATATATATATTTTGAACATCCAATAGTATACATGTATATACGAGTAATTTATAGGTGTATACAGGGCTCTCAAGTCTCACGCAATCGGAGTGAGACTCACGCATTTCAACCAGTTCACACGCTCTCACGCCACACCTTGTACAAACCCGATTCCAAAAAAGTTGGGACACTGTACAAATTGTGAATAAAAACAGAATGCAATGATGTGGAAGCTTCAAATTTCAATATTTTATTCAGAATACAACATAGCTGACATATCAAAGGTTTAAACTGAGAAAATGTATCATTTTAGGGGAAAAATAAGTTGATTTTAAATTTCATGGCATCAACACGTCTCAAAAAAGTTGGGACAAGGCCACGTTTACCACTGTGTGGCATCCCCTCTTCTTTTCATAACAGTCTGCAAACGTCTGGGGACTGAGGAGACAAGTTGCTCAAGTTTAGGAATAGGAATGTTGTCCCATTCTTGTCTAATACAGGCGTCTAGTTGCTCAACTGTCTTAGGTCTTCTTTGTCGCATCTTCCTCTTTATGATGCGCCAAATTTTTTCTATGGGTGAAAGATCTGGACTGCAGACTGGCCATTTCAGTACCCGGATCTTTCTTCTACACAGCCATGATGTTGTAATTGATGCAGTATGTGGTCTGGCATTATCACGTTGGAAAATGCAAGGTCTTCCCTGAAAGAGACGACGTCTGGATGGGAGCATATGTTGTTCTAGAACTTGGATATACCTTTCAGCATTGATGGTGCCTTTCCAGATGTGTAAGCTGCCCACGCCACACGCAGTCATGCAACCCCATACCATCAGAGATGCTGAGCACTGATAACAACTTGGGTTGTCCTTGTCCTCTTTAGTCCCGATGACATGGCCTTCCCAGTTTTCCAAAAAGAACTTCAAATTTTGATTCGTCTGACCCTAGAACACTTTTCCACTTTGAAACAGTCCATTTTAAATGAGCCTTGGCCCAGAGAAAACACCTGCGCTTCTGGATCATGTTTAGATATGGCTTCCTTTTTGCATGATAGAGCTTTAGTTGGCATCTGCAGATGGCATGGTGGATTGTGTTTACCGACAGTGGTTTCTGGAAGTATTCCTGGGCCCATTTAGTAATGTCAATGACAGAATCATACCGATGAGTGATGCAGTGTCGGCTTTTCTCTGAGAAACTCCTTTCTGATATTACTCCACTATTTTTCGCCGCAGCATTGGGGGAATTGGTGATCCTCTTCCCATCTTGACTTCTGAGAGACACTGCCACTCTGAGAGGCTCTTTTTATACCCAGTCATGTTGCCAATTGACCTAATAAGTTGCAAATTAGTCCTCCAGCTGTTCCTTACATGTACATTTAAATTTTTCGGCCTCTTATTGCTACCTGTCCCAACTTTTTTGGAATCGGGTTTGTATTTCTCACGCTGAGAAGGGATAACTTGTCCCGCTACAATTACTATACAATATATATACCATTAATAGATGAAGGAATACTGAAGTTTTCTGCCGAGTTCTTAGCTCTCTCGACTCTGTAGTAACAGAGTTAAATGCCACCTACTAGTCAATCAGAAATTAGGATGTTGTTGTTTCCGTTAAAATTATGCTATTCTGCCGCAAGCAGGTTCGTTACTAAGCAAAACGGATGCGCGCGCACATGGAGTGTAAGTTGGAAGAGAAAGATCCGATGAATGCTGTAGGTAACCCCTTCATTTATTTTTTCAATTTTAAGATTCCTCTACGAAATCACTTGCCTGTGAAAAGATAGTGAGAGGAGAGCTGATGTTGGGGAATATAGCCTAGCCAAATTCACGCTAAAGTATTGATGCAGTCAAAAAAAAAAAAAAAAAAAACTCTCCAACTGCTTTGCAACCAGAAGCTTTAACTTAGCTTTGGCTTCCTGAAAGAAAAGTACTAGAGATGTTATAACAATTGGTGAATCTGATAAAAGACAGACAAATTAATCCAAATAAAATAAATTGTTTTACATATTTAAAAAAGGATCAAAACTACAAAGAAATTTGGCCCCAAACATGCCAACTGAACAGCAGTGCTCAATGTACATACTGTACACATACAGTAGGATTACAGAACTTGTCCTGAACATGTATGTCAAGCTCTGTGTGTGCGCGTTTTTGTGAAAAGTCAGGACATAGATTTGTATAATGACAAAGGTATGACAGGTATTATGTCATACCGTATGACAGGACCCCCAGAGACCTCGATTAAAATACAATAAAACTAAAAAATATAACTAAAAATATAATACAATACCTAACTACATAATACTACTATCGTTAGAACCTGAAACTTTTGAACTGTGGGTGTCGTCTGGTCAGAGGAGAACTGGCCCCCGACTGAGCCTGGTTTCTCCCAAGGTTTTTTTCTCCATTCTGTCTCAGAGGGAGTTTTGGTTCCTTGCCGCTGTCGCCTCTGGCTTGCTCAGTTGGGGACACCTAATTTCTAGCGATTATTGTCGATTTGATTGCACAGATACTATTTAAACTAAACTGAGCTAGACAATGACATCTCTGAATTCAATAATTAAATGCCTTTAACTGAAAATTGAGTGTTTAATCTTATCATTATATATTACTGACACTCTGTCCTCCAATTTACTGTTAAGTGCTTTGACACAATCTGTATTGGTAAAAGCGCTATATAAATAAAGGTGACTTGACTTGACTTGAGGTATTACAAGGTGAAGGTGACATCTCAAGACATTGACCCATGTCCCCTTTTCAAAACACTTATAAATCATACAGAGGGAGGTTTTTTGGGGGAAAGTTGAAATGCCTGTAGTCTCCTGTAAGGGGTAGGTTTAGGTGTAGGGTTGGTGTAGGACAATAGCACATACAGTAAGGACAGTATAAAAACCATTACACCTATGGGATGTCCCCACTTTTCACAAAAACGAACATGTGTGTGTGTGTGTGTGAGAAACAGAGAGAGAGAGAGAGAGAGAGAGAGAGAGAGAGAGAACACATTTCAGCTTATGATTTTATTTTTTTCTGTTGTGTTTGTTGCACATCTTGATGACAGGGGTAGGGGGCAGTGTGTTTTCCATGGTGGGTTTGAACAAAACCAAAACTAGAAACAGTTTGGCTCTGGATGGAACGCTATTATCATGACAGTGCTTTATATGGGAGTCCTCTACCCCTGTCTTCAGGCATCAAAATCTGCAACAAACATTTACAACAGAAAAAAAGAAACATAAGCTGAAATGTGTTCTCTCTCTCTCTCTCTCTCTCTCTCTCTCTCTCTCTCTCTCTCTCTCTCTCTCTCACACACACACACACACACAGAGCTTGACATACATGCTCAGGGTAAGTACTGTATATGTGTACAGTATGTACATTGAGTACTGCTGTTCAGTTGGCTCGTTTGAGGCAAAATTTATTTTTATTTTTGATACATTTGTATTTTTAAATACATAAATCTTTTTATTTTATTAGAATGAATTTGTCTTTCATCAGATTTACCAAATGTTATAACTTCTATTTGTGCTGGTCAATTATGAACAATAGGTAAAATTGAACTGCTAGCAAAAACTTGGGTGCTGCAAATATTTGAGTTGCCCCTCCCCTTTGAGTGACTCCTCCCCCTGTGTGTGGCCCCTCCCCTAATCTCACTCCAAACTTTCGCTATAACTTGAGAGCCCTGTGTATATGCATGTGTTTTATGTATGTATTGATAAGCGAAGTTTGATTTAAATCCTACGTGGCGCCTCATAGACCGGTAGCCCTGCAGGGTTACTCTAAAACCTGTCCTTAACACGCCTCCCTGGAGAAAATGACACACAATCCAAGAATTTCACTAGTGAGGCAAGCTGAATGAAAACTAGCAGGTAGTTTGCAAAACAAATATAACAGAAGCTGACGTTTGGCCTTTAAATACAGACTTACACTCCAGCATCGACATTTGTCTAATAATTTATAACAAATGTTACAGTGACAGTAATTTATTAATTTGTGCTAGTAGTGCATCTAAATCAAATACATCATTATTTCAGATAACCAAAGAACACACATACTTATTCAGTTGTGCCTGCTTCTGTTTATTTATCATGACAGGAATGCACAAATCCACTTCATTAGTGCTTTTAAGTCCAAAGGCAAACACATTAACAAACACATTTGTGAACTCTTGTGCTTACATCCCATTTCTTTGGAAAGAATGGACAGTCCTATTTATTTTTTGCAATTTGAGGTTTAAGTGCTCTCTCCTGTCTCACTATACTGTAATCCTTTCAGGCAGATCAACAGAGGGAGCTCATACACAGGAGACCGGAGTTATATGGTGATTTATGACATGCGGATGCTAATGTCCGGTATCAACAAAGGAACAGGGGAGAGACAGATGAAAAATGAAACCAAATAAATACACAATTTTAATATATGATTATATGATTCAAACATTCTTCAAGCATAGTCTCTAGTGTTTTCATAAGAATAGTGTGTATTTATCATGACAATTGTTTACATAAGCAGCCTTTAACATTGCATATAAATCTATAAATATATTTCTGCCTCATACATTGATAAGAATCCACATTAGATTGGAATCAGAAGTTCCCCATCTGTCAGTCACTAGAGCTATGTTGTGATGACATTAGGGGTCTTGGGAGCCCCAATCACCTCTAAATTTTATGGAAATGGCCAATGGGAATTGGCGAGTGGATTTTGCACGCCAAGCCACTCCCCTGTGTGTATGGGTGTATAAGATGGCTGTGTGCCTCCACTCTTTGAGACTTTTGCTTTGGAGCCGAGTGTATGTGTTCTCTCTCACTACACAAAGCCAAAGCCATTCACCTCTCTCAAAGCTTTGTGTTGTCGTTAAGGTGCATTCAGTGGCGTCCCCCTCTCTGGCAGCGCTTCATCACTAAAAGAGAAGTTTCTCTAAAAGAGCAAATCGAGGACGGTCTGCATCTTTTTAAAGGGGTGGTTGATTGTGATTTCACTTTTTTAACATTAGTTAGTGTGTAATGTTGCTGTTTGAGCATAAACAATATCTGCAAAGTTATGACACTGAAAGTTCAACACAAACGGAGATATTGTCTTTTAAAATTCTGGCAGTTTAATGCCTACAAAAGCGGCTCGTAGGGACTACAACGAGTTACTGGTTGATTAACTTGTTGATTAACTTGTTGATTAACTGGTTGATTAACTCATTGCAGATATTTACATAAACCCCGCCCCGGGAACATGCAACAAAGGGGGCGAGGCCTTTTGCACTGCTTTAGAAAAGAGGAAGAGTTGTTGCCATGCTGTCAAAACTAGGGGTGCACGAAAAGTCTATTCATATATGAATCATGATTCTGTCTCCTAACGATTCTAATGGATTCACAAGTTTCAAAATCAATGTTCTAAAGCAGCAGTTCTTAATCCTGTTCCTCGTGTCCCCTGCTCTGCAAACCCTCTGCTCTGCATCTCTCTCTCTTTCTCTTTCTCACTTCTCACACACACCTGATCATCAGCTCGTCACACACAGAAATGTCCACTCCCAATGGCTCTTTTATGGGATTATAACGCTCTCACGCTAATTTGCCCTGTTTAGTAAATTAGACCACATATCTGGGATACCAATTTTAAAACCTCAAAGACTGGACTTTTATCTGGTTAAAGAACCACTTGATTAAGTTTTTTTTTTTTTTTTTTTGTCTGTCTATTCTATATAGGGCAAATGTGGGGTAATCTGAATAGTTCAGTTGCCAGGTGATGTTGGTATAATGACTTATATGATGGGTGGGGGAGCCCTGGGGTTCTGTAGGATCAGGAGAAGGATCTAGGAAGAAGAGCTAATGTCCAATAAAGAAGTGTTGGTTCATATAAGCTGATCTGTTTTATTACCCACACTACATAAGAAGGTGTCACTGTCACTGAAGCAGCAAATTATAGCAACATGTAAACAAAACATTAAAAATGTTACTGCTAGGCCACAGTAGGCCTATATAATCGATAGATTTTCAGTGTAAACATCAAAGTAAAATTATTATTTTCAAGCATTACAAAGCTCATATTTAATTACTTATATTTAGTTACTCACTCATGTTCTCCAGATGATTTGATGACTGGTCGAAGTATCAGATCATGTTCCTCTGATTGATGAGATTTAATCTCATCCAGCTGCTCTTCTGAGTTCATCAACACAAACATCAGAGCTGAAAACTGAGCAGGAGAGAGTCTGAGTCCAGATTTCAGCTGTGTTTTTATTTCCCAGATTAAATATCGTTCATCCAGCTCTTTCAGAGCGTCAAACAGGAGACTGCATTTGTCTGTATTTTCTGGAGAGGAATTCATGATCAGTGTTTTGATGTGTTTAACTGCCTCTTGACTGGATGAAGAGCTTCTTCTCTGTTTCAGGAGGTCTTTTAAAGCTCTCTGACTGGAGTCCAGCGTCAAACCCAGTAAAAAGCAGAAGAAGAGATCCATCTGTCTTTCTAAAGTGTTTTCCATCACGTTCTCGAGCACACTATAATCTGTGTAGTTATCCGCTCCAAATTCAAGCTTCAGACTGGACAGATCTATGAGCTGGAGCGGATTATTCACATTAATGACTTCAGTCACAAACAAAGCTGCCAGAAACTCCTGCGTTCTGTGATTCACAAAACAGAGTAATTTACGCTTGCTTTTGTCTTCAGTCTTCTTTATGATTGATGAGCGTATCAGATCACTTTCATCTCTAATGCCACATTTCTTTAAGTGTTCGTAACAGAAGAGAGTGTTTCTGTTCTCCAGCAGATGAAAGGCTATTCTGCCCAGAGCTATGATGGTCTCTCTTCTCTCCCCCATCAGTTCAGTCTGAGCTAACAGGAGTCTGCTGTACATCTGAGTGAGAGTCTTGGGGAAATCATCACGGCCCGTTCTGAACATCTTCTCAGGAATCGCTGCGATGATCCTGCAGTAATCTGGTAAATAACACATGCTGCTGATGCGGGGTGATGTCTGGATGTGACTGATGACTTTATCACGCATTCTCTGATCACTGATGCTCTTTCTGAAGTATTCCTCCTTCTGCTGGTCATCAAACCCCTGGATCTCTGTCACACGATCAATAAATCGAGCAGGAATCTGATTGGCTGCCGCTGGTCTGCTGGTGATCCAGATCTGAGCGTTAGGAAGCAGATTTCTCATGATCAGGTTTATCAGAAGATCAGAGACTGAGGCTGGTTTGTTTAGATTTTTAATCTTCTTTGTGTGTTGGAAATCTAGAGGAAGTTTAAACTCATTGAGTCCATCAAAGACCAGCATGATTCTGTCAGAGTCAGGTTTCAGATATTCAGTGTTTTCAAAGCATTGCTGCAGAAGCTCCATGAAGCTGCACTCTTTCACCGTCTCTCTGATAATGTTCAGCTTCTGAAAAGGTATTGGAAATATATAATCAATATCAGTGTTTGATTTCTCTTCAGCCCAGTCCAGGATGAACTTCTGCACAGTCACGGTTTTTCCAGTTCCAGCATCTCCCTTCAGCAGCACGCTCCTGATATTGAACATGTTTTTACACGTGATTGGTCTCTTATAACTGATGTGAGAATCAGGTTTCTCTGTGATGTGTGGTTTAATGAAGACATCATTCAGTTTTTGTCTTTCTCCAGATTTTTCATTCAGATACTGAAACTCTTCCTTCAGTCTCCGTTTGAGCATTTCTGATACTACAAAGACACAAACAGTTCAACTACTTTCACATCGCATGCTTCCTTTATACTTACATCAGTAACATTTACTTCATACATATTCTGACTCTTTTCTAGAATTTAGGGAAAATGCTGTAAAATACACTCAAATTTATACTAGAAAGACACTTCTACACTACAAGAGTTTGAATAAATGACTGGAACAGTAATGAGACAAATCTGTTTTCAGAAAGAGGCTGAATATGACAAGAAATGACATTCAATACATCATTTAGGGCTTCTACAAATGACTAAACCTGAATCTCTAATGATGTGAATGACATACACATGTTGTTATTGGTTACCTGAGGAGGGACTCTGTGTGCTGCTCTCTGGGTTGATCACGGATGGCTTGAGCTGCTCAAGTCCAAAACACAGAAACAGACACAGAAACTCCACTATATGAGACTAAAGGACATGATCAAACATCATACTTTAAGGTTTAATCCAGGAGACTTTCATCTATTGTTACTAAAACTCTGAGACCTGCAAACACAGATCTCTTTAACACTTGAGCTCATATTGATGAACAGATACTGTACAATACCTTGGTGCTGGTGTCATCTCGTTCAGGATTCTCTGATTGTGGATTTTTGTTTCTACAGGTACAAATATATATTTTCACTTTTCAGAAAATTAACAGGTGTCATTATGAATTAAATTATGCTGTGACTTTTCAATGTAAACCCTAAAAATACAAGACCGTGTCACTTATTTTCTCATTTTAAGTTTAGATTCTGCATTTTTTTACTTTTCCGCCTTTTATTAATCAATGAACTGCTCTTCAATAATCACATTTAGTTGAGCTACACAGACATCCAAGTATTGACCATATTTTGTAAAAATTACTTTTAATTGTTTTACATAAACATTGAGGCTAATTGCCATCTGTAGGACCCTAAATTCCCTTCATCCTCCAAAGCCACCAGTACAAATAGCAGTAACTTAAAAAACAAAAAACAAAAAAAACAAGTACCTTGAAGTACCTTTTTATATAATTTTAGCTGAACACTGAAATATCACCCACCTTTCACTATCCTTCACTGTTGTCAACGTGTTATCACTAGTTCTTGAATGTGCAGCATCAGACCTGTGAATTATTGTCACACAACTAAAACATGAAAATGAAATTGGTTCTGTTTACTCTTTTTACAAATTATTCCTCAGTAATATTGTTCTAAAGCAGGTTTGTCAAGTCCTGCCCCTTCAGTGCTGCTGTTCTGCAGAGTTCAGCTCCAACTTTATAACTGAAAACATCAGCTAAACAAGGGCTTCAGACTCACAAGGAACTTACAGGCAGGTGTGTTGGAGCTAAACTCTGCAGGATGCTGCAGTATCAGACACCCATGTGTTAAAGATACAAATATTTGCCTGCATAGTCTTTCATTAAAGCAATAAGAAGCTGTGGCGCTGTTAGGTACGACACTCTTTCCTTAATCTACTGGGGCAGACTCATGTTTAGTGGAGACACACAATTTGTATTTAACCTTCAGGACAATGATTTATTAGGAGCTATTGTCACGAGCCTTTCTGATGATTCAAAAAGTCTTTAACCGTAATTAAATTAATTAAAATTTTGTGATTTTATAATGTAAGATTATTACCGGCCAGTGATACATGAATCACTCAATCCTTGATTCCCCTTCGTCAGCCTCAGACCCCCTGATCGTTGTGACTGAATCTGCTGTTCTTCTAAATTCACCAGAGCTGAAATCTGAGCAGGAGAGGGTTTGAGTCCAGATTTCAGTTGTGTTTTTATTTCCTGGATTAAATATCGTTCATCCAGCTCTTTCAGAGCATCAAACAGGAGACTGCATTTGTCTGTATTTTCTGGAGAAGACTTCATGATCAGTGTTTTGATGTGTTGAACTGTGTCTTGACTGGATGAAGAGCGTCTTTCTCTCTGTTTCAGGAGGTCTTTTAAAGCTCTCTGACTGGAGTCCAGCGTCAAACCCAGTAAAAAGCAGAAGAAGAGCTCCATCTGTTTTGCTAAAGTGTTTTCCATCACTTTCTGGAGTACATGGTAGTCTGTGAAGCACATCACTCCGTAGTCAAGCTTCAGACTGGACAGATCTCTGAGCTGGAGCTGATTATTCACATTAATGACTTCAGTCGCATATAAAGCTGCCAGAAACTCCTGCGTTCTGTGATTCACAAAACAGAGTAATTTACGCTTGCTTTTGTCTTCAGTCTTCTTTATGATTGATGAGCGTATCAGATCACTTTCATCTCTAATCTTATATTTCTTCAAATCTTCATAACTGAAGAGAGTGTTTCTGTTCACCAGCAGATGAAAGGCTATTCTGCCCAGAGCTATGATGGTCTCTCTTCTCTCTCGCATCAGTTCAGTCTGAGCTAACAGGAGTCTGCTGTACATCTGAGTGAGAGTCTTGGGGAAATCATCACGGCCCGTTCTGAACATCTTCTCAGGAATCGCTGCGATGATCCTGCAGTAATCTGGTAAATAACACATGCTGCTGATGCGGGGTGATGTCTGGATGTGACGGATGACTTTATCACTCATTCTCTGATCACTGATGCTCTTTCTGAAATATTCCTCCTTCTGCTGATCATTAAAGCCCTGGATCTCTGTCACACGATCAATAAATCCATCAGGAATCTGATTGGCTGCCGCTGGTCTGCTGGTGATCCAGATCTGAGCGTCAGGAAGCAGATTTCTCATGATCAGGTTTGTCAGTAGATCAGAGACTGAGGCTGGCTCATTTATATCAGTCATCTTCTTTGTGTGTTGGAGTTTAAACTCATTGAGTCCATCAAAGATCAGCATGATTCTGTCAGAGTCAGGTTTCAGATTTTCAGTGTTTTCAAAGCATTGCTGCAGAAGCTCCATGAAGCTACACTTCTTCACCGTCTCTCTGATAATGTTCAGCTTCTGAAAAGTTATTGGAAATATATAATCAATATCAGTGTTTGATTTCTCTTCAGCCCAGTCCAGGATGAACTTCTGCACAGTCACGGTTTTTCCAGTTCCAGCATCTCCCTTCAGCAGCACGCTCCTGATATGCTGGCCTTCAAACATGTTGTTGCGCATGATCTGTCTGTCATCACTGATGTGAGAATCATGTTTCTCTGTGATGTGTGGTTCAATGAAGACATCATTCAGGTTTTGTCTTTCTCCAGAATATATTTCTTCATTCAGATACTGAAACTCCTCCTTCAGTCTCAGTTTAAACATCTTTGTTGAGGACACTGATTCTATCGAGACAAACACAATTCAATAACTTTCACTTACGTTTCTGTTACAAGTGTATCATTAACATTTCATTTATACATATAGTGAGTATGCTGTAGCGTCAGAACGAGTCAGACAAAACTAAGATTCGATCAGCACATCGAAACATGAGGAGCTGAAATTCCAGGAGAACAGGACAACGTCGTAAAGATTCCTATCTCCGTCTTCTGGAGCAAGCCTCTTTCACAGAACAGCTCGCAACATTAAGACAAAAGAACACTTATTGATAAGTGTTCTACACAGGAAGGAGATCGTCAAATTTGGGGTAAATAGTCAAGATTAATGGTCAAAGAGATGGCCATCACATGGTGTTCCACAAGAGAAACCACAAGCTTCTTCAGATTGACTTCTCCCCCCACACATAGAAGACAAAGAACCAGACTGAAATTCCTCTGGCCAAAGAACATTTCTTTTTGGTCTCCACAGAACTACACACAGACTTTCTTTTTCATATGCACATAAAACCATCCTAAAGGACATTGCTAGGCATAACACTATATTATGTATGTAACCACATATTAGACTATCATGTTTTAAGCACATATTATATATGTCTTTCTAATAACTATTGAATGACTAAGGTTAGTCGTGTTTGGTATGTATGAGCTTGACATTTCTAGCTTGAAATGTTTCTTTCAATTAATTCTGAGTCAAATGTATCATATTCTGGTTATAGAAATCATGTCCAAAAGTATACTTTGCAAGAGTGTGTAAAATTCAGACCATGTGACTGATAACATGCTGATTTATGATGGAAGGAACAACCCTAGCTAAGATAATAGCCTATCTAATTGGTCAAGACACCAAATGGGATGTGTCCCAAAAGCCGAGTTTAAGAACTCAGGACACCATCAAATCTTTTCTCTTTCGGCTCTTCCCTTCTCACCCTTCTTCTTCTTGCCACCGCGCTTTGACGCTGTTTTAGCGCTCTTTGAGCGTGCTCTGGCCTACAGGCCAGTTGCTACTTAACACCACGATGAGAAGAAAAACCACCTAGTCTCGTTACTCATTTTATTCTTTTACTTTAGTTTATTTTCTTTCCGTTGAGTCTCGTGTTCAAAAGTTAAGTTTGCCGCAAAATCCAGCTCCGACTGCACCCGCTTCAAACTTCAACCAGCAACTGACTCCAAGACCATCCTCAGCCAACGGCCCAACCATTGGCTTCCCAAGACATCACTTCAAAGACTACTGAACTTCCAGCCAATCACCAACTCGGGAAAACCCCTTTCCTGCAACGACGACGACAGAAGGGAATCCCTGTAACACAAGGCAACGCAAGCAAGTACCTCCAGGTCTAACTGAAGTGGTGCATTTAATATAAATTTTAGCCTCATTGAGAAACTCAACGCGAGGGTTAATTAAGTGATTGATGGTTGTTCAGGTCTATGCAATAGCACATATTGCTGTAAACTTGGGATTTCACATTCTCATTCTCTAAACTCATCTTTTCTCTCTTTCTGCAACGTATGAATGTGTGAATGCGTGTGTTCATGTTAGATTAGTTTATGTCTTAGGTTTATATAAATAAAGTCTTATTTATATTTAAAAGAGAAGTATCTTGTGTTTTGTGCTTACAAGTTAATGTCTTAATCTGCCGATCTTGTTACTGTGCTTATTAATAGTGTTTTCACTATATTTTGGATTTTAATATCCAGTGCAGAATTATGTTATACGGCTCGTTCAGTGAATCGCTGCCGACTCAGTGATCAGCCGCAAAACAGTGATTCTGTTCAAATTCCCTATAAAATCATAAATGATTCCCTTTGAGCTAAATTAAATTATATTTATGTATCAAAACCCTACAATGCATTAAGGATTGTTCTAGTATTTAGGGAAGATACTGTAAAACACTCAAACTCATTGAACTAGAAGGACATTTCTAAACTACAAGAGTTTGAATAAATGACTGGAACAGTAATAAGACAAATGTGTTTGTGTTTTCATAAAGTGGATGAATATGATAAGAAATAAGATTCAATAATTCATTTATACTCTCTACAGATGAACAAAACCTCAGTTGATGTGTAATAACATAAAGCACATGTTATTGGTTACCTGCGGAGCGACTCTGTCTGCTGCTCTCTGGACTGATCATGGATTTCTGCTACAATAAACAATATAATCAAACAGACACAGAAACTCCATTATGAGAGACTAAATGGCAATCAAATATCTTATTTTAAGGTTAAATCCACAAGTAGGCTTTAAATTATCATTACTAAAACACAGTTCTCTAAAAACACAAACTGTACAATACCTTGATAGTGGCATGATCTTGTTCATGATTCCTTGACTGTGGACAGCTCTTTCTACAAGTAAATATAATTTCTGTAATGGTGATTCCAGCAGTATGTGTAGCTCTTTAGTCACAGTAGTATTTATAATGACAAAATATAATTGTTATCCATTAATTTTTGAATTTACTGTTTTACAAGAAAGGCAGAAAAGAAATAAAGCACTTTATTTATTTATTTTATTCAGATGCCCAATTACAGTTATTTACTTGCAGTCCTTAATAGAAGCACATAAAAACAATGGCAGCAGGAATACAGCTGTTATCACCTACCCCAATACAGGAAGATATCACCCACCTATTACTGTCCAACTTTTCCAGCATTTCCCTTGGATTTGGAGATCCACGGTTGCCTGTCACACAACTGAAACATAACAAAACTGGTTCTATTGACTTACTTTATTCATGTTCCTGGTCTTATTGTGCATGACATCATCAGTGACATTATTCTAAAAAAATAGATGTTTGTCTTTATAGACCAATTTCATGTAGACGTCACAGTTATGTCACTCGCAGTTGCGAGCGCATTGTGGTGGCAGAAACACACGGTAACAAGTGGAGTGAAACGGGGAAAATCCACAGAATAAGAGATAAAATGTACTGTTGTGCCTTTGGATGTCAGAATCGGAATGCAAATAATTTTTTATAGATACTGTTGTCAAAAACACCATTTGAAGCTAAACGCAGACGTTTAAACGGACAGACTAATGTTCATTTTCATTTTATTTTTTATTTTTTTGATGAATGAATTAATGAAATTACACTAAAACTAAAAAAATATAACTAAAAATATAATAAAATACCTAACTACATAATACTACTATCGTTAGAACCTGAAACTTTTGAACTGTGGGTGTCGTCTGGTCAGAGGAGAACTGGCCCCCCGACTGAGCCTGGTTTCTCCCAAGGTTTTTTTCTCCATTCTGTCTCAGAGGGAGTTTTGGTTCCTTGCCGCTGTCGCCTCTGGCTTGCTCAGTTGGGGACACCTAATTTCTAGCGATTATCGCCGATTGTATTGCTCATATACTATTTAAACTAAACTGAGCTAGACAATGACATCTCTGAATTCAATAATGAAATGCCTTTAACTGAAAATTGAATGTTTAATCTTATTATATATTACTGACACTCTGTCCTCCAATTTGATACTGTTAAGTGCTTTGACACAATCTGTATTGGTAAAAGCGCTTTATAAATAAAGGTGACTTGACTTGACATGAATGAAACCTGCTGTGATTACTCTACTTTTAAAGCATAAATTTGATTTAAACAATTGGTCAACATAATATTCACATATACAGTTCATAGGGAATATATTATATTTGTCCTACATTTACAGCATGAAATGGTATTTAAACCTATACCAATTTACATCACGTTACCTATTTTATCCCACAATTCTTTTTTGAGACTTTTTTTTTTAAACTTTATATTTCGTATTTTGACTTTATAACTTGATTTATAACTCAACAACAGCGAGTTTGTCCATTCTGAGGGGAAAAAGCCAGATGCGTGGGATATACTGTAACTCAAAAGAGAGAATGACGTTGATTTTTTCTTATCAGACTTGTGAGATATAATCTCGGAATTGCAAGAATAAAGTCAGAATTTTGAAATATTGAAATTGAAATTTGAACGCTGTTGCCACTGCCAGACAAAATAAATAAATAAATAATGAATAAAATAAATAAAAAGGACGACAGCTGTGGTTAAATGAGAAAAGATTTCTTATGGATCTCAGTACTATGTCGTGTATGAAATAATGTCTGCGTGCATGTGTGTAAAACAACAAACTGACGATTTATATGCATTTATATACATTGTTATGAGTAATTGTGGCTGGAATAATAATGTAGCTGTAAAAATAGTTGCCTGCTGAAATTTAAATATATATTACATCTTCATAGATGTAAGTTTGTCTTTACTACACGTTAGTTGTGAGTCACTCAAGCGGAGGTAATCCTGTCAGATCGTCCATCCTTTGAGTGAGTACAGGTTGGCCAATTTCGTCCGTTAAAGTTAACCTTTTCAAATAACGCAGTCCCGGACAGTGTGCAGGTATGCAGCCCTTACAAATGCAGGTAAAATTGGAATTTCTCAAGTTATCGTTAAAAAAACAAGCTAACAGACTTCATAGCTAGCGTTAGTGAAGCGGTCAGGGGGATCTTTCTGCCACCACTGAAGCTCCGCCCACAGAAACACCTCACAATGTTTACTAACAGGAAATTGGTCTATAATCTTTCATCAGAATGTAATAACTTGCTCCACCTCTGAATGACCTTCTTCTTCACCTGATGTCATCAATGTCTCTTATTTTTCAAATAACCAAACAATTTGACCATTCAATCAATACCTCTCGAAGAAAATCAAGTCTCACATGCATTTTCTTCTGATAAAATACTGTTTCATTTGTAAAAGTGGTAACACTTACAATAAGGTTCCATTTGTTAACAACTCATTGACCTTGATCCCTCCCCACATATCCGCTGACCTTTGACCTTATGATAACCTCCTGGGTCCACACACACACACACACACACTGATTATAAAATGATTCTCAGCAATATAAAATTGGGGTTACATAAAAGATAACATGACTAATAATGATAATAAACCAATAAAGAGATAAATATCTTTTAGCTCAGTGAATAAAAATAAAGAAATCAAAAACTTTTAGCGCAATAAAAATACCCTACAAAGTCCAGAGCACAAAGATCTTGACGTTATGCTGTTATCGCATGAAATGAGATGCTAGCAAAATGTTCACAAGTTTAATCGTCAAAACTGAGCCTCTGTGTTTTGTGAGGCAAGGCGTGAGTGTGTGCTGAAATATGAGGAGTAGGTGAGTCAGGCAAGAATATCTCAAAGCATAATCTTAAGAGTTTAAATAAAAGCATTTTCTTATCTTCTTGCAAATCTAACTTAAATTATGACTTTATTCAGTAGCATCTGTTAAAACATTTGCTGCAGTCTTTTTTATGATTTAAAAATAAACTAGAAATATATCGTCTGTATGATATATCGTCCTCTTGTCTGATGGTCACTCGAGCTGCTTTGGGAAGAGACAGCTAATTGCTTCATCAGACCCACACATTTCCGCGCCTGCTCGGGTTTGTTTAAAAAGCTTAAACAACAATTTCACGAGTTCGCCTGCCCATTCAACCCTGCCAGATAATGGTAAACAAACTTGGCTTGCTGTCCGCGAAGGAGGCTCGAACCCGAGGCTCGGTTCGAGCTCCGAGTAAGAACCCCCCCCAAGATGATACGGTGTGGATGAAAGAGAAGGGATTATTTATGTTAAAAATGTCCTGACTGCTTGTATTGTTTCGTTTTAATATTATATAATTTATTTAATAAGCCACATGTAAAACACTGCTATAGTTATAGCCTATCTTCCAGGGACTACCGTGGAGAGAAAGTCCATATTTTGTGATTTAGGCCTATTCCTCTGTAGGATTACTGGGACATTTATTCAGACAATCAACTATCCATCCATCCTTTTACAACAGACACATGATTTAAATGCGCAATCATACTTCAGACAACGAATCAACACTTTCAGTTGATTCTTTAGGCTCTCACACAATTTTGAGTATACTACATTTTAAATTTACCCAAATCTGTTTGTGTTTTTATTTATGGTTGGTCATTACATGACACGCAGCAGCCACAACAGCAATTATGTTATATTTATTTTTGGGATGGTTTAAGGTGTAAGTGATGGGTCAACAGTGTAATTATAATTGTAATTACAGAAATTAATTACAGATGTAATTACATATAGGTATTTTTAAAAATATAAGTACAATGTAAAAACATGTATGTACACAATAACTGCATTGTACCAAATGATTAATTTAAATGTAAGTACACAGTAGTTAAGGCCACCTAATATAAATGGGACCTTATTTTTTTCCGTTTTATTCGAAACATTCCCAAACGCATTAACTATATTTTGAAATATCTTGATTCTCACTTTTACAGATTGTTAGTAGATCTATAGTGGGCGATGGTCAAGTAACCTAATAATGTAATCTATTAACTGTGCATAAAAACCTGTCTGTTTACTTAATTAACAGATATGGCTGTCACGCCATAACATTTTTTTAGTACGACTGACTTTATATTTAATGTGAATTTAACATTGAAAATTAATGTGAATAAAAACATTGTAAATTAGGCTACAAATCATAACACTTTCATTGTACAGAAAGAGAGCAAAGAACATTTACATTATCAAAGAACATTTTTACTGACTGTCTAGAGTTCAGGCACTCTCAGAAATTAATGTCTTACAGATTCATACACATATTTGCACTTTGTTGTTTCTGACCAGAATTCGCCAGAAAGAGGTATTTAGTCAGCGAGCGAGTGAAGAAAACACCGGCATTTTAGCGATGACTCATCTGAACGCCTCTGATTGGTCGTTGCATTCCTAAGCTCAACAGAATCTTGTGTGATTGGTTATAATGTGCAGTGCTGTAAAAACATGTCTGTCTCTGGCTCAGCAAACGCAGATTTGAATAGCAGCTGATGGTACGACACACTGAACGTTCTAATCACACTGGTGTGGTTGTATTAAATGTAGGAAATATTAATCAGCTATTTTTTTTTTTTTTTTGTCTTTTGGAAGCTGCATTCAAAATCCACTTGGCTCCAAAATCTGAGGGGGCACGTGCCCCCTTACTTTGAATGGGCATGACGCCTCTGCATGCATGTATGTGCATTAGATTTAAATGCATGCAGCCTACTGAAATATTCCGAAAATGGATCCATTTAAAGGTTTTACTGAACACATGTAAACAACAACAGAGTCAATACTTGGGACTAGGCATAGGCAGAAACGATATCCAGGCTGAGGTCGGGGCAGGCAGAAAATGGTCATAAACGAGATAAACAGCCCAAGGTCAGGGTAGCCACACGGAAACTAGAGAAGGTAATAGACTGTGCGAGTGGTTTTTCTTCAGGTCCGTAAATGTGGTGCAGGTGTGAATGCTGATGAGCTGCAGGTATGACTGAGAGATAGTGTGATTAGCAAACGCAGTGCTGGCTGGGGAATATAATTCAGGGTGTAGTGCAATGTCCATGTGCTGCGAGAGTGACCTCGTGTGGCTGATGAGTGGAAGGTCCTGGGCCGGATCATGACAGGTATTTAGTTGTGTTTTAGGCACTAAAACAGTTCAGTACTTTATAGTCAAATCCATTTTTATATTGAAATAATGAAGATTTCTGTGCCACCCCAGACTGGTTGCTGCCCCCTTCATGGCTAATTCTATGAAAACATCCTGGCTCTGCCACTGGCTAAGAGGGCAAAGTGATTAATGTCAGTTTATTTCTGAGTATCTCTATTGCTCGGGGAAAAAACATGTTTGTGAATGGGCATTTGATTTACATTTGAGAGAAACTGAGAAGATTGTAAAGGATACAAAGTAGCCACGTTTCACTGAAAACTGCCGTTGTAAATTCAAAATAGGCCATCTGTGTGATTCAAATAGATTCAATGAGTTGAAAACTCTTGCTACTTCAATACAAAACAATGCTGAACTTTGACAAAAAATAGATTTTTAAATTAGCAAAACATGTGAGAAGAACTATATTACAGAGTGGAAATGGTAAAGGAGACAATAAATGATCCTCTGCTGCCATTTAGTGGCCATAGTGGGAATCATGACATTCATTTTAATAGTATTTGTTTTTCTACCAGGTGAAATCTTGGCAGAAATCTTCCACTTAGCATGGCAAATTTTCCATGAATTATCTCTAAATAAAAAATAAATAAATAAATTTTACTATATAAAAATGTGCAAAAATATTAATAATTTTGAGGCAGATGATATATTCAAATTACCTAACTGTCACGAATCTGGTCTGCACTCCCGTTCATTCACCACTAGAGGTCACCCGCTCACCACATGGACTTTTACACCACACATCACATGGACTGCATTTCCCATCAGCCATCTCACTAATCACACGCACACAGCTGTCACCAATCTCTCATTCCACCAATCACACGCACACCTGATCACACAGCATCACTAATCACACACACTATTTAAACCCTGGACATTCTCTTCCTCGTGGCCAAGTATTGTACGCATTATTGCTGCCCTACAGAGCACTATTAGTTTTCCTTGCCTTGCCTAGCCTTGCCTTTGTTGGATTGTGTTTTCCCCTGCCTGGACTATCACTCACGTTTTGGATACCCTCTCTTGTCTAGCCCTCTTGATACTGTTCGCTGTTGCCTGACCCACGCCTGTTTCAGATACTCTTTGCATTGCCTTCATATACCTGTCTGCCATTGTTTGACCCTGCCTGTACGACCACGTCTCTGCCTAAATAAAGCCTGCAAATGGATCCGCACGCCTCTCGTCTCGTCAGCCGTGTTACACTAACTAAAAACTGAGCAATATTACATGTGTTTGAAAATAAAAATGAATTTAAAAAAATGTTCTACTATCTGGGGTCTGCCATCAGGAGTTAAAGGGGATGTTATGTGACACACTTGTCTGTCTTTTTTTTTTTTTTTCTTGTTTTAACTTTTCACTTTTTTCCCGATGGTATTAAAAAAGGAGGAAGGGGGTTCAAACCTTTTGTCACTTTTTACACTCCTTAAGAGTTTGTATCCTTCCATGCACAAGCTTGTAATGGTCTTTTGGTCATTGACTTGCAGAACGTTTTCCACGCAAGTTGGTGTTAGAGGCTAGTACAGGGATACTCAAATCTGTCTCTCGAGATCCACTTTCCTGCAGAGTTTAGCTCCAACCCTGATCAAACTAACCTGAGCATACTAATCCGTGTCTTCAGGATCTTTAGAAAATCACAGCCGGGTGAGTTTGATCAGGGTTGGAGCTAAACTCTGCAGGAAATTGGATCTTGCGAGCCAGATTTGAGGATCACTGGGCTACTAGAATATAGGGGGGTGCCGACACTGATCTTGCATACCCCTCGGCAAATGTGCAGTTGCGCCCCTGGCGAAACCGCATAAAGAAAATACTTGAAAAGCGCGAAGCAGCGCTCCCCGATGCATCCATCAGCCACGCTACAAAGCAGAGCGGGATCAGTCTCCCGCACAGCGCCGCGCTTCTGCCATGATTTATAAGAGATAAACAGCGCAATGTGACACAGAATTGTTATACAGTCGTGTGACATGAGAAAGGTTAGCAATGCTGGCTATAAACAGCCACAACAATGAGGTATATTTGAAAACGCTAATAGGCTTGTCAATTCAGCACCATAGTAATTTAACTTGAAGTTATTAACACTGTATAAAATAGCCTATGTGTTGGCAGAAATGCATTTATAATGTTACTGTTACTACATACTGGGGAGTATGCTATTTTAATTTCATAGAAGCTGTTTTGTAGTTTCTTCATGGTTATTTTTTATCTTAATTTTATTTTTTTAGATACACATTTTATAGTTTATTAGCCTATTAGGCTACTTATTTTAAAATCCCCCCCCCCCCCCACACACACTCCCACTGAATGTTATTTTGAGAGTGCCCCATAGCAAATTCAGTGCACAGGGCCCAGAAATCTTAGCGACGGCCCTGCCCCTACTCCTCATATTTCAGCACACACTCACGCCTTGCCTCACAAAACACACAGAGGCTCAGTTTTGATGATTAAACTTGTGAACATTTTGCTAGCATCTCATTTCATGTGGTAACAGCATTACGTCAAGATCTTTGTGCTCTAGACGTTATAGGATATTTTCATTGCGCTGAAAGTTTTTGATTTCTTTATTTTTTTATTCACTGACCTAAATGATTCTATCTCTTTATTGGTTTATTTATTATCATTATTAGTCATTTTATATATTTTATGTAACCCATTTTTATATTGTTAAGAATCATTTTATAATCTGTCTCTCTCTCTGTGTGTGTGTCTGTCTGTGTGTCTGTGTGTGTGTGTGTGTGTGTGTGTGTGTGTGTGTGTGTGTGTGTGTGTGTGTGTGATATTGTTCTCACATCTCCTGGGCAGAGAAAGGCTTGGAGAGGGAGCTACTCGTGAGAGATGCGTTCTGTTTCTGAAATGCAACACGTCAGCAGATGCCTGCACCAGATACGAGACTCAAATCTTTCATTTACTGACAGAGCTCAATATTATCAGTATTTCAGGTTCCTCTCAGGATGAACAAGAGGCACAAGGACGTGAGACAGCACCGGAAATCCTGCACATGTGAGAAAACAATCAACACCAGGAGGATGCACATAAACAATACATCATTCATAGGACAATGAACAATGACGTCAGAAGGACAATATAGACCCAGGAGATGATCATAAGGTCAAAGGTGAGTAGATATGTGGGGAGGGGTCAAGGTCAAAGGTCAACCGGAAGTCATCCATCAAATTTTTTGACACTTGCCGTATCTTATTTCTCTCTTACGTAGTTAACATGAAGAGTAATTCTAAAGTATTTATTAATCTTAGTTAACATTCATTTCAACATTAACAAATAAAATTTTTGATTGTAATAATATATTAATAAACATTATTTAATAGAGCTGAGCTAACATGAACTAACAATAAGCAGTTGTATTTTTATTAAGTAATGTTAACAAAGATTAATAAATATTGTAACAAATGTATTGCTCATTGTTAGTTAATGTTAGTTCATGCATTAACTATGTTAACTAAAGAACCTTATTGTAAAGTGTTACCATAAAAGTGTTGCATTACTGAGTTAAAAACAAACATTTCATGGTGATTTTGAAAATCCTTTGAAATCAGAATCAAAATGTGTAAATTTCACTTTTATTTAATGTCTGTAATGTCTATGTGCTAGTGTACTTCTGAATAAGTAGAAACTGCTACAATTTTTTGCTATAGGGTACAACGGGGCTAAAGGCCCACCTTAAGAAAAAATGTGCTATTCACTGCGGCCTAAAATGTTTAATTGCATAAAATATATATATATACATTGTATTGAACATTAATGGAGCAACAAATTTTGTGTGAAAATAAATCATTCAAGTTGTTTATTTTGTTTAAAAATCTTATAAATGTTTGAGGTAGCAAGAGGGTCTTTTACCCCACACACGGGGCACACGGTATTACAAATATTTCAGCTAAAATGATGTTTTTTTAATAATGTCTAAGTTAATATTTGTTCAAAACAGTCACTTTAGTAAAGTTTGTACTATTTTCTACTTACTTTGAAGAATAATTTTTTTTTTGTTCAATAAATATACTGTCAATAAAATATGTTAATATAAAAAATATATTGTGTATATATATAATATATATACAAAATCATTTTAATAAGTAAAGATTCTTAAAGTATTGAAGGAGATCCAGTAATAATTGAATATATATTTACAGTAGTAGCAACAAATTATATTTTATTATATGAGATGATTAATATCATGTTTTTAAATATGCTGGTTTCATTCTAAACATGATGATTATCTCTAATATGGACACCCAACATAATATATGATATTTATCATCTGAATCTAACTATGTCATGTCAACAAATGGAAAAGTCAGCAATCTATTAATTATCATGTTAATTACTGCGCCTTTAGCCCCGAAAGCAGGGGCGCTTTTTACCCCAAATACCATACTTTTACATGTTCTTTATTTATTTAAAAACTGTTGCTTTAATTATCTTAAACAAAACTGAAAATCATAAAGAAGACCTTTGTCTCAAAATATATGCATTAATTTTAGCGATTCTCATTTGCTAAATCTACGACATTTTAAAAAACATCAAATATTAGATCAAGTAAACGCAGAATCAACTTTGCACTGCTGCGCTCGATCACGTCAAAGATCAGACAAATATACACATGCATCTTGAAAAGCCAACCTGATCTCACAGAATTCGGAGGTTAATTAAGTCCGTGAACATTACACGGAATTCTGTGAGATCACGTTGTGAAAAGCAAATGTTTTGGAAAGTGCTACACCACGTTTTTCTGCCGTCTAGTGCTTTAGATGAAAATAATATAAAAGGCGCCTTTGGGAGCCATTTATAGGTTTTGCTATATTGTTTTATGTTTTTCCCTTCTTACTTGTATGTTTTACGGAGTTTGTGTGCACTCTTTACCATAAGATAAAGCCACAGGTGTCTAATGAGATGGTGTGGTTTGCTAGGAGCACACGGTCTTTAGACCTTCTTTCTCTTGCTCTTCTTGCTCTTATAGGTTACACTTTATTTTGATAGTCCACTTTAGACAATCTACTAACTATAAGTAACTTTGTAACTACATGTCAACTAGATGTCAATGAATTCTCATTAATTCTCAACTACATGTCTGCTGACTCTCAGTAGGGTAGGTTCAGGGTTATATTTGTAAAGTTTCTGATAGTCAGTATGTTGTATGTTGTGGACTCATCAAAATAAAGTGTTAGAAGATAATAAACAGACAGTCTACTAATACTCTAATGATTGCTAGTTGACATGTAGTTGCAAAGTTACTTACTGTTAGTAGAATGTCTAAAGTGGACTATCGAAATAAAGTGTTACCCTCTTATAATTTACAGCTTGAATTTTACTTTCAATGTTAAGTTGCATCAGTTTATTTTTGTAACGCTCAAGATCAATAAATCAACTGTGATCTACTTCATTTTTCTTGGGCTTTAATGGATATAAAGGAACCAACAAAGAGGTGTCTAAAATTTCCCCAGCAGACCCAAGAAGTGACAAACAAAACCTTTTAAATCAAGTAAGGGTCACTACAGCGCCTTTTACCCCGGGGTGCCTTTAGCCCCGTTGTATATTGTAATTATTAAAAATACAGTTTCCTTTTTCTTACATTATAAATATCATGGACTGACATGAGGGTGAGGAAATGATGACAGAATAATAATTTTTGAGTGAACTGTCCCTTTAAGGAGGCTCAGTGTGTCACAAGGACAGGGGTTAAATGTTTCTGAAACAGATGTCAGTTTACACATAACTGAGCGTGTAATTAACTGTGTGCCACTCTGTTAAATATCTCAGCTAAGAGGTACTTTAGTAAATATTTTCTGAATTATAAACAATGAATTACATGACTTTCCTACCTTCTGTCTTCATCGGTGTGTGTTGCTCGATCTTTTGTCCCTTTTCCCCGTCCTGAAGGAGCATCCTCTTTTGTCACTTTCAAATGGAGATTGTATTTCAGTTTTTAATATAATATATGTTTGTTTAAGCACAGTGCACATGTAGTCAGAGATATTTCTATTTAGGCCTAGTATTCATTTCTGGGCAGACATACGCAAAAACAACATACGCAAATTAATTCTTATAGTTCAGTATTGCTATTATATTTCCAGAAAGCATTGTTAAATCAAGTGAATTTATTGACTTGTAAACAAACACTACACAGAGGTTGCAGCATGAAATAAAACAATACTCACCTTTTCTGTACATCAGTAAATATGCAGAAGCAGAGCTGTGAATAAGAAATAGTTCATGAAAATATTAACAGTACTTCGCATATACATTATCCATAAGTCCAATCATACAGCTTTTACTGCCAGAGAATCTGCAAAAACATCTTCTTTAATCATCTGTGACAGTGTCACGAATCTGGTCTGCACTCCCGTTCACTCACCACTAGAGGTCACCCGCTCACCACATGGACTGTCACACCACACATCACATGGACTCCAATTCCCATCATCCAACACTGATCACAGCTGTCACCAATCACTCATTGCACCAATCACGCACACCTGATCACACAGCTCCCACAATCACACACGCTTTATCAGCCTTGGACATTCTCTCCCTGGTCGCCGAGTATTGTATGCATCTTCGCTACCTTTCAGAGCCCGTTAGTTTTCCTTGCCTTGCCTAGCCTTGTTATTTAATCGTGTTTTCCCCTGCCTGGACTATTGCTAACGTTTTGACTACCTCTCCTGTCTCGCCCCTCTGGATACTGTTCGCAGATCATCGACCCACGCTTACCACTGTTTACTCTTTGTCTTGTCCCTGCCATACCTGTTTGCTATTGTTTGACCCTGCCTGTACGACCACGTCTCTGCCATAAAAGCCTGCACATGGATCCGCACGCCTCTCGTCTCGTCAGCCCCGTTACAGAATACTCGGCCACACGAGGATCCAGCGGCTTTCATGAACGATACTGGCCGGGTATGTACACTGCAGAACTATTATTAGCCCTCAAGCAGGGTATGCGATCACTTGAGGACTTTATCCTGGAATATCTCGACATTGCTAATAATTGTGATTTTCCAGATGATGTCTTGATCGACTTTTTTTGTGACAGCATTAATCAGCCACTAAAGACTAGGCTTATTTGTGAGGGTCCACGCTCCTCACTCAGTCAGTTTTTGGACTATGCTTTGTTGTGTGTTGGCTCTCCATTTACAGTGGGTGTTGCGGAGGAGGAAAATAACACCGCGATTGTGACTAAAATGGCAGCTACACCAGAACCCTTTCACAAAATGGCGGCCACAACAACACCCCGTCATGTCATTGCTGCCATTCATGAGCCAAATCAAGTCACAGTTGATGTTAAAGAGCCCAGTCAAGTCTCAGTTGATCTTCATGAGTCAAACTCAGTCAAAGCTGATCTTCACAAGCTAACCGTTGATCTTCACAAATCAAGCCAAGACACAGCTAATCTTCACGAATCAAGCCAAGTCAAAGCTTCTCTTCACCAACTAAGTCAAGTCATCGTTGATTGTCAAGAACCAAGCCAAGTCACAGTTGGTCGTCCTCAACCGAGTCACGTCTCCGCTGCTCGTCCAGAGTCACAGCAGCACGTCTCCGCTGCTCGTCCAGAGTCACAGCAGCACGTCTCCGCTGCTCGTCCAGAGTCACAGCAGCACGTCTCCGCTGCTCGTCCAGAGTCACAGCAGCACGTCTCCGGTGCTCGTCCAGAGTCACAGCAGCACGTCTCCGGTGCTCGTCCAGAGTCACAGCAGCACGTCTCCGGTGCTCGTCCAGAGTCACAGCAGCACGTCTCCGGTGCTCGTCCAGAGTCACAGCAGCACGTCTCCGGTGCTCGTCCAGAGTCACAGCAGCACGTCTCCGGTGCTCGTCCAGAGTCACAGCAGCACGTCACAGCTGCTCGTCCAGAATCACTTCACATCACAGCGAATCTCCTAAGTTCAAGTCACGTCTCAGCTGCTCGTCCAGAGTCACAGCAGCGCGTCTCAGCTGCTCGTCCAGAGTCACAGCAGCGCGTCACAGCTGACCGTCCAGAGTCACTTCACGTCTCAGCTGATCTCCGAGTGTATCGTCACATTACAGCTAGTCATCCAGAGTCACAGCCCGTCACGGCTGATCGTCCAGAGTCACAGCCCGTCACGGCTGATCGTCCAGAGTCACAGCCCGTCACGGCTGATCGTCCAGAGTCACAGCCCGTCACGGCTGATCGTCCAGAGTCACAGCCCGTCACGGCTGATCGTCCAGAGTCACAGCCCGTCACGGCTGATCGTCCAGAGTCACAGCCCGTCACGGCTGATCGTCCAGAGTCACAGCCCGTCACGGCTGATCGTCCAGAGTCACAGCCCGTCACGGCTGATCGTCCAGAGTCACAGCCCGTCACGGCTGATCGTCCAGAGTCACAGCCCGTCACGTCTCCGCTGATCGTCCAGAGTCACAGCCCGTCACGTCTCCGCTGACCTTCCAGAGTCACAGCCCGTCACGTCTCCGCTGACCTTCCAGAGTCACAGCCCGTCACGTCTCCGCTGACCTTCCAGAGTCACAGCCCGTCACGTCTCCGCTGACCTTCCAGAGTCACAGCCCGTCACGTCTCCGCTGACCTTCCAGAGTCACAGCCCGTCACGTCTCCGCTGACCTTCCAGAGTCACAGCCCGTCACGTCTCCGCTGACCTTCCAGAGTCACAGCCCGTCACGTCTCCGCTGACCTTCCAGAGTCACAGCCCGTCACGTCTCCGCTGACCTTCCAGAGTCACAGCCCGTCACGTCTCCGCTGACCTTCCAGAGTCACAGCCCGTCACGTCTCCGCTGACCTTCCAGAGTCACAGCCCGTCACGTCTCCGCTGACCTTCCAGAGTCACAGCCCGTCACGTCTCCGCTGACCTTCCAGAGTCGGGTTACGTCTCCGCTGACACGCCCAGATCATCAAGGTCAGTCTTTCATTATCCCAGTCTGATATCCAGTGTGAGGGATTCACTGCTGGTGTCTGCACGCACAGCTGGTATCCCCAAACCCACTCACTCTAGCCCTCCTGTTCCTGAACTGATTCCCCTGTCTGAAATGCTTCCCCTGATGGGGATCGCATTTTGGTGTGTTTGGGCTGCATACACCACCACAGAACTCCCAGAGGTGGCGGCGTCCACTATGATGTCTCTAGAGGTGGCGGCTGACGCTGCAGAACCTCCTGAGGTAGTGGCGCTCACTGCCGTGTTCCCTGAGGTGATGATGCCCGCTGCAGTTTCTCCAGGGGTGGCGGTACATGCTGCAGAACCTCCCGAAGCGGCGGTGCTCACTTCAGCTCCTCGTATGGTGGTGGCGCTCAACAATGAACTCTCATTCTGTTGTGTTGCGGTCAAAAAGACCGTTACTAAACTCTCCCTGTGTCCTCAGATTACCGCTGTAGAACTTCCAGAGGTGGCAGTAACCGCTGCAGAACCTCCGGAGGTGTCAGTGGTATCCACTCACCAACTCTCGTCTTGCTCTGTCACGGCTATGGAGGCCGTCAATGAACACTCGTTCTGTCCTGTCACGGCTATGGAGACCGTCAGTGAACTCTCGTTCTGTCCTGTCACGGCTATGGAGGCCGTCAATGAACTCTCGTTCTGTCCTGTCACGGCTATGAACGCCGTCAATGAACTTTCTGTGTTCCCTGCCTCAGTCCTTTTACATTTACATTTTACATTTATGCATTTAGCAGACGCTTTTATCCAAAGCGACTTACATTGCATTCAAGTTACAGTTTTTACATTTTATCAGCTCTTGCTTTCCCTGGGAATCGAACCCATGATCTTGGCGTTGCTAGCGCCATGCTCTACTATTTGAGCTACAGGAAAGCTCAGTCCTTGTGTCTGTGCATGTTCTGTCTCCTCCTTGTGTCTCCGTTCTCCCCAGGTCCCAGGCTCTGCTGTGTGTTCCTGATCCGTCCTGGTGGGCTCCAGTCCCGTCTGGTCCGCCCTGGTGGGCTCAAGTCCCGTCTGGTCCGCTCCGGTGGGCTCGTGTTCCGTTGGCTCCGTCCTGGTGGGCCTCAGTCCCGCCTGCTCCGCCCTGGTGGGCTCCAGTTCCGTCCACTCTGCCCTGGCTTCCTGCTCTGCCGGCTCTACCTCGGTCCCAGATCACTCCGCTTCCACAAGGACCTGGCCCTCCATCCCTCCCCCTGTTCCGCCTCCGCTCCACCTCCCTCCTGGATTATAGACTGTGTGGAGCGTCTGGAAGCCGCTCTTAGGGGGGGGGGGCTCTGTCACGAATCTGGTCTGCACTCCCGTTCACTCACCACTAGAGGTCACCCGCTCACCACATGGACTGTCACACCACACATCACATGGACTCCAATTCCCATCATCCAACACTGATCACAGCTGTCACCAATCACTCATTGCACCAATCACGCACACCTGATCACACAGCTCCCACAATCACACACGCTTTATCAGCCTTGGACATTCTCTCCCTGGTCGCCGAGTATTGTATGCATCTTCGCTACCTTTCAGAGCCCGTTAGTTTTCCTTGCCTTGCCTAGCCTTGTTATTTAATCGTGTTTTCCCCTGCCTGGACTATTGCTAACGTTTTGACTACCTCTCCTGTCTCGCCCCTCTGGATACTGTTCGCAGATCATCGACCCACGCTTACCACTGTTTACTCTTTGTCTTGTCCCTGCCATACCTGTTTGCTATTGTTTGACCCTGCCTGTACGACCACGTCTCTGCCATAAAAGCCTGCACATGGATCCGCACGCCTCTCGTCTCGTCAGCCCCGTTACAGACAGACTCATTTTTACTGGAGGACAGGTATTTATTAATCTGCACAATTATTTATTCTGTTGATTAAAATCAGTCTTTAAGTTAAAGTCATGTTTTGTGATTTATAAAATGTAAGATTATTACCAGTTGCTGATCCATTGACTGTCTGTATCATGAATCTAGAGAAAAAAGGACTTCATAAATGAGTAAATTGTGTCGAAAAGGTCTAAAACATATCATATCTTATTTTTTAACCAATGGTCATTTCTAATACTGCAATATTCCAGAAATCACAACGTGAAATTTAATTAATAATTGTCTCTACACAACCAGGAACAAACATGAGTCACTAAACACTTAATTATCATTCATCATCTACAATGTTCTTTAAATCTGTACATGTATATACCAAAACAGTCTTGTGGTAATTCATAACTATTTCTTACGTTTTGTCGGATTAGTGGCTAATTTGTGAATATCATAGTTTTTTGTATGACCTGCTCACGTCCCAGTGACTGTGACCAGATGAAAAACACTTTACAATAAGCTTGCATTTGTTAACATTCGTTAACTACATTAGTTAACATGAAAAGTACTTCTAAAGCATTTATTAATATTAGTTAACATTAATTTCAACATTAACAAAAACAATGTTTCATTTTTATAATGTATTAGCAAATATTATTTAATGGAGCTGAGCTAATATGAACTAACAGTTGTATTTTTATTAACTAACGTTAACCAAGATTAATAAATATTGTAACAGATGTGTTGCTCATTGTTAATGTTACTTAATAATTAATGAATCTTATTGTAAAATGTCACCATGAAAACTCACCTTTCTAACCATGTGATCATTAAAATCATACCAGTTTCCACTCAGATCTTTAATGAGTGTGACGTAATGACCTCTAATGAATGAGCCGTGGTGATTAATGATGGCATACAGCTCATACTCTGGGGAAGGTTCATACTTTATTGATCCCAACTGTTGAGAAAAGAGCACATTGTGTTTAACATCTGCATTACCTTCTGTTTGTTAATCTTGTAGTTTATGATGAAAAAAACATGCTTCATGTTTCATATTATATTTACATTTCTTCATTTATCAGATGTTTTTATGCAAAATTACTTACAAATGAGGAACACCATATGTACATTTTCATACAAGCATTAACAATAGTCACAACACTTATGTTTCAAGAGTATATTAGATGCTAGAGAAGAAAAAAGAAAGCAGAGAAAGAAGAGTTTGTAGAAAGTGTTGTAATTTCACTCTAAAAAAATGTTGTTGTTTTTTTTTTTTTACTCAACCGTTGGGTTGAGCCTGTTGGGTTATAATGTTGGGTTATTTTTTTCCAATGTTGGGTAGTTTTGTGTTACCAAGTGGTATGGTTTTGGCTGGGTCAATAACTGACAATTGAAACAATACAAGTTTAAGTGTAGGTACATTTACATTTATTCATTTAGCAGAAACTTTTATCCAAAGCAACTTACAAATGAGGAATGCAACAACCAATTTATCATAAAGAGGCAAATAATCATGAGAAGTGCTAGTAGTTCAAGGTTTCAGACATTGCTAGAAAAATACAAACTAGAATAAGGAAGGATTAAGAAAAAAGGAAAGGAGTTTCTTTGTTTTTTTTCTTTTTTCAGTTAGGTGCTAATGGAAGAGATGTGTTTTCAGCTGTTTCTTGAATACTGACAGGGAATCAGCATTTCGGATGGGGTTGGGAAGATCATTCCATGAGCAAGAAACAGTGAATGAAAAGGTTTGCGGAGTGATTTTGTGCCTCTCAGTGATGGTACCACAAGGCAGTGATCATTTACCGACCACAGGCTTTTGGAGGGGTTGTAGACTCGTAAGAGCAAGAGGAAGTAGGAGTGTGCGGAGCCTGTGGCTGCCCCGTAAGCAAGCGTCAATGGCTTTATACTGATGCAAGCTGCAGTCAGTAGCCAGTGCAGGGAGATAAAGAGAGCTGTGACGTGGCTCTCTTGGGTTCATTGAAGACCAGTCGTGCTGCAGCATTTTGAATCATTTGTAGAGATTTGATTGCACATGATGTAAGTCCAGCCAGAAGAGCATTGCAATAGTCCAGCCTACAGAAGACAAGAGACTGGACGAGAAGTTGTGCAGCATGCTCTGTTTGGAATCCCTGATCTGTATTATGTTGTGCAGCGCAAACCTTCATGAACGTGCTGTCTTTGCAATGTTGTGCAAGGTAATATCGTTAATTATCCAAGTTAATCTGGAAAAATTAGTATACCCGTAAAAATGGTACTGTGCAACTTTGTTGACCTCATTTAATGTTAATATTAAAATCTAAGCTATTAATGTAATTTATTAATGTGTTTTAATATTTCTGGAGATAAATTGGATTAATTAATGTTTTATATGCTGTTTTTTTTTTTTTTTTTTTTTTTTTAATTCATTGAAATATACTTATGTTTTAGTTTTTTCTCTATGAAATGTACACTTTCTTTTGTCTGATAGTTTTGTCCATGGGTGTTTTTGCTTATTAATAAATGTTCAGCTTTTGATTATTACTGTTACTTCTAGTAATTCTGTGTGTGATTTTCATTTCCAACATATATTGGGTTCATTTTAAGCCAGTGATACAGTAATTTTTAAACAATAGTTGAGTGTCAAAGATTCAACTCAGCCAGCTGAGTCAAAACAACCCGGCACTGGGTTTGTGCATATCTGACCCGAGCTGAGATGCAAAATAACCCAAATTGTGTTGTTTTTAACCCAGTATTTTTTAGAGTGTTTAATTGTGATTCAAATGTTGAGAGATGCGTGTCTTCAGCTTATAGAAGGTTGTGATGGTCTTAGCAATTTCAGTGGCTGACATTAGCGTATTTCACCACAGAAGAACAGAGAGAGTGAAGGCTCTGGAGAATGTACCTGAATATTTGAAGGAATCTCAACTCTACATTCATTTTTCCAGTAGTGAAGTGTATTTCGGCTGTACTTCATCTCAAATCTCTTCAGCTGCAGAGTCAAAATGTCTGGCCACTTTTTAATGTCATTTATCTGATGGGAAAATAAAAGCACAAATTACATATCCTTGAATTATTATGAATCTTACTGCCACATAGCTTGGATGCATTAATATACACATTTTTGTTCTACTCTAATTTACAAATAAATTTTTTTTGTAACTTCCCAAAAACACCATGTTCAAGCAGCACATGACCCATCTATAATTTGCATTTATAACAAATACAAATTCTGTGTCTATTTACACTAATGTTCAAATAACCTGAGCCAGACAAAATCAACTGATCTGATCAGAGGTCGAGTGGTGTGGAGAGTAATGATAGCGGATTCAGTTTTTCACGTGAAGGGGAGGCTCAAATCCACCTTTTCATGATCTCATCCTTCTCCCATTACATACTGGTTCAGAGAGGCATTTATTTTAAAGTGCCTAACGTTTGTTTAATAGATTTATAACTGAAATTTGAAAATCGACAGTGACGTTTGTAGCTCATTTTGTTTATACTCTCAAAAACATCAAATCCTTTCCTAGACAAATATTTGGTAATTTTATCAATAGATATTATTTTATCAATATACATTAGTTTATAAAAGCAAATAACACTTACCGTTTCCATGTCTGTCATTGATCCACATGTAACACAGTACAGCTGGTCATCTCCACTCATGACATGGACTCCAAAACTCTCCTCCCAAGCATATTGCTTAAATAGAATTGAAAGATTTGAAATACAGTTTCAGTGCTTATTATTTAGCTAAATAAACATTTTATAAACATCTTTCATAACACAGGACAGATTCTTCATTGTTGACCCATCACGGTTTATCTGTAATACATCAACTCACACTTACTCAGGCCTGTACAGGTTCTATTATTTTTATTCTTTCCACTGGTAATAATTGAATTGAAAGTCAGTTAATCTTACCACATCACATTTTCCATTCTCATTAATAGAAAGAGGTATGGATAAAAAATCTGTGTCCTCTTTATACGCATGTTCGCAGTTAGAACATTTTGTAGATGTCTCCTTGATTCCTCTGAAAACCTAGTATTGAAGAGATGAATATTTTGATTATTCATAAATCTAGACCATCTAGATTCATAGAGTTCCTTTACTAAATAAAGAGTCTGAAATTACCTCTGATGGCTCAGGAACTTTGTTTAATATCATCTGCAGATATTCTGCTGCATCCTGCTGCTGATAAACTAATGAAAAGAAAAACAATTACTATAAAATACAATTAACATATCAATGAATAGAAAATTATGACAGCCTTCAAGCAACATCTTGAAGATCAGAAAATAGTTACACAAATATCTACAACACACACTATTCTAAACAGCTCAGCCTCTTAATTGAACTGAGAGTAATGTGTAGAGTAATATTTATTCATGTGAGAAAAGCTACATTACACTTCTCAGTAGTGAAGTAGTGAAACATGTGGCTATCAGTAGAGATGCTGCTGCAGTTAACACTCTCTCGCTCTTTCTCTCTTTCCAATAACCACTAATTCTAGAATCCCTGTAGAATTTGTAACAAAGGATTGAGTGAAACAGCTTGTGTTGTTTCTAAAGCCCCTTTCACAAAGAGATTCTGTCAAATGTCCAGAATAGCGGTTTTAGTAAATGTTCTAGGATGGCATGACTATTCATTCACAAAGAAAACAAATGTCATGAGATGTGGTATAAACTTTAATTAGAAGCAGTGCATTATTATTATTTTTATTTTTCTATAATTCAACAGTTAAATCGCTAATAATTTTTGATGTAATTGCAGATTCAAATTAAAAAGGTGCAAAAACATAGCTTTAGCATGACTAACCATTCGTGATGTTTAGAGCGTTTGTGACCTCTGTTGTGGAAACAGCTGTTTGTTCATGCTGTAATCTCCAGAATAAATCAGCCAGAGCCTGTAAGAGCTTTTCTTCTGGGGATTGACCAGTGACTTTATTCTTCAATCTAAACACAAAGTTTGATAATCAATGGAATAAATTAGTTACAGTGGACACAATAAAATGATATTCACTGAATTATAAATCATATGTTTCCCACCTCAGCACATGATCTCTAAATCTGTCCGTCATGAAGAGCGTCTGCAGAACCACATTCAGGTAGCAGGTCATTCCTTGGTTGTTCAAACCACACGGAACTGAAATGGGTTTATCATTTAGAATTTGTTAAGGTAAAATCAAGAGGACCCCTGTGTATGAACTGTATTGATTAATGTATATTAGTTACAATTTATATATAGGTCTTCAACAAGAAAACATACAAACAAAAAACACAAAAGCTTTAAAGCTTTTTCTATTATGCAAAATTTATTTTTATAAGGTGTTTGAACACAGTATTTGAACAGTGTGTGTACACAACCAGCCTCTTATGGTAAAATTCCACCCACTCTTTTTTTATAATCCCCATAAATCATAAACAGTCTCTCCAAATGCGCTGTTCCAGATTTCTCTCTACTGGGACATCACAACTGTTAAGTAACACTGAGGTATTATCATTGAGTGAGCTGCAGCAGTCCGCCATTTTTGTTTACATGCTGTAATGGTTAGAGATTTAAAACGTCTACACCAAAAACATTACAAATGTTCTGTTGTTGGATGTACCAATGAACATAAGAGTCTCCATAGACTCCCAACATTCAAGGTAGAGACCTGCACTACTGCGGGACCAGACGCAACCAAGTGCGGTGCGGGACAAGTTTTGATGGGTGAATGTGGTCCCGCGCAGGTCTCTAATCCGAGGCACTGAATCCACGAGCCGTCAGAGGACTCTCCTTGGTTTTAAAGCTTTCTTTCACCGGCTATGGTCACAAATCAAGCACTGATTTGTTCAAAAAGAATGATTTATTCTCAGCTTGTTATTTGCATGATCTAGGCGGTCATACTGCGTGCCTGCGAAAACAGGACAAACTGCATCCCGTGTGGCTTTTATTTGATTCAGTATTATACGGAACGGTTGGCAACCCTAGTCAATACCAACGCTTCGTGCTCTTCATATCCAGAACAAGTAAGTATGGTAAGTTACTCAAAGAATGTAATATATTACTCATTAGTTACTCCTTTCAAAAGTAATATTGTTGCTTTACTTATTACAGTAATTAGTTACACTACTAGTTACATTACTTTTTCTTCACGCCCCACAGAAGTTGTAACTGTGTATCTTCCACAAAAAATTATTCTAGAAAGTTACTAACAACATATTTCTGCTTCATCATTTGACCAAAATCCACATTGGATCGCAGTCAGAAGTTATTACAAAAGTTTATTGCTGAGGTGACCACATTCGGTAGGACAAATGATCATCATGATATTATCTGTACGAAACTGTCAAAACAGCACTAGACATCAGAGGCATCATGCCCATTCAAACTGAGGGGGCACGTGCAATTCGCAGTTCCCTTTCGAATGTTCACTTTACGTTGTGTATGGGGTAAACTCCTGTTTACTCTGTTACTGAAGCCTGATTTTTTTCACATTTGTGTAGCTGCACAAACCAATGGTGCTTTAGCCCACCAAAAAGGGTGGAGCCGACGTGTATATAAGTCAGCTCGCAGCGCCATTTCACCAGAATATTCTCCTTCAGCAACGAGGCTCATCTCTTCACTGACTGCAAGAAGCCGAAGAAAGAAAAAGGAAGGAAGCTCGAAGAGCCCCCGGCAGAGGACGAGTCTCCCCTGCAGCCATCTGGTGCTTTCAAAAAGAGCAAATTAGAGCAAATTTCCAGCACGTGCTGTTGCAAATGTCGCGCCGTGAGTGCGGCTCATGCAAGGAGCCCTTGCACGAGTCAGACGGGCACAGCGAGTGTGTTGCCTGCCATGTTCTCATTGCAAGAATATGCTCGCATATCGCCTTCTTCACTAAAGGCAGTACTTCTGGCTCTGCTTTCCCGTTCCTAAGAGAAAGAAACAACAGAGCAGCGGCTCTCTGTCAACAGGTGTGAGCAGTGTCACGTCGGCCCACCGCTCGTTTGCCCCCCTCTCCCTGCTCTACCTCTGCAGCGAGCGGCTTGGTTTCCTTTGGCGCCTCCGAGGAAGAGATTGCCGTCGATGACTCTGTCCTTGACGGTAGAGGTCTGCATTCCCGCAGCTCTTCCGTGGGAACCAACCAGATTTCTTGCAACGCGGGATTAAATTCCCGAATAAAACGCAGTAGCGGTTGGTAATTCTGGTGTAATTTGAACGGGAGCAGGTGGTCTAACAATATCCCATTCTCGACATCCTTCCAAAACAGCATATCTGCGCTTTACTCGCTCTTATCGACCACCGGTACAGCCTGCACTCAGGACTGTTGCACGCTCTGCAAGCACGGACCAGTGCTTTCTGCCTCATGTATTTTATTTGCGGGGTCTGTGAGCAGCATATGCATAACGGTCCTCAGAGCAGGCTAACCGGTGGTAAATAAATGGCCATCAAACAGAACAGTCATGTTGTCGATGAGTGATAGCAGGAATAAGGATGGCAGAGCAAAGTGTGGATGTGCTTTCCTTGAAGGACGTTCAACTGGGTTTTGTTAATATTTTGCTTCGCCTATAATTTTAAAAGACAGATGTCGTATTTATTTATGTATTTTTCTCTGAAACTCTTTTACTACTGTGTTAACAGCAAAATGTTAGACGAATTTTGTATTTTGACAAGATGAATAAAAATATCAAATAGGTTACAGTTTTTGTACAAGCTACATTCTTTTTTTTTTTTTACACTTTTTCCTGTTGTGTTGACAGCAAAATGTTAAACAAATTGTATCTTGACAAGACGAATAAAAATAAGAAATGCAATTTTTGTACAACCTACATTTTTATTATCTCTGCGACACTTTTTTCCTATTGTGTTGACAGCAAGATGTTAAACGAATTTTGTGTCTTGACTAGACGAATAAAATAACAAATACAATTTTGTGCAGACTACACTTTTATTTGTTAATAAATAAATTTGTTATTATCTCTCTCTTTCAGTAACGGAAATTTAAATGTGAGATTCTGGAAACGAGATCTAAATTTAGTGGGAACGGTCGGGTCGGGAAGAAAATTATTCTAAGCGGACAGTGGGTGAACAAAGAGTGAATATATCGCGAGAGCAGGTGAGTACGGATTTTAACCTCGCGGGAGTGGGCAGAAGCGGGATTAAGAAAACAGTCCCGCGCAGACCTGTACTTGACGGCATCAGACGCTGAAGAATGGTGTGCTTCCGTCGAAGAGCCTGAAGCCCTGCCTTCTTCACAAACATCGCGGCCAAAACCGGACAGTGAGCTAATCCGTGTTCTCTCCAAGGCAGTGGAGGATCTGGGTCTCAAGTGGTGGGCTCCGGATAAGCCCGCCCATGGCCTTTTATATGAGTGGTTCCTGCCAGGATGCCATCAACCACCTTCCCGCCAGCGGCCCACCCCATTCTTGCCTGCAGTTCACGAGGAACTGACCAAGACCTGGCGCGCCCCCTATTCGGCCCGATTTAGCCCCTCCTCTTCAGCAGCTCTCACCACCATTGACGGCGCTGAGGAAAAAGGCTTCAGCAAGCTCCCCCCTCTGGAGGAAGCGATAGCTGCTCACTTGTACCCACCATCTGCCCTGGGATTAAAGGCCCATGCAGCGCATCCCTTGAAGTCCTACAGGACCTCTTCTGCTCTGGCCAACAGGGCGTATGCAGTGGCCGGTCAGGCCGGATTGACGCTGCATACGATGGCAGTGCTACACGTGTTTCAGGCTAAACTTCTCTGTGATATGGACGAGTCTGGTCAACATCAGGATGCTTTCAAAGAGCTGCGCACAGTGACTGATAAGGCTCTGTGCGCTACGAAAGCCACAGCTCAAGCTATCGGCAAGACCATGGCCAGCCTGGTGGTGTTGGAGCACCACCTTTGGCTGAACCTCACTGAAATAAGGGATGCTGAGAAGATGGCCTTCCTAGATTCTTTGGTCTCGCCGATGGGCCTCTTTGGCCCCATTGTGGACGGGTTTGTACAGCGCTTCTCAGAGGCTCAGAAGACGTCACAAGCACTGTGTCACTTCCTCCCTAAGTACTCTAGTGCTGCGGCTGCTAGTTTCCAGAAAGCCCCATCCACTCAGCCTGCAAAACCCACGCTGCCTCAGCCTTAGAAGTCTGAGCTTAGGCTTTAGCAGGGCCCCTAGGCGGCAAAGCGTTTTCCTTAGGGCCAAGGCCCACGCCCTCGACTAGTGCTGGACCCTGAGCCCCAGAAGCCATCATGACCTATCAGAAAGGAAGAGGGTCGGTTTTCGCCTCGGCTGGAACTCAGATGCAGATGCAGCGCGTACTCGAATGTTTTACTGCTATGATAGTGGACCCACATACTCAAGAGAGCAAATTTTCTCTTCCCACACTTGCGCACGCGAATATAAGTTCCCCACCTCCTCGTGGCGAGCTTTCAATCGCAAAATTAGATCCACTTGCATCCCGGTTCAAGGTCTGGTCAAGCTGGGTTCTAAAAAAAATAAACAAGGCTACTCTTTTCAGTTTGCCCGCAGGCCAGAGAACAGTGAGTCAGGCTTTTACAGCCACTACTTCCTCGTGAAAGGAAGTAGTGGCTGCCAAAAAAGATGGCAGGCTGAGACCAGTTCTGGATCTCAGACATCTGAATCACTCACTTATGCGCTGACGATCAACATGTTAACTATCAAACAGATCCTCGCACATGCAAGGAGTGAATTTAATTCCTTATACAATTAATTCTGAAGCCAAAACTTAGGAACTCTTACAATGCAAATGTCAGGCCACAAAACAATAAACTCTCTAATCAGACAAGAAGATCTGAGAGAAAGACCATTTGATCATCGGTCCATTCACCTATCCTTCCCCCCTGGGCTCATGGTACTGGTCACTGAAAGTTGACAAAGAAATGCCAAGAACTCAAGTTGCTACTCTTACATAAAATATTTACTATATGATCTTAAACCTTTCATGTTTGGTATCATTTTAAAGGTCTCTGAGTGATTGGTGGATTGGTCTCAATTTCACAGTAGTCACTTGTATTGTGAGAAAGATTGAAACTTTTGTAAAATTGTGTTCTGCTGCTGAGGGGTGTGTCCCCCTTTAGGGTCTGCGGGAATGTTTATCTCCAGCCAGGTGTTACCCTGGATCACAGAACCTAACAAACCAAAAGCTATTTTATGTTTTTAGAACTGATCTGAAGATTTTTTGTTTTTCTTATTTGGGTATATAAGGGAAGTGACAAAACACTACTTTGGAATTTATGTAGTCAGAAAACCCCATGCAATGTGTAAGGGTCTCTGGAGCTCTGCTCCAGAACTCTCGCTGCTGTGTGTCTCTCTGCTGTCAGGTATGATTTAAAAATGTAATTGTGTTAAACACATTGTGCCCATAGGGCACACTGTGTAGTTGTTTGTGCTACTACATGTGCACATAGGCTAATTAAGCTTATTCTCTGTGCTTTGTGCTTTGCTATACATTTTAGACCGTGTGTCTTGTGTTAAATTAGGATACCGGTTACTTGTGTGACTATGTTAAATTTGTTTGTTTCCTGCGTAGGTCACTTGGCTATTTCCCATATAGCCACAGTATCTATGTACAGGAGCAGGGTTGCCACACGGTTAATGTGATTCACAATTGCATTATCTTTTCTAAAATGGGTTCTAATTGTTACTTGTACATACACTATACGGACAAACATATTGGCACACCCCCTTCTTTAGAACAGAAAAAGGCACTTCCAAAACTGTGGCAACAAAGACGGAAACATAATTAATGTATTTAAAAATTGTATTTCCATCTCTGTTGCAACAGTTTTGGAAGTGTGGATTAGGACTTGGCTTTCTGCAGACCAGTCAAGTTCTTCCACACTGACTCAATCAATCATTTCTTTTTGAACCTTGCCTTAAACACAGAGACATTGTTATTTTAGAATAGAAACTGTTGCTTTAAAATTAGAAGCACACAGTTCCCTAGAATATCATTATATGCTTAAACATTAAGATTTGTACTCATGGAAATTACTAAAGTAGTCAAACCTGTTCATTAGAAGGGGGTGACCCAATACTTTTGGCGATATAGTGTATGTGCGGCCGCCGGCTCATTGTCACCATCCATGTTTGCCAGATTTTACAGCCTAGATGTCCCTGCTCTCCAGGCACAGATTTTATCGGCTTAAACTGCTTATTTCTCCCTATGGTGGAACTATCTATGTCCAAAAGTCCTCAGCTATGCTCAGGACTCAGTTGGCTCATGTTCTCTAGGGGCCCTTAACTTAATTGCTCCAGAACTGGGCTCGCAGAGCGGCTTAGTCTGCTTCTGCTAATAGCACGGCGTGATTGGATTTGTTCCCCATACACAACTTTCTGGTAGGCTAAAGCGCCATTGGTTTGTGCAGCAATACAAACGTGAACAAATCAGGCTTCAATAATAGAGTAAACAGGAGTTTATCCCATACACAACGCTCGTTACCTTATCTCAGGAAACCGAGGTTACGTCAGTAACCGGACCGTTTCTTTCTGATGCATCGTCAGCAAACACCCCTGTCCCGAAACGACATAAACCAAGAAGATAAATCTTCCAAATACAGAGCAGAGAGGTCATTTACCCTTGCTGTGTTGTGTGTACAGAGATGATTACAAATCATTTTGTCACTTAATGTTTTGTGTATATTTCTAGATTCAACATGGCACGGAGAAAAATAAATTCATTCTTCAAGAAAACTGGAAGCCAACAACCACAGTTACAGAGTTCAAGGTTATAAATATAAAAATATTATGTTAAATTATATTTTTGGAGGCTATAAATCAGAGCATTACAGCTGCAGCACTTTATAACTATATCATTTATTTATCAATCTATGATTTTTTTATTTTTTTTATTTTTTAAAAACTCAGTCTGTTTTAATTCTGAAATGGCACATCAACATTAAAGTATGATAAATGAACAATAACAGTTAGCAATAAAAAAATGTAAATAACATTGAACAACAGGAGGTGGTGCTTGACAACTTAGGATACTTTGTAAATGTATTTATTGTACTCTTTGGATTATCGTATGCACTCAACATGGAGTACAACAATGATTTACAGTAAATGGTTAGTTCACCCAAAAAATGGAAATTGTCATCAATTACTCACCCTCATGTTGTACCCAAACCCGTAAGACCTTCAGTCATCTTCAGAACACATATTAAGATATTTTTGATAAATCCGAGACCTCTCTGACCCTCCATAGAAAGCTATGCAACTTACACATTCAAGTTCCAGATCAGTGAGAAAGACTTCATTAAACTATTCCGTGTGAGTCCAGTGGTTTAACCTACATTTTATGAAGCAATGCAAGAATTTAGTTTGCAGAAAAAAAGAAAAAAAAAAAAACTATTTACTACTTTATTTACAAAATAATATTGAATAAAAAGTGTGGTGGTGCTTCCCCTATTGGGTTCCAGATCAATGTTTTATTAAATAAAGTGGTTATTTATTTATTTATTTTTGCGCAAACAAAGCACTCGCGTTGCTTCCTCAAAAATAAAAACTCAAAAAATTGAGGTTTTAACCACTGGAGTCACACTGATTATTCTAATGATGTCTTTCCTACTGTTCTGGACCTTGAATGTGTAAGCTGCATAGATTTCTATGGAGGGATGGAAAGCTCTCAGATCTCATCAAAAATATCTTAATTTGTGTTCTGAAAATGAACAAAGGTCTTACAGATGTGGAATGGCATGAGGGTAATTAATGACAGAATTTTCATTTTTAGGTGAACTAACTCTTCAAGTTCAAAGTACCTCTTATGAGATTATTATTATTATTTTTTTTTTATTTTTATTTTTTTGGCAAACATTTGAAGTGCAAGTTTCATGAGCTCAGAGTACCTTTTGTGAGAATGGTAATATTCAGGTGACATTACACTAAACACTGGTTGAAGTAACCTCAGATAAATTATTACATTTTATGGTGTTTTTGATATTTTTGCATGTTTGTGAATGCATTAATGTTTAAAGTGCAATTCATCAGATTTGTGTATCTTATGAGAATTAAAATGCATGATTTTGTAAGGTTTACTGTGTAGAAAATTTGGGTTTCTCTTTATTTTGATGGTCCCTTTAACACATTCTGTTGACTATAAGTAATGTTACACCTACATTTCTACTGACTCTCATTAGAGTGTTAGTAGTGTATTAGTTGACTGGTAGGGTTAGGGTTAGATTAAATTGACACGTTCTTGCAAAGTTACTTATAGTCAGTAGAATATCTGTTGAGAGACCAACACAATAAGGAGTTAGTAGATATGAAGCAGACCGTCTACTAATACTTTAATGAGAGTTTGTTGACATGTAGTTCAACATTACTTAGTGTCAACAGAATGTTCAAAAGGGACCATCAAAATAAAGTGTTACTGAAAATTTCAATGTATTTATCATTGTAAGGTATTTTTACAATATTGTTGTAGATTTTATTAAAATATGTATTAAAATGTGTCAGTTTTCAGTGTACCATAATTTAATGTTTTTGTTTTTTATCATATTCTTTTGGGACAATGGGGAATAAACAATTCAGTAAGGTTGCTTTAGCTTTATACATTTGCCAATATACATTTTTAGCAAAATGTATGAACAAAAAATGTATGCTACTACTAATATTTAATTGGGCCAATAACATGCTTTGGTAGATTTAATGTTGTTGTTGTTGTTTTTTCAATTGGCTCAACATATTATTTCTCATTGAGCCAATGTTACTGTTGCCACATTGAAAAAATTAAATTCGGAAAAATTTAGTCACTAATCAGTCACTAGAAAATTTTGAGTTGAGAAGGTCTGAATTATTTTACAGTGTACTCTCCATGACTGACATCTGAAATCCATTACTAGATATCAAATATGCCATAATAAACATGTTGAAATCCATCTACAGTTTTCAAGTTGCATTTCAAGTAGTGACAATTAAATACCTGATATCATTTTTACTAGTGACAAAGTAATTACTGATATCAAAAATACAATTTTTACTAGTAACAAATTCATAGCTGATTTGTGTACTTGGAATTTTATCTAGTAAGAAATTAATTCATGATATCTGTAATTGTATTTTCACTACTTAAATATCACAATAAGCTGCCAGTTTTTACTAGTTGAAATGTCATTTTTGATATCCACTTAAATTTCCACTAGTAAAAAATATGAATTATTGATATCAAAATTAGCCATTATTAGTAGTAAGCCTAGAAATATTCAATTTCTGATAAAGAATTTGCATTTTAACTAGTATTGCTTTCGTCATGCTTTCACACAGCAGCCAATAGCACTTATGTTTTATTTTTTATTTTTTCCTTTTTATTCGAAAAAAATCCCACGTGTTAACTAAATCTCAATTCTCAAATATGTGTAAATAGATGCATTTGTGACTTATTGCTCAATAAGAAGTTCAATAATGTCGCTATTATAACAGTGTTGACTACTTTGTATAAACATTGTATCTGGCATTTTGCCATACTCTGTGTAATTTTAAATGTTTTACAATAACTTCATCATTCTCTTTTATAATTATTATTGTATCACTATGATAACTATCCAGCTATTTATTATTAACTATTTTATCTTGTATTTATTAACTACTGTTTTTTGTTGTTGTTGTTGTTGTTGTTTGTATGTATTGTTAACCATTTGTCACAAGAGAAATTTCATTGTGTTACACAATGACAATAAAGTACTGAAAATTGAAAATTGAGTGTTTAATCTCATCATTATATATTACTGACACTCTATCCTCCAATTTGATTCTGTTAAGTGCTTTGACACAATCTGTATTGTTAAAAGCGCTATATAAATAAAGATGACTTGACTACTTGACTTGACTTGACATTTTCCACCTTTATAGATTATGTTGATCTATAATGGGTGATGGTCAAAGTAGCCTAACTAGGCTATGCATAAAAACCTGTCTTTTTACTTTAGTAACAGATACTGTATGTCATGCCATAAAATATTTTTAGTACGACTGACTTTAATGACTGTATAATGTGTAATTGTAAGTTAGGCTAAAATCATTACACTTTCATTGGACAGAAAGAGAGCAAAGAACATTTACATTATCAAAAAACATTTTCACTGACTTTAGTCTAGAGTTCAAGCACTCTCAAAATCTCCCATTAAAATCACTGAAACCGTTTACACTGTAAAATGAGTATAGAATTGTCAAAATTTGTTGTTTCTGACGAGAGAATTCGCCAGAAAGAGGTATTCAGTCAGTGAGCAAGTGAAGAAAACACAGGCATTTTAGCGATGACTCATCTGAACGCCTCTGATTGGTCATTGCATTCATAAGCTCAACAGAATCGTGTGTGATTGACGCGTCTGTCCCTGGCTCAGCGCCAGCCAGCGACCGCAGATTTGCCACCCAAAGGTTATCCACGGAATTGCAACTAAAATATCGCTCTACAAATGTTACCAAACACACAGCACAAACAAAATGACAGTGAGAAAACAAGACACTGATAATAAAAATAATAAAAATAGGATAAGTAGAGCACAACTACAATAAATAAATAAAACAATTAAGGCACATACATTTACGCACAGGCCTATACAGTCTCCCCAAGATAAAACATATTAAATTATAACTGAACGCATACATCTTCAATTATTATACCAAAGATTATATTTGGTTAGAAATTGTAAGTACTTCTGACCTTCTGATCACAGTTCGCTGTCACCAGAGAATTCATAAAACAGAACAGACGAGAGAAATGGTAGGCTACAATACAATAAGTGTTGCACTACTTGCCCAGATTGGAGTGCTAAACGTTTTACATTTTACCTTCAGACATCTTCGAATGCTGCTTGCTCGCTCTTGTAAATGGCCACATGTTTAACGTTCATCCGCTGGCTTTATTCTGATGAATCGGATTTCTTCATTATCAGTCTCACGATTTGCGCAATGAAACGGATCTCTGACAAAAAACAAACAAACAAAAAACAAACAAACAAAAAAAACACGCAGCTGTTGCAACAGAAAATAAACAATAAATTTTGACTCAGTTCAGCTAAACAAATGCAAGATCTTGAGTGAGTGTAAGAGCGAAAGTGAGGATCTTTATATCTTCAGTTGTTTCATGAAGCTCCTCCTCTCCTCATGTCTGCGTTCATGCAGTAGTCCACATTTCATAAACGAAGCAGTACAGTTTCATTTTCTCACAGTGATACTTCAAACCTCTGCTGTGTGAAAATGATCTTTCAGGTGCTCATTAATTTCAATGATAAAAAGAATAAACCGCTACAAGTGGCAGAAGATGAGACCAGTTTTAATAAAACCACTATTTTGGAACTGAAGCAGAAATTTAAAGAAAAGATATCTGGCGCACCAGGTAAGTTAAACTCAGGTTATGTTTATATTATGGATTTAAATTAGGAGCAAGATATTATCTAAAACACATGGCATTAGAGCATTTCAACTGCTAAAATATAATATTTGAAATTGTACAACCTCTGTGGGTATTGTTATATTAGCTACATTTCCCATTTTATTTATATAGATCCAGACGATGTCAGGGTTATCTTCGGAAAAGACCCGTTGGAGGACAACTTGACACTTTCTTATTACAAAATTAAGCATTTATCTGTACTTTTAATTGTAATGAAGATGCCTGGTGGAGGTAGGACTTCTTACAACACTGACACAAACCATATATATATAAGACTTTTGTAAGTTATCAAAAGATTTCTATTCCAAATAATTGTTTTCAAAGAATCATAAAAAAAGTATTTTCGTTTGCACAAAAGCAGCACAACAGTTCTCATTGATGATAATCTTGCTAATTCTGTTTGTCTCTCTCGTAGATGTGTGTTCATGAAGACATGGATGCTAACAACACTCTGGACTGAAAGGTCTTCTGATTTTGAAGTCCTCTGATGCTAGACTATGTATATTAGTGATGATTTACTCCCTCCGTTGTGATTTTAATTTTAAATTAATTGTTTATATTTTAGACAGTTCCTTCAAAATGTTCCAAAAAGCAATGCTTAATTTAGAAAAGTATTTTGTACAGTGGTAATGCATGACATGGATTGTGATTTATACTAATGAACTGCAACGCTCATAATTTAAGAACATGTTAAGATAATAATGAACATGGAACACAAAATATCCTCTGAAAGTTTTATTTAAATCAAGAGGAATGCAGAACAACAAATAAATAAATAAATAGTCACATGTAGGCCTATATTTGTTTAAGTTTTGTTCTCAGTACAATTCCTTGGTTCCTGTGTTTGATCTGACCTAGTTTACTTTGTTCCTATTTTCTCTCCACTACTTAGTTTACATAGTTACTTGTTAGTTTTATCACCTCTGTAGCTCTGTTAGTTACTCTCCCTGTGTATTTAATCCATGAGTTTCTTCACTTCAGTGTTCAGCCTCATCTCTGTTGAATATGTGTAGATTGGTTCTTATCTGTATGGATTAAAGCACTTTTTGAATTTACTCTGTGTTGCTCTTTGGATTGTACTATTACAGTGTATTATGACATACATAAATAAAAAAGAAGCGGTAAAAAATGGAATAAATCAAATTCATGAGACACATCAGCTTGTTGTTTCTTCTCAGTCACCACTGAAGGTAGACACTCACACACACACACACACACACACACACACACACACTCACGCACGCACGCACGCACGCACGCTCGCACGCACGCACGCACGCACGCACGCACGCTCGCACGCTCGCTCGCTCGCTCGCTCACTCACTCACACACACAATGGGGACTTTGCAAAGACCCCTACTGTTTTTAAATACAGCTAGTTATAAATACTATAACCTAAGACTAAACCAAAAACTAACCCTTACAGAAAACTTGTTTTGCAGTGAAAAAAAAAAACAAAACAAACAAACAAAAAAATGAGTATGTCCCTAAAGTAGGTTTTGTCCAGTTTAAAACTCGCTAATTCTGGTTTGAATCTGTTTACAAAAGGGTGACGTTCCCAAACTGTATGGTATTCACCTCCATATCACCTTATCAGTTGAAAAGCCATCTCACAGTAAACAACATTTTATTCAGGGGATTTAGGGGAAATTTTGCTCAGTCTTTTGTTTCTGTTTCTGTTTCTCAGAAGAGAAAGTATTTATGCTAAAGGTTTATTGCAGTTCCTGGAAAGAAATGATTCCTCATTTTGTACATTAATGTAGGACAGACACACCCTGTTTATTCATATTTAAAACAGTTTCATTTTCTCCAACAAGAGACTCTTCTTGTAAATCAGATGATTCTTAAGGCAAAACCAGCTTCTATTGCAAAGGGAAAAGCTGTGCTCTGAGATGATGTTGATCCATGTCATTTACACTGATTAATGCGAGTGACATATGTACCAAAAGGTCAAAACATTGCTAAATTTGAATGAATTTTAAAAGCCAGAAGGGGTACTAAATGAAGAGCCATTTGGGAGCCGAAAGAGCCAAATGATTCAGCTACCAAAAAGAACCAGAAGTCCCATCACTAGTTAACACGAAGACTAATTATAAAGTACAAAAAAACTGAACCACTGGATTTCACCACTTTATGTCATGTCACATTTTTGGTGAGCAAGCTTGAAACTAAAAGTATATCTGCAGTGTTTACTGAGCTTTGATGACTGATGATCCAAAAATGATTTAACTGTGTCTCCTCATTTCAGATCACCACTGCATGCCGGTGCTGTTCACCATGTACACTTTTACTTACTCTGATAATAAGAGATAACACTGGGATTGAGTAATGTGTTGTTCAAAATAACAGGATGCTATATTGTAGGACACACCCTGTACAAACACACTTTCATTTTCTTCAAAAAGTTACTCTTCTTGTAAATCACGTGATTTTCAGTGCGAATCAGCGTCAAAAACACACGATTCCAGTTTCTAAAAGGATACCTAGGAGGCAGCATCAGTGACTTGACATCTAAAACAATGATTTATCATATCTCATTATTGTTTCGGTCATAGGAATAACTTATTGTGGCTTTGAGCAGAAATTTTTATTTCAGGCTGCTCCAGGGACACAGCAGTACTTTAAATGCATTGCAAAATACATTTGGATTGAAACTTGCACACTCAAACATTTTAGTATGGCATTTTTTCATGTATTGACATTCACATTAAAATGTACATGATTAAGGCCGGTTTTTATCCTCAGCAGACACTTTTTTCTTGGGTCATTCACAATGACATGTTTTTAATGCCAAGTAATATATTTTGAATGAAATATGAAAAGATTGTCTCTAATCACATTACTTTTCCTGTAAAAACTGTATTCATTAAGGTATTTCATTTATATCTTCATTTAAATAGCATTCTTCAAGAAAGGATGTTCTGCATATTTTAAACAACAAACAAAATAAAAACAAATGGTACATGGTAAACTCATGGTGATTCAGTTAGCAGATCATGATATCTAACAATCAACATCTGATCATTCTGGAGGACATTTAATCTAAAATGGTAAAGTGACTACTAAAACAAGAATAAGGCATAAAACAAGGCCAAATAAAAACAAGCCAAATAAAAAAAACATCCAGCGTTGAATTTTTCTTCTTCTGACAGTTGTTTGTTCCAACAAGCTGGTAAATTGTGCTTCTGGGTTATCATTATCTGAATCTGACTCATTATGTGCAGTTACATGGGGCTCAGGGTCCATTCTTTGTGTCTTAGCATTTTCAGTGTCAGTACTGAGGTGATCTCTGTCTTGATGTGGCAGACTGTCTTCAGGCTTCATCCTGATCTGAAAGCTGGTGTTAGTCTGAGGACTTTTGCATTCACTGTATCTTCTACTTGACGGGAGTTTCACGTGATCTTCTTTTGGACAGGTGTTTGCTCTTTGTGTAAGTTGCCCTGGTCTTGTGCATGTGACGTGAGTGTCCTCCAATAAAGTGGTCCCAGTAATTTCTGAATCTAAAAAAAAAAAATAATAATAATAATAATCTTCTGTTCATGGGTTATGCATGATGTTTGTGTTAAGAATTGCATTGAAGTGAAAATGTCTTAATTGGAATTATTTTCATTTGGTCATTTTATTTTGCTGCACGCACACTACATGATGAATCTGGTTTAGGGTCACATTACACAATTCAGTGGGAAGAATCACAGACATATCTGCCTGGTCAACAAACTACATTTGCAGTGAAAAAGAATAGAAGAACATGAAGGAGAGAATGGCTGCTTGTTGATGTGTGCAGGTCTGTGACTCCTCCCCCTGAAATTTCCCTTCTTACTGCGGATCTTGAGACTTTCTTTATCATGGATTGAGAATGTGAAGATCTGCATGAACACATACCTTGTATGTCTGCTACAGACGGATGATTATCCTCTTCAGACTGCTGGACTATTCTCAGTGTAGTGTCAGGTGTTTTCTCCACCGTTGTCTCTTTAAGACTATTATCAGACATGATTGCAGGCTTTGCTGATGGGATACTGACTTCTGCATTTGAAGAGATGTTTGGTGTTGACTGATCATTATGATCAGCAGACTCCATTTCTACATCTGGTGTCATGGTTTGTGAGGGATTTGATTGTTTCTCAGTGCTGGAATCACTGGGGCGCATATCTTTTTCACTGCTCACTGTAGACTCATGATTGTTTTCAGTGTCAGTACTGATGTGATCAGTCTCCTGCTGTGGCAGATTGATAGAGTCTTCAGGGTTGCTGGTCCTTTTAGTCTGAAGACCTTCAGCTTCATCTGATCTTGGAACTGGTCTTTCTTGCTCAACATTCACTTTATGTGTGTGTTGTTTTGAAGCTGAAATCAAACAAGAATGTTAAAAAGCTTAAGTGTATATAGTATTTGAGAAGTAGGGAGTCTGATGCCATTTCTGTTTGAAACTTTATTTATTGTATATGATTAAGGAGTCAGGGAAGTTGATTGTAAAGATTTTTTTTTTTTCTAACTCTGGTTCATTGGAAAAAAACAGGCCTTTGGAAATATTACTGCCCTGTAATCATAATTTATGTGTAAAGGAATAAAAGTTGCTGTGTTTTCCTTTTTTTCGATGGAAACAGAACAGAATTTTGTGTATAGGTACATTTTAAAGTTTTGCAAAACTTAGGTACACTGTCAGGAAAAAAAAGGTACCATGGAGGTACAATTTGGTTTCTAGGGGAACAACACCTATAACTGTGCATTTAAAGGTCCACTATAAGTTCTTAGGTTACAGTTATACTTTATACCTAAAATGAGTTATAAAGTTATTAAATGTATCTGTCTGCAAGTAAAAAAAAAAAGGGTACCACCCCAGTGACAGCAGTGTTTGTTTGTTTGTTTGTTTGTTTATTTGTTTTTTCCCAGTTAGTCTGGTTGATATTTTCCCAGGTAAATAGTTGCCTTGATGCTTTAATAATAGTTTTGAGGTTTGGCCTTGTGTATAAGAATACTTATTGTATATGCAAAAACACATGAGCAGATATTACATGATATTTTAAACTTTGCTTACATTTTCTGAAGAAAAGCATGCATGCCTCGTCAGAGATGAAATGCCTGTTAAAAATAAATGCAACATTTAAAGAGACACTACAATAATGACATCACAGAGCATTTGCACAGCATTCTGGCTGCCAATAAAAACTACACAATTCATTTTTATTTGTATAGTGCTTTTTACAATGCATATTTCAAAGCAGAAATTGTTTATACATTACAATTAAGAGTAATGTGTTATCAGAGGTGACTGTCACAGTAATGTCCATATGGCAGAAATGTACCATTCTAAGATTATACACATGCACAACAACACTAATATAATTAAACTAGTTTGTGTGCGTGTGTGTGTGTGTGTGTGTGTGTGTACGCGTTTTTGTGAAAAGTCAGGACATAGATGTGTATAATGACGAGGGTATGACAGGTATTACAAGGTGAAGGTGACATCTCAGGACATTGACCCATGTCCCCACTTTTCAAAACACTTATAAATCACTCAGAGTGAGGTTTTTTTGGGGGAAAGTTGAAATGCACAGTCTCCTGTAAGGGGTAGGTTTAGGTGTAGGGTTGGTGTAGGACAATAGCACATACAGTAAGTACAGTATAAAAACCATTACGCCTATGGAGAGTCCCCACTTTTCACAAAAACGAACGTGTGTGTGTGTGTGTGTGTGTGTGTGTGTGTGTGTGTGTGTGTGTGTGTGTGTGTGTGAGTGAGTGAGTGAGTGAGTGTGTGCGTGTGCGTGTGTGTGTGTGTGTGTGTGTGTGAGTGAGTGTGTGTGTGTGTGTGTGTGTTTCATGATAATGATTCTTACTGTTTCTTATACTTTTGGTGAATCTGCAAAAACACAAGAGCAGAGGTTACAAAAGTCTTTCATTTCTTTACAAAACTACACACAAATTAATCAAGAACTTAAATTGAGAAATACTTCATACTTGAGTTCAGACAATGTGACCTACTGTATGTCCAGACAAAAAGAACAAAAAAAGCTATTGGACATGTAGTTATGAATCTGTTTAATGAATATATTTATACAGTGAGAGAAAACTCACACTGTTCACCGTGGAGTCATTAAATCGATACCACTGCTGGCCCTTAAATGATTTGATGTCAGCGTAGTAGTGTCCACCACTGAGGGAACCAACATGATTGACCACAGCATACAGCTCATAATCATGAAGAACATCGCTCTCTTCCTGTAAGAGATACAGATCATCAATATGCTAAAAATATACAAAAACAGTATATTTAAATATTTGTATTGTGCAGATTCATGGTCTGACTGATAAAATGTCCAAATAGAAATGTCTATATAATGTTTAAATAAAATTAAATCAAAAGGCACAAATTCAGAGCGGCTGCATGCTATAAACAAAGTGCCAGAATCAGAATGAATTAATGAATGAATGAATAGATATACAGATAGACAGACAGACTTTAAACGTGGGATCACAGACTTTAAAGGGTAAAGTATAGTCAAACCTGAGCTGATAACTGGAGAGGGATTTTAACACGACAGTTGTTTTTCTTGTAAGTCATGTAGCTGTAATCCATGTAAAACCTCTGCAAATGTAGAGTCAGGACGTCTGGCAGTTCAGAAATGGTGCAACGCTGAAAGAGATATTGTCTCTTCTAGAATAATGTAATTTCTCATTTTCAGTAGTACCAACCCTATGAAAAATACTATTGTAATCTGTATCGTCTGTATAGTCAATGTTATTCTCTCAGGTTATTCTGTCAGGTAGTGTTTCTCAACTAACAACATACGCCACAATAAAAATTAAATGTGTATATTTCCATTAACACGTAAGAGATTTGGTCAGACTACTGAATCTCTAAAACCCTAAAGTAAAGCTGAAAACAACTTCACATAAAATATAAAGCTCACCATTTCCATGTCCATCATGCTTTTGCAGTTTTCACAGTACAGCTGATCTTCTCCATCCATAAGCATTACTTCAAACTGTGCTTCAAAACTCTTTTGCTGAAACATACAGTTTCACATGTGTGAACTCATAATAATATGCACAATTTAACACGGTGACCAAATCAAGAGAATACATTTGTGTGAACTTTTATGGCCAAGACAAACAATCAACCCCTATTCCTAAAAAAAAAACTTTTGTTCCCCATGAGGCAAGTTCATGAATAATAATATAATTTTTATATGCTGCTTTGGTTCAGGCTGTAAATGACTACATTTACTGTATTAACTCATAATACTTACTACATCAATGTTATTTTGATCAGAGTCCATAGCAATGGGCAAAGAAAAAAATGAAATTATTTCCACAATGGGATCATGGTTCCCATCTGTACAAGTGGTTAAGTGTTTCTTGTTTCCTTGGAATACCTGTAAAATACAGAAAATAAAAACATGGCGTGTTTTACACTATTACACACAGCAGCTTATAAACAGATCATTAAGTGTTCAGATCGTACCTTGGCTGATTGAGGCTCAATCATACTCAGAATCATCTGATAATATTCTGCTGCGTCCTGCTGCTCACAAACTGAAATAAAACCGTGCTTAGATCTTTTGTGGATTCAGCCTCATTAAAAATTAAAGTGATTTCAGGAATATTATGTGGGAATCTTTTGTCAATGTTTTACACGTGTATCAATAAGATAAATATAAGACTATGCATAATCACCAACTTACCGTTTCCAATGCCTAGAGCGTTTGTGACTTCATTTGTAGTGGCACTTCCATTATTAGACTCTAAACAGCTGAATAACTTTTTAAGTGCAAAAGAAACACTTTTCATCTCACTTTCATTTAACCTGTGGAGTAACACAGCATTTATCATCATTACTATGATTGTGTGTTATAAAAGAGCATAATCTTGCAGTTCAAATATACAAAGCATACTTCATGATGGCATTTCTGAACTTCTTTGTCATGAAGAGTGTTTGCAGAACTGCATTCAGATAGCATGTGGCTCCCTGATTCACCAATCCACTGTAGCCTTCAGAAGAGAGGACACTTTGAAAGACTTGAAATTTCAGCAGTGCAGCAAAGAAATTATGAATGAAAAGCAATATAGACGCTGATAGCTCATGATATCGACCTCACTGTTTGTACATTAAAATGTATTCAAATTAATTTCATCTTAAAAAATAAGGAAGTTCAAATTAAAAATGTAATTTAATCACAATTATATTTTAGAATGACACATTATCAAATAAAACAAAACAACAAATAAATAAAAGGAATAAAGCATAGATAAAATGAGTAAAGAGTGAAGCTTAATATGGAAATAATATGAATATACAAATGCATAAATGTACACGTATAAATCAGGGTAAAGACAGACATTTTGTGGGCAATATCTCAGAAAAGAGGGACACCATACTTTCATACAATATCCAGTTTGCTCATGTCAATATACACTTCACTTTGATGTCACTTTATCACAGTTATCACAACATATTTTATTAACTTACTTATAATTCCAGAAACTTCATTCTTCACATAATACTCGTCTTTATTATGGTCTTTGTCATGCTGTGTGTCATTTTCAGCTTTGTTTTGAACACTGGAGAAAATATTCTCTTGCTTAACAGTATTGTCCAAAGATGTGGAAGTGTCTAGTATTAAAAAAAATAAATAAAATAATGAATAAAAAGAGAAATAGCACAAATATCAGTTACAATGCTTTCAAATGTATAGCAAATAGTTGTAATGTATATACTAAGGTCCATCACTCAAAATCCCATATTCAAGATTAACCTTTTTTACTGTTGTCAAATGTGTGTAACATGTTATTGCTGTGTGAACAATGTATCATGCACCTACTCTCAGATATCGAAATAGTGTTCAGTCGTTTATCCTTCATCTCTTCAGGAGTGGTGCTGGCCTCCATCACACCCATAACTGTGTAGAATAACATATTTTAGATATAAATAAGCATTTTTTTTAAATTACACAAAAAAAATGTTAATACTACAATAAGTAAACAGCAGTGCATATTTAAGAGAAATGAAAAGAATGTTGATATTTTCTTTCTCCCTTTCATTAAAAAAGCCTTAAACTTTGTAAAAACAGCTCAGTGTCACAGTTTTCAACTAAAAACAGAAAACTTTTAATGTGTTCTGTCTGTTCATTTACATTACAATGGCGTTTTGGGGGCCTGAAAAACAAACTTTTGAAATTGTTTTAAAGCGCAAGTTTTTGAGAGTGATACTATTACTGGCCTGACATGAAGAATGCAGCGCGTTATAGACATTTATGCGGAGCCAAGGGATTGTTATGACAATGTTATCATCTGTGCTCAAAACTTTTCAAAAATGCAAAGGAAAACATCCATTTTTAGTACATCAATGTTGTGTAAACGTATTACTTGTTTGCTAGTGTGTGCCTGTTTGTTACCATGGTTACCAATTGTTTCCACCTGTTGCTTGTTAATAGGGCTGTAAGATTCCGAAATTTTTGGAATCGAGTCCGATTCCGATTCCTGGTTCTGGAATCGATGGGAGTCGATTCCGAGAATCGATTCCTCTGTTGTTTTCGATTCTTTTTCGATTCTTGTTTTTTTTAAATCGAAGGAACCTAATCTCGCCATGATTGCAGGATATAAAGGTCGTAGAAAGTATCCTTCTCATAATATGAAGCTTTATTTGTGAAAAATGACAATAAATTTCTATAGCTATGATTGATTCTTAAATTGTAATTACGGCTTTTATCGAGCATGAGGTGAATGGTGCTTCTCAAACAGAAGGCTGCATCCTCAAATTATGATGACGCAGTGCCGACTTGTTTTCTTTCAGTTTATTTTCGTGAATTTAAATGTGTGCAGCCTTCGTAGGATGCAGTCTTCCGTTTGAGAGGCTTCCATAGATAAGCTTTGTTGAACTGAAAAAAGCTCTGAATGAGGAGTCAATTCCTCTTGATGGAATCGATTCCAACCTTTGGAATCGACTCTCGATTCCCAACGCCTCGGAATCGAGGAATCGATTCCCAGCTCTACTTGTTAATGTACTAATTTAGTCCTCTGCTTTTATACCCCCCGTTTAGTTCAGTTCCTTGTTAGTTATTTGTCTATGTTGTGGTGCTTGACATTCATGTACTTGAGATTTTTGTTTTATGTTATTGAGATCTAAGCCTCTCCTCTTTCTCCGTGAATGGACACTGTGACAAAGCTAGGCTAAGCAACTACAAAAACAGTGCAACAAGCCGTAAATTTCCTGCATCTTATGTGTATTTTGAAGTCAGTAAGGGGGAGAAATGATCATTCCCTTTCATCTTTTTTGGTGGTGTCTCCAATTGATCTTGTTGACCTGGTAAAAAAAAAAAAAAAAAAAAAAAACTTTTTTTAATTAATAAAAAAAAATTGCCAATTTTTGAACTATAATCTATATTGTAGACTATTCAATTTCAATTCAATTCAGCTTTATTAGCATGACTGTGTAACACAATGTTGCCAAAGCATTAACATATATAACAACAACAACATAAATAATAATAAATAAAATCCATCTAAATAAATGAAAAGATAAAGTAAGTCATTGTCAAGTTAATCATGTTTAACATCTAACATTGTGAATGGTTAATACATATTTTGCAGCTAGTGCATCTGTGTTATCATCTTCTCAAGTAAGAAGAGCATTTTCTCAGTATCACTGAGTTCAGTAAATGATGGAATCAATGCTTTAAATCTGGGGAGAAATGTGTCCCTCACATTGTGATATTGTAGACTATGTTTCATAACTTTCATACATTAAAAAAAAAAAAAAAAACTTTTCAAAACTGTTACCTTGTCCTTCCCAGTCATTGTTCGGTGGTCCTTTGTGAGGAGTCTCTTGATGCTGAGGAAACTTCTTTTTCTTGTTCAATTTTTTTTTCCCTCGCTTTCTACGAGGATCTGACCGGCAGTTGTCCGAATCATTCATCTTGATATTCCAGCTGTCGAGGTGGTTAATATATTTGGGCAAAATAATGACCAGTGAATCTTGAATTTTGAGGAAAATGAAGTTGGGAAGTCTCTTCAGCTCTGAAGGATTAAAATCTAAAATAAATAAATACTTACATATTCAAAATTGGATCACATTGCATTTACATTGTTTTATATTTATATGGTTTTAAAATTGTTTTATACGTTTCTGATTGTCAAGAATGGTTAGTCACATTTGTTCATGGGAATCATTTATGCTTGTTATTTTTTCTTGCCTGCAGTCCATACATAAATAAGTCCAAGCATCTGATAAGTAAAGCTGAAGTGGAAACGGCTTTATCAAGTTAAACAGTCCTAGTCCTGTTGGCTGACTTCTACAGGACATTTGGGGTCCTATAGCGTGTTGGTCTATATTTTGTATTCAGAATGTTTTGTAGACAGGTACAGTACATGACTGAACGCCAGTGGGGGGTCCTATAGTGTGATGACGTATAACTATCCGTCGATGTTGTACTCTGGAGCATTTGCCCATGTGACATCACAAATCCAACAATATCCAAACAAACTGTTTTTGGAGCTTAAATAGATGCCTGGGGCCTGTTTCATAAAAAAAGTTCACCAAATAAGCCAGGCTTATTTCAGTTAGTCTGACTTATTTTGAACCAAATCAACTGACAATAAGTCAGACTAACTGAAATAAACCGGATTTTGGTAAACTTGTTTTATGAAACAGGCCCTTGGTTTATAATGATGAGGAAGTTTTACATTTCTTAAATCCTTTCTTAAGAAAGTTTCATGAATCTGGCCAAAGGTGAAGTACTTTACAGACATATCTGTTTATATGTGCGAGTAATCATTAAAATGCAGATGTTGACATCACAGCATTAGCATTAAGTGTACCATTTAACTTCTATAAAGCTGCCAGATAACCATAAAGATTTTGATAGCTATTTTCCTCAAAAGAAGAAGGCAGTAATAACATGTACTGCTAAAATATAGCTGTTTGGTTTTGGTATAATTAATTGTATATTGCAGTTATTGATATGCAGTGATTGCTTGACCTCATTCTATGATGTAAGAATGAAAAAGTTGGGCTTATGAGAATTTACCTTGCAAAATAAAATCTTCCCATATGTTTGGAAGACATTTGAACCTGCATTTCAATTAATCAACAAAAAGAAACCATATGTTAATAATTCCATTAAGTGGCATTACAGAAGTCTTACAAAAGCTGTTGTTAAAATTGCACTTACTGTATTTGGAATATATTGCTGCAGAATGAGTATCTGCTTTTGATTGCAGGTTGATGTACACGTGGCTGTAAATCTTTTCGGACCAGAAGTAAAGTAAAAATCATTTCCTTTTAGAGAGAAAAAAAAAAAACACAAGATACAAAGAGATTTGTTTGAACACACACAAAATATTACATGACAAATTGCTAATTAACCTATTCCACAACAGGTTTTGCTCTTGCTCACAGATCCCAAACAGATATTGAAGCAATCAGCTGAGTCAGTATCAGTGGGAGACTGACTTTAAAAAAAAAAATTCAATCTCCAAATTTGAGTCTGTATGTTAATTGGTTGGAATCTGTCGAAAATCATGGAGAAGAAGAAGAAATAGGAATAGCAATACATTGCAACACAAAGGCCTTTTGCTTGCATGATTTATTTGGGTAGATATCACTTTCTGTTTGTTGCTGTCATGTGGTTTGAGTTTGAAGCTCCGTCAAGTTGATTCTTAAAGGGCACCTATTATGCAAAATCCACTTTTACATGGTGTTTGAACATAAATGTGTGTTGGCAGTGTGTGAGCACAACCACCCTACAATGATAAAAACCCACTCCTTATTTTTTAATCCCATTAAACCACATCAGTTTTATTAGACAAGCTGTTTTTATTCTCTGTGCACCCCATAACCTTTGCTCTAAAACATGTGATCAAATGTATATTATCGTGTGCTTGCAAATATTATGAACAGCAGCTATGCTAATTCTTCTCCATCTGCTTTTCTATTTCCACCTAGAGATTGTTCAGTTCCAGTTTGGATCAATCGTTGCAAAGATGTCTTCTTGATCAACATATTAAATTACATTTTCCATATACAGTGTTACTACAAACTAATTGTTTCTGCCTAAATGTATATTACATACATGAGTATCTGCATGATACCTGTGCAGTCTACTATATAGACATTATTAGTGTTGGGGTGTAACTAGTTACATGCATCGAAATTACATAATTTAATTACAAAACAAATTACAAAATCTGTTACAGTTACTGAGAAAAAAAAAGGGTAATTAAATTACAGGTACTTATGAAAATGTTAACAGTTACCAAGGGAGTTACATCTATTTTCTGTAAAAATCTAGAATATGTTGAATAATATTAACGTGTGGTTTTGCCTGTTTTTGATGTGCATGGTTTATTTTGCCATTTAAAGGCCGTAAAGCGATGATGTCTTTCCCAAATTGCACTGACTGCTCTAAAATATGAGACAGCAATGTTTCAGGAGTTTAGGACACTGAATAGGACACATGTTTATTCCATAACTGTATCACGTCCTATCTGGGTTTATGTATATGCTTTTTTTTTTTTTTTTAAGATTAACTGTTTTTTTTTTTTTTTCCGAGGCATTGTTATATGCCAATTTCTTATGTTTTAAATCTGTATTTAACCTCAGAATGATCTCAAAGTAAAAAGAGGTGCTAAAGTCTGATTTTGTGGTGGCTGTGCTTTAAAATTAAAGTATTATAATCTTAATTCAAGTAATGAAGGATTTTGAGAGTCTGACAGTAATCAGATTATTACTGTAAGGAAATTTAGTTAAGTAATCAAGAAGTAATGAAACGTAATCAGTTACATTACTTGAATAAAGTAAATTACACTACTTATTACATTTTAAATAGGGTAACTTGTAATCTGTCACATTTCCAAAGTAACCTTCCCAGCACTAGATATTATCCTGATTGCTCTGATAACATTTTTTTTCTCTTGATTGTAACGCTACTTTCTGTAAAGCTACTTTGAAACAATACTTATTGTGAAAAGAGCTATACAAATAAACGTGAATTTGTAGTAACACGAATCACGAAAATTTTAGATCAATCTGATTAAAAAATAAATAAATAAATACCTGAATCAATAAACAGCACAACCATAAAAAATAACGAAATTAATTAAAAAGTGTTTTTATGCCCAAAAGAAAATGCAAACAGGAAGAAAGACTAATTAAAAGCATTGCTTTAAAAAAAAAAAAAAAAAACTGAATATTCGATGCACTTTCACTTTCTTATTTTCAATTTACAAAAAAGTCAAACTCTTACTTCAGTGAAACGTTCTTTAGTTCTTCCTTTTAAAAATACTCCTGGCACGTTATGGTTTCAGAGGTGTCATCTTATTAAAGCTCTGCATCTGTCGAGAGTTATGCGTAGCGCTACAGCATTCTTAATAAATGTGTTCAAAAGAGGCTTGAAGATGAGCTCCGCCTTTAAGGAAATTAAATCACGTGATTTTCAGTATCTGAAAGGAAAGAGAAACCATCTCGAGCGCAACTAAACGGCACGGTGCGCACCGAAAAACATTTGAGACATTTCCTTTATCATGTCAAGTGAGGAGAAGCGATATGATGGATCTGAGAGGGACATTCGATTCGTGATAAAGCCCAGCGATATTGGTAAGTTTATTAAACCTTCCTTTTGTCTAAAATAAAAAGACTACAGCTTCGGAGATTTTATTGAAAGAAATACCTGCTGAAAATGGTCTTAATATCAAATTTGGGTCTGGAGCAGTGTTATCAAACTTGCTCTGTGTCGAACCTTTTCTGATCTACCTGCCTGTTTGCGCTTATTGAACCACCATGTGCTGGTTAGGCCCTCTGGTCAGAACAGTGTTATTGCAACGAAAACATGTAAAAGAACAAAAAAGCAAAAGCAAAAGCAAAAAAAAAAAAAAAAAAAAAAAAACAGCTTTTACAAATCCATTGAAAATGTTTTATTGAAAGTGTAATCTATTAAATGTAACTAACAAATCATCTACTGCCATTAAATATGAAGTATCTGAATAATATGTGTTATTTAATTGAATTGTACAGTTTTGTTTGTTTTATGGAGAGTCATGGCAAGAGACTAAGTAATACTCATCTTTTGTTCTACAAAAGAGTCATTACAAATGTATGAAACTGACCCGAGATCAACTAAAAACATAACATATAGACACTGGTGCATGGCTTCACAGAACCATCGAAACCAGAGGCATAGCAAATCAGCCCTGGGCCCCAAACAACAAGTGCAGCAAAGAGGCGTTTATATAAGTTCCCTGTGTTGTATCAGGAAAATACCATAGACTGCTTTCCCAAAGAACATGAATATATTATTATTTTCATTCTAGTAGCTATCTAGATCCAACACAACACTGAGTGGCAATAACCTTTCACAACCAGAACAGAACTAATATAAGTCTAAAATAACAAAGACCTAATCAAATTAACAAATGAACTGTACACAAGAAATGTCCTACTTTGAGTAGTACAGGCAATGAAGCGAATACTGCCATAGCTTTGTGGATGTGGGCCCCAAACCGCCTGAGCCCATATGCACATCCTCACCCTCCAGATGCTACACCACTGATTGAAACATTTTGAATCAATTGTGATGTAACAAAACTTCATTAACTGAAATCATGTGAATTTGGGAGTTTGACACACTCCAGATCACCAATTTGAAAAGGTATTGAAGGTTCATAAAGCAGTGTTTTGAAAGTGCCCATCACTAATATACATTGCAGGAGAGGCAACTTTGTTTAAGAATAGACTGTAGTTCATGAGCATTTGGTGGAATTCTTTTTAAAAACTATTTGTCTTATAATTTACAGTCTGGTTTCATGGATAATTTTTTATTTATTTACTTTCTTCTTAACGCCATTCCAGCATCTATGGCTATATTCATGGCGAGAACCAGTAAATCCATACACAAGTCTTAATTCACACGCAAGTAGAGGGAGGGACAATTTAGAATGTTCAGTTCACCTAACCTGCATGTCTTTGGGCTGTGGGAGGAAACCGGAGTAAACCCACGCTGACACAGGGAGAACATGCAAACTCCACACAGAAAGGCCTCCCATCCCAGCCGGGGCTCGAACCGGGGACCTTCTTTCTATGGATAAATAAAAGTATTACCTTAATTAGAAAAGCTCCCAGCCACCCGGGATGCGAAACTACAGATAATATATTTATCACCCTGGGAGTGTCTCTGGTTACACACAGGACCAATTTTTTGGAAAGGTATATGACTTTCAAAAGCATGCAGTTTAGCTGAGTTCACAATATTTTAAAAGCAGAACAATTGTAGTTATATTGTTTTACTTAATATCATTTGTTCTAAACGTTTTCAATTGAAATGTAATAAAATGCTATAAATGTAATGAAAAAATGGGAATGGCATGATTTAATGATTACAGCCATTGATTTTGCAGAGGTTTCTTCAGGATAAAGGGGTAGGGGTGGGGTGGGGGTGGGGGAATTAATGGTAAAACAAACAAAAAAAATCTGTAAAATACCATAAAATTAAATGGTACAATTATCAGTATCTGTCAAAATTTACCCAATTAACCAAAATTAATGCAACAACTGGTGCATTGTATTGGCAATGAAATTTTGTGTATTTCTATTTAAAAATACATTGCAAGTGTTTTCTTGAAAGTGTAATATAAAATTATACAATGTCATTTAACATGAAATATAAATAGATATGTAAAAATCATATATATATATATATATATAGCACCTTCATGCTTTCAGCAGTTTTCTCTGAGTTAGATAATAATGCAAAATATTTTTGCTGGATTTATTTATTTTTTTTCCCCTTCACATAAAATAGTTAGGGGCTCAAATATTTGGTAAAATGTTTAAAATAGCCTTAATTCCATCTGACTTGATTTCAATACTAACGCAAAATAAATAGATAAAATAACAAGACCAATTAATATTGTTACGAGCCCCTTTGAAAGGTCTAGGGGTAACAGGGGTGTAACAATTATGGGGAGAGGCTGAGAGAACTGCTGTCTCCAAGTCCCAGGGCAGGTACACAAGAATGCACAGCAACACCAGTTTTAAGCAGACAAACCAAAAGGTATTTTATTTAATGGAATGTGAAAAAAAAAAAATACTTAAATGGCTTCAGGAGGGGAAAAGGCCAAAACAATAAACAAAAGTTCCTCTAACTAGGGTTTTAAGAAATAACTTACCTATCAAAAGAAAAATGAAATAGAACACAGAGATACTTCCCTGTCTTCCTCTCTAACTCAAACACAGGAGAAAAAAAAAGGTAACTTCTAAAGTAAATGGCATCCACCTCCCTACAAAGGTTTTCCACTTAAGCAATTACAAGAAAAAGCTGAAACACTCTGCTACCGACACTTTTAACAACTTTACCTTAGCACTACAGGTAAAAGAACCAACAAACACTTTGGTAACCAACCGCTCTGGGACTGGACGATGGTAGTTGCAAGGATAGAACACCTCAGCCTCTCTCTCTCTGGACTATAGCTCTGCAGGTTCCTTTGTACTCCAGCTAACGAGCTCAAACAGGAGTCAGGTGGCACTCATTAGCCTGTCGAGCAGAGAGCAGGAGGAGCAAGAGAGACAGGAACACAGTATACACTCGAAACACAATTGTTAAATAACACAAACTAGAATAACTTATGTCCCTATGGACGTAACAATATGTTGGTACATTTACATTTACATTGACATATATTAATTTAGCAGATGTTTTTATCCAAAAGTGACTTACAAATGAGGAATACAAGCAATTTAATATAAACAGGCAAATAAACATTAGAAGTGCTCGTAATACAATGTTTCAGACATCTTTTAGAATAGTAAAAGCTAGAACAGGGAGGGAATTTTTTTTCTTTTTTTTTTTTTAGCAGGGTGCAGTTAAGTGCTGACCGATAAAATGACATTTCAGCATGTTGGTAGTATTTAATATGTGTTATTTCCCCATTAGATCCTTATGATGATGATTCAAATACTTTAAGAGCTGTATTATCCTGTGGTCACATCACTGGACCACAGACACTGACAGACTACTGCAGAATACAGCTGGCTGACGTAAGTGTGCATGTTTTTACTTTTTTAAAGCAGTTCCCTTTTAAGGAAACTCCACAATGCATCATAATGTTGACGCTAGGGATGTGCCCGAAGCCGAATACCTTATTCGGAAAGGCATGGATAATGGCTTCAAAACGAATTACAGATTTATCCGGAAGAAAAAAAGAAAAAATATTTGGCAGACACAATCACATGTTTGCTGGAACAGCACTACATTAGTTATTAAGATTGTGCAATAACGGTTGTTAAGATTTGTGCAATAAATAATAATGGCTAGTACTGCTGTGAAAGTGTTTGGCACAGTTTCGTACAGATAATATCATGGTGATCATTGTGTTTGTGTAACGAATGTGGTCTCCTTAGTAATAAACTATCCGCGCGCTCCGCTGCCTGTCAGTACAAAAACAAACGCAACCAATCCCCTGAAAAATGCACCAACATAAGTTTGAATCTTGTATTTTGCAAATAGGATACAGAATCTCTAACCTCAACCTTCATCTTCACGCTTTATTAATGCCCTAATTACTTTATTAACTCGGTTACATTAGTATTAAAACAAGTCCAGCGACGCTTATATTAACTAGATCTGGCAACATGGCGGAGCGGAGGCTGCACTTGCACCAAGCTCCTTCACTCCTGCGTTTCGCAGCTGCTGCGAGTCAGCCACATGAATTTATTCAGCGAGATGATTTTAAATCATTTTTCATGTTTTCAAATTTTATTTTTGAACATGAAACATTTACGGAGGTCTGGACTTTATAGCTGGCTATGGGCCTGGATGTGTAAAGTGAATGAGTGTAAACTATAGCCTATGTGAATGAAATGAACGCAAATCAATAGCCACGTTGGAGTCTATGCGCGTCTCTCAGAAATCAGAGTCCTAAAAACGGTCCTAACTTCAATCCCTTTCGAAATCCAACTGTAAAAACGCATTACATTAGCCATTTTCGTGAATGGCATTACATTTAATTATACAAGACGAAGAAAAGCCATGTTTTATCAAGGCTTTTGGAGGGTCCAAATGATTTGTTGCACTCTTTTGATAAAAAAAAACTCGTAAATGATCACAGACTCCAGCAACACATGATCTAAGTTACTTAAAGTTCAAGCGAGCTTTATTGTCATTCTGCTATGAGTAGGCTACTGAACATTTTCTTTCCATTTCTATTTTTTTTTTTCTTCAGCTTATTTTTTTCTACTAGTGCTCTTATTTAAGATTGTGGATGCTTGTCTCTTGTCAAATTTGTACACAAAGTTTCACTGGAAAATAAGAAAATAATTTTTGATAAAGTTTTAAATAGAAGATATTTACAAAGTTATCATTTTAATAAAAAAGAATACTTTCTTTAGTTATATAAGGCATATTTGTTAAATGAAAACTACGTATGGTAAAATGGTATTTTCATGTAATTTGACGAACTTCTGGTTTAAGCCACGCCCACTTCCGGATCTATCCGAATACAGATACAAATAATTTTGAGATTGTCACAGATACAGATACAAATAATGGCTCCGTTGCACACCCCTAGTTGACGCTATGGGGAAAGCTCCAGCATGATTGCCTCTGAAGCACGTGTTGAATTACTCCAATCTCATTGATGCAGTGTCATCCCCTGATGAGTGACGCCATAACCCAAAGCTATAAAGATACCCTGACCAAACATCATAGGCTTCTGTGTCTTCAGTAAGTGCCCTGTGTTTGTAAGTCTTATTTGGTGGTGTTTGTCCCGTAGGATTAAATTGACAATTATGGCCAATAACATGATCTGTCTGTGAGATGCCTGGGAGTGGAGCATGCAGTGTCAGCTCTTGAGGGGACTGACTGTGTGCACTGTGAACTTCTTCCCCTGAGCACATTCTGCTCCCACCTGGCCATCTTCAAGGAAGGCAGCCAGGCTTGTGCACCTCATGGTTTGGCTCAGATCATGGGAGTCGCAGATAAATTTGACAGAGGAGCTTGAGACTTGCCTGTCCTTTTCTCATCTTTCACCTGTTGACTACAGCGCCTTTATTCATGGTTAGGAAGCACACCCCGTGGTTCTTCCATCTGAATGAAGGACCGGTGCTGACTTTATCTTCTTCTGAGGAAGTCAATATTGTCAGCATCAAGGCTCAGGAGGTTGAGGATTCGACACCTCTCTCCCTGGCTTGTGAGAAGCTTGTGGAGGCTGTCACTCATGCTGTAGCCAAGTTAAACATCGACAGAGTTGCAGTCTGAAACAGAAAGAAACAGGCAGCGCATTGGAGATGCAAGCTAGACAATCTTGTCCTGTCTAGCAGAGTACAACCTCTATGTCGGGTTCACACCGAGGTATGGAGATCTTGGAATAAACAGTTTTTGGCCCATCGTTTCAGTTCCATGGTCTCCAATTACTCTTCCATCATGGTTTCTGAATGAGCACAGATATGGGGCGATGCCCAGGGTTGAAGAGACACTAGCCATCCCTCAAAAGGTCATCCCTCAAAGCCCCAGCATTGCCCACCAAGCCATGTAGAACAACAGCATCGCTGATGAGCAAAGCTTATGCATCAGCAGGTCAGGCAGTGGCATGCCTGCACACTATGGGTATACTGCAGGCATACCAGGCCAACCTGCACAGGGACTTGGACGAAGGAGAGGGTGTGGACCCTGAGACAATTAAAGAGCTGCGTGAGGCAGTTGTGGCATAATGGTTAGGGAGTTAGACTTGAAACCCAAAGGTTGCAGGTTTGATTCCCAGTACTGGCAGGAGTTGTAGGTGGGGGGAGTGAATGAACGGTGCCATTCCACCTTCCACCTTCCACCTTCCACCTTGAGCAAGGCATCTAAGCCCCAATTGCTCCCTGGGCGCTGGAGAAAAATGGCTGCCCACTGCTCCAGGTGTATGTCCACTGTGTGTATTCACTACTGTTGGATTACAAATTTGTAAAATGTTAAATCTAGGTTCCAATGTAACAGTATACAAACTGAAGAAGTTATATACATTGTATTTAGAATTTATGGTGAAGATGATGACATCAGATGAACAATTGTGATATACAAAGTTTGTAGCAAGAAGTTCCTGTCAGTTCCTGTTCTCTTATTGTAAGTCAAATGAGCCAGACGAAGGAGACTCTCACCTTTTGTTTGTAATGGCTCTTGGTGCAATCTTTGGGCAGTTATGCTGATTGGATTAGGAGTGGTTAAATGGGGTAGGTTGCTATACCTGAATACTTCATTTGCAAGCTTTGTTTAAGGTCGTCACCCGGTGCTTTGTTTCCATTCCTAAGCACTGCCCCCTAAATGTATATAAACTACAATGTATCGCTGCTTTAGTTAGACTTGGACGACTGCAGCGACGCACAGCGAGTTCTCAATAAAGAGTAACTTCTGTATGAAAGATATCCCAACGTCTCCTGGTCTCTGCTTCGATGAGGAAAAAAGTTTCCAACACTACACACTGCTCCTAATGTTTGTGCATTAACTTGGATGGGTTAAATGCAGAGGATAAATAAATAGGCAGAATAGGGTTTCTTCACTTTATGGTTGAATCCAGGAGAAAGACGAGTCTTTCCTTGTGGACACCCCACTCTCTCCTCTCAGGAGGAGAGAGACGTATCTGAGGACCATCGCTCTCTCTAAAAGGCTTCGGGAAGGAGGTTCTGATACCACAGTGTTCAGGTCTCTCAGAGTGCAGGTCCCTCCAGGGAAAAGTGGTTGGTCACTTATTGTGACCCAAATTCTGATCTGAGGACTAGTTTGTCACAATAGAGCTTAAAGATGCGTATTTCCACTTTTTCCATTTCCATCCTTCCTCAACACAGGAAGTTTCTCAGGTTTGGTTTCAGGGGCAAAGCATACCAGTTCTTCCTTTTCAATCTAGCCTTGTCACCTCGCGCCCTGCATGGATGCAGTTCTTGCTCCGCTGTGACTAAAGGGAATATCACTGGCTAATCCTAACTCAGTCAGAGGAAATGGCGATTCGACCATGAGGTGTCGTCCTTGCCCACATAAGGTGTTTAGGGTTAAAGTGGAACTTGGATGGCTGAAATATACATTGGACTTAAGACTGAGCTCTAAGAAGAGTGTCCTTTCTCCTTTACATAGAACCACTTTTCCTAGGGGTGATATGGGACTCTACTATGGTACAGGTTTGTGTGTCTCCTGCTTATATCCAGTCAATTCTCTCAGCTATAGGCAAGATCAGACTAGGCCAGGCTGTCGCTGTGAAACAGTTTCAGAAACTGACTTTTCTCTCAGGCTGTGACATGTCCTCATGTATTTTGCGGCCAGTGCTGCTGTCTGTCTCTCTCCTAGTATTATCTTTATTTGATCCTCTTTGGTCATGGTAGTAAAGTTTTTCACAATGTATGCGAATTAGTCTCTTATTGAGATGAATTTGTGGCAGTGGAGGAGAAAGTGCACCTCTTTCTCGATTTCTCCTGTCCTACAGCGAGCACACAGTAGCCTTGTTCATCTGTGTCTGCTGGTCTCGATGGCTAGACTGTGCTCACTGAGCCTCTACTTGGTCAGGATCCATCTCTGCTTTGTATCTCGGACACTGTGGAGATATTCTTACAATTCATAATTTGATTTTAGAGTTTGATCGAACTGTAATTTACTGTGTGTTTTAGTTTCCTAAAGTTTTCATAGCCCATTTGCAATGACAGATGAGCAACGCACAGACACACAAATATTACCATAATGTTCGCTATGCACTTTAACTAGATACACGCATATAAATATGGTTAAAACGTTAGCTAAGCACTATAACGACATTTATATGAGTGAAGAAGCTGATGCCATGCTAAGGCCAAAACTGGACACAGTTGTCTGGACACCTGGAATGTATAATGCAGAAAAGTTTTAGTGTTGTGTCACATCATTTAACGCTTAGCGCGGAGACTATGGTAATACTGGACTGTCAGTCAACGACCGTGGGCGGGGCTTTTGCAGTGTGACGTCACAAACAGCAGAGAATCAAAACGGCTTGTCTAATGAGATTGGTGTGGTTTAATGGAGTTTAAAAAAATAAGGAGTGGGTGGATTTTTATCATTGTAGGGTGGTTGTGTTCAAACACTGCCAACACACATTTATGTCCAAACACCATGTAAAAGTGGATTTTGCATAACAGGTGCCCTTTAAATAAAAAATTTCACTCTCAAGAATGCTGTCTTGGTTGCTATTATATCCATTACAGGGTGGTGGCTTTGTACTCCTTTTCTGTTGCTGATTCTTGTCTTGGGTTTGCTGCTGGTGAGGTCAAAGTAATTCTTTAAACCTACGCTGGTTTATGTTCCCAAAGTGACAACTAACATATCATGTTCTGTGGTCGTGCAGGCCTTTATCCTCCTCCATTTCAGTTAGTGGGCAAAAAGAAGCTAAACTTGCTTTGCCTAGTTAGGGTGCTTCAGTATTACATCCACCGTTCTACCCAGTTGTGTAAATGTGATCAGTTGTTGGGGTTTTTGGGTCACCCAGGCGGGGGTCCTTGTCATCCAAGCTTACAAAGCTGTGTTCCTGCGAAAGTGAATTTCTTGGTTGCGAATGTGACCTTGGTTCCCTGAGAAGAGAATAAGAAGCTGTGTCACCTTGCCATACTTCCTGCTTGCCTACGAGCAACTTAGGCTGCATTTACACTGCAGGTCTTGATGACCAATTCCGATTTTGTGACTATATCCGATTTTTTGGACGACGTGCTTACATTTCTTTTAAAAGTGACCCGTATCCGATGTGTGCCTTTTACACTGCACTTGGTGAAACAAGCCAAAAATAGCATATGAGCAGTGATGGGCAGTAGCGTCGCTACAAGTAGTGACGCTACTAGTTTAACTACATTTCTCAGTAGCGTGATGGTAGCGTCACTGCTTTCTGAATCAAATAGCTTTTCGGTAGTTAAGCTCTTTTTTTGATCAAGTAGCACGGTAGCGTCAACAAAAGCTAACGTTACATTATCCAAAGAAAGCATTCTGAAACACAAGCTCAAATCAGAAATATAACAGCTACGGATCACTGATCCTGGATCAGTAAGTGACGCCTCCGCCACTAAAGCTCGTAACGCCATTGGCTCCTCAAACTGTCAGTCAAACCTCATTATTTCTCCCGCCTCTTTCGACAATGAAGTGCGGCGCACATTTTGGAGCATCTCAGCTTGTTTGCAGTCTGAAGGTAAATAAAGAACTGTATAAATGTATAATGTATAAAGGCTAATGCTTTTTTTTTTGTTTGTTTGTTTGTTTGTTTTTGAGGAGCGGAGAAGCGTTTCTCTAGCATTTGTTGTCAAGTCACAGCCAAATAGCTCGTATGAAGCGCTGAATCTTTCATAATATGATACTTTGGCCAAACAACAGAAAAAAACTGAACGCCCACATAATGACAGAAAACTGGGGAAAATGGGACACGAGTCAGAAAAAAAAAAAAAAAAAAACATTCGCTGGTCAAAAACTTCGTATTTGAACTTGATTTTGGTGAAATGTTTATATTAATATCTAATGACACATGCAACGATGCAAATAAACATAGCCTGTCTGTAGGCCTAAACATCTATATGGTAACACTATGCAATACGATTTCATTAAAATACATTTGTTACAGTATTTATTAATCTTTGTTAATGTTGGTTAATAAAAATACAGTCGTTCATTGGTAGTTCATGTTAGTTCACAGTGCATTAATAAATGTTAACAAACAGCTTTTGATTTTAATAATGCGTTAGTAAATGTTGAAATTAACATTAAGATAAATGCTGCATAAGTATTGTTCATTCTTAGTTCACTCACTCCTAACCCTAACTAATGTTAACTAATGAACCTTATTGTGAAGTGTTACCATTTATATAAATGTATCTGTATACAATAAAGCCACAATACCAACTACCAGGAGGTTTCTGGCCGACAGCAAAAATGTATTTTGCCTATGTCACAATATGAGGTAAATCCAGCCCTGTAGATGATACTGATTATGTTGGTTTGGAACAGCTGTTGAATAAACAATTAAACTGAACTATCCCTGTCTGTCTGCTTGACTGACAGTTTTATTGATCACTGAGAGAGCATTGACTTGGTATGATGTTGGTTCAATAGAATTTTTTTTTTTTTTTTTTTTTTTTTTAAATAGCTTGGATGTAGTAAACTACTTTTGCCATGTTGCCGTAGCTTAGCTTGCTACATTTCCCAGGGCTGTAGCTTTAGTGTAGTGAAGCTTCATTTAAAGAAGAGTAACTGTTAGCTTAGCTCACTACATTTTCCAAGTAGCTTGCCCAACACTGCATATGACATCACAAATCAATTTGAATGGTACATTAAGTTTAATTTATTGATCGTTTTTAATGCAATAGTTACATCTATACATCAAAATAATTATATATCCTAGTACAAATTCTTCAGGACTGCGATGTACGCAGCTCCGCTGAACGCTTGCGTGTAGAATAATACTCAGGTGGTAGATATTAAGCATGTCACATCGTCTGTGTTTTTTTAGTAATTAAAACTAAATGTGTTCATCAGTGATTGTATATCAAAGGCAGGGACATGTTTGTGTGCATTTTATTTGTGGTTTCAATGGAACGAACGGGACTGAAGCGCTCGTCTGCAGTGTTGGGCACGTTACTTTAAAAAAGTAATTAGTTATAGTTACTAGTTACTTCTCACAAATAGTAACTGAGTTAGTAATTGAGTTACATCCTTATAAACGTAACTAATTACCAGGGAAAGTAACTATTGCTTTACTTAAAATAAATAAAAAAATAAAATAAAAAATAGTTCAAATATGTCAAATAACTTGGATGCCTCCAATATTAAATGAATGAAATGGACACTAAATAGAATAAATTATTATTATAAAACATTGTACACTAATCTATTTTAATATTTCTGTGGGACAATGTGAGAGAGACCGATCAAATTCAATATATTATTGTAAATATTATCAACCAATTATATATATATATAAAGCTTATGTTTGTAAAATGGCACTTTTTTTTTTTCAAAATATCTGACAGTTAGCAATCTGATATTATGATAATTTAGCATTATGTGATGATATAACTTTAGTAATTATTTGTCATGTTGACTGAACTTAGGACTGGTGGTGGTGCTTAAGATATTGTTTGTTATTTAGTGTTTCGATTAAAAAAAGGGGGGAAAACCCCCCTAAAAATAATACTGAAAAGATAACAAAACTACTACGAATTCTATTACCAATAACAATATAAAACGCACTAAGGATTAATGAGCTGCTGGGTTCATGAATATGAATCACGTTGTCAGCGTTCGCTCGAATTGATTTGCTGAAATCATAACAGGGATTATAATAGGTGAGCGCCGGCCAATGAGATTGTCGCTTGCGCAGAAGTCCCGCCCACTACAAGAGAACCCGGCAGTTCTTAAAAGCTGAAGAATTCCAGAGGAACTCCGTTATTTTGACAGGAAAATACAACAAAGAATATCGTTTACATGTAGCGCGTCAATTCTGCATGTTATGAAAGATTCTCTCGCTCTGTATCTTTCTTTGCGTGCGTGTATGTGAGAGAAAGCGACGGCGACTCGTGCGCTTCACACTAGAGTTTATGGTACGTCAAATACAGCTACACTGTGCATCCATTCAGATGAACTGAAAAATAAAATGATAATATAATAAATTATAGTAACGCCGCATTTTATTGTCAGTAACGGTAACGGCGTTGTAACGGGGGAAACAGTAATTTGTTTGATTACTCGTTACTGAAAAAATAACGCCGTTAGTAACGCCGTTTATTTATAACGCCGTTATTCCCATCACTGCTCGTCTGTGCACGAGCCGTCAAAACTGACAACAGCAGGAACGACCACTCAGCGTGATTTCAAAAGCAACACATTTCAGCGTCAAATCGCCTTTTATTTAACACAAACGAACGAATATTTAATACTCTGCTACTCAACTAGAGACGTTTCATTTTTTACAGGTATATCTGTACCGCGAAATGTTTCAAAAACCTCACTTTTCAATGACGCAGGAGTCGCATTTACAGGGGAAGATCCGATCTGACCGCTTACACGGCAGGCGCAAGTGCACGGATCCGATTCATATCTGATTTATTTCCACATATGAATGAGGCCTGAAACCGATCGGAGAATATCGGAATCCATGTGATTTTTTTTCCTGCTTACACGGTCGTGGGCCATATCCGATCTGTGCCACATGGGAGGAAAAAATCGGAATTGGGTCACTTGAACCATGCAGAGTAAATGCAGCCTTAATGAATTCAGCCAATCAGATGCTGATGATGTTTGGTCCCCGGGTATCCTTTATAGCTTCTGATTTTGCCGTCATGCATCACAGGGTGATGTTGTCAAAATGAGATTTGAGTAATTCAACATGTGCTTCAGATGCAATCACACAGTTGCATTCGCCATAGCATCATAAACATTATGATACATATACTTTTTTTTTTTTTTTTGCTCAAAATTAATTGCAGGGTAAAGCTGAACTAAGATGCCCTTTGTGTAAAGGACAATGGCCTTACACTGAAGTGCGTAAACTAGCCAAACTCACACCTGAAGAACAGCTGTACTTTGAGGAAAAACTTGCCAATAATGCTACTAGAAAGACAATAGACATCAAGAACGTAAGTACATATTCTACACCTTTTTTATTCTTAGAAACATCTGTATGGTTCAGTTATTGTTCATGTGCTCTCTCTGTCTGTTCCAGTGTCCTGGTTGTGACTGGATCATCGAGAGATCAGACTCATCTAATCTCTGTGTGCAGTGCACCATTTGCTCTACAAAGAATAAACGAACCTTTGAGTTCTGCTGGCAGTGTTTGAGAGAATGGAAAGGCCAGCGTCCTCGATTCGATCGATGTGAAAATGCCGGCTGCAGCAACAGAGATCTGGATCTGCTGAGAGATTGTGCAACAATTATTTTAAAAGATTCTGGAAATATTGAATGTCCAGCTGTTCGTGCCTGCATTACATGTGGTTTACTCATTACCCACAACACAGAAAAATGCAAAAATATTGCATGCACTCGTTGTAATAAGGAGTTTTGTTTTGTCTGTCTGAAGCTCACACCAGACTGTCTGAAGACTAGTGATTACTATATTCTCTGTTCAGATGGTGTGGCTCCACGACAGACTTCAATTCCACTTTGGAGAGAGAAACAATAAAAAACAAACACAGTTGTAGTTATGTGGTTAGATACTATTTAGAAAGCATGTTTAGTATAGTAATATTATATAAAAGGACAGCCCAAATTAATAATTACTAATAAAATCTTTGACCCTCTCTGTTTCTCTGCCTACCTGCACCTCATCTGCTGAGACCATCACAGCCTTCAAGAAACAGCTGAAGACACACCTCTAATTAGCATTTAGCTCATTCCTGTTCCTCATTTGTAGGTCACTGTGGATAAAAGTATCTGCTAAATGAAAGAAAAAAAATGTAGTAATGTTATCATTGATTCAAGTTTGTCAAGCTTTAGTGAAGTATGCTGTTTTAAGTGTAACATGTTGTAAAGGTATTGCATGAAACATGGTAAGTGGTAATTATAAAATGCTTGTTCTGCATTTTTTTAGACTAACAAAAGTCTGAAACCCATCAAGCACTTAAACCTGTTCATTTCGTCCTGTTAGCTATTTGCTAAATTCACTATAGTGCATAAAACATGCCATGTTTTATTGTCATATTTACTTGTGCAGTGGAAGAAGCTGTATGTCTAAATAATAAAGAGAATGTTGATGTGTAGCCTGTGAGTATGTACTCCTTCACTATCCAAAGTGACTTTCAACAAATGGAGGAGGACGTTTTTCTTAGGGAAAAAAAAAAAACAACAGAAATTTTCTTTAAATAAACTCAGTAAAACATTAGCACTGAAAAGGCGTGGACACTGTTATTTTTGTGACCTGACCTTCTGTATTTTTAATATAAGCATCAGTGGTGAATGGTACAGTATGTGTGTACTGAATAATCCCCACTTCTCTCTTACACATTGCTTAAAAGCTTCATGATAAAATCTTCTCATGCTAAATAAGTAGCTATTAAATAGTTTGTTTCAAATATCAATTTATTCATTAAATGTTTGATTCAATATTGAAAGTTTGAAAAAAACAAAAACAAAAAAAGGATTCTGATTTATTTTACATTTTTATCTATTTCACTCTATGTACAAAAAATAGGACCTGTAAAACATAGATGTCCCCATTGAAACCCATTAAAATGGCAATATTTAGTCCCAGTGCCATTTAAGCATAAAATCATACATTATTTGTCAACAGGTTAACAGACATTAAAAAATTCTCTTATGTCTTAATCATGTAATAGTTAAACATATACAAAAAAATAAAATAGTGGCACAGACCAACTGTTGTCAGTGTCCTCCTGCATACAAAAATCTCACTGGATTATTATAATTAATGTCAAAATGAATGTTTGAAAATGTAAACTGATATTTCCTTCTGACACAGTACAGCAAAATAAAGAAATAACTGGCTAAAAAACAAATATATATATATATATATATATATATATATATATATATATATATATATATATATATATATATATATATATATATATTAGTGGTGGGCATAGATTAATTTTTTTAATCTAAATTAATCTCACTGTAATCTTGGAATTAATCTAGATTAAAATGGCTCATTTGAATTCTGCCAAGTAGATCAGAATAAGTTCACTACTAGTAGTAAACAACTAGCAGTCATCAAGAATTTAATATTTAGGGCTGCAACGATTAGTCATCATTATCGACAACGTCGACAATAAAAAATTGTCGACAAATATTTTTGTTGTCGAGTAATCGTTTGATCTCATATGACCTAATGTAAGAGCCTGCACTACTGCGGTTTGACCAGTGTGGCGCTGTAGCGCAAGACTGTAATTCAGCTCTCCTGGATGCAGTTCAAGAGAAGAAGACAGACATAGCGCTTCAGAGAAAAATGCATCAGAACTTCAGCGGCGTTTGATGGATATGTAAATATATATTGCGCGCTTTCCTCTCAGTAACGAAATAAACACAACAAAAACTGACAGCAGTGTGAAAGCAGCAGTTAAAAATGCATCTGATCACAACGATGTGGATGTTTGCATGAGCTCTGCTTTTCAGTAACGTAACGTTACTCCAGTAAAGTCCGGTCACATCGTATTTATTTACATTGACCAGAGTCAGTGTTGCTTTCAGTTAGAATTACAACTTGATTTTCTGTAAAGCAACTCTCCAGTGTGAAGCTAGCTAATGATGAAATATTTTTATTAGTGGGAAAAAAAATAATTTCTTTAAAGTGATAGATTGGTTTGCAGAGATCAAAGCTTGATCTGGCTCAGGACTGTTTTGGTTATCATAACCCTATAAGGTATTTTAAGACATTATATTGTGAATAAAATAGTTTATCCAAAGCGTCTTATCACTTACCTTTATCTTGTTTCTTATCTATATGATTTACAAAAGGAGATGTTAAGCAGAATGTGAAAGATGTGTCATTCAGTTACTTTTCCATGTTGCTAATTAAATGGTGAGAGAGTGTCTCACTTTGTGTGCCAAATACATCTATTTGTATAATGAATTGGTAACACTTTACAATAAGGTATAATTTGTTAACATTAATGTATTAATTAACATCAATGAACAATGCATTTATTACATTTAACTATTAATCTTTGTTAATGTTGGTTAACAAAAATGCAATTGTTCATATTAGTTCACAGTGCTTTTATGTTAAAAAACACAACTTGTGATTTTAATAATGCATTAGTAAATGCTAAAATTAACTAACTAAGATTAACAAATGCTGTAGAAGTATTTTTCATTCTTAGTTCATGTTAACTAATGAACCTTGTTGTAAAGTGTTACCAATTAATTGTATAATAATTGTAATTACATAATATGTTTTTCTAAAGCTGAAGTGATCTTTATTTATGTTAGAATATGTGTAACTTAATATTTTAACTAGTTGCAAAAGCTGAATAATCAAACAAAGTCTACTGATTAACCAGTGAAATAATCGACGATTAGTCGATTAATCGTTCTAATAATCGTTAGATTAATCGATTATCAAAATAATCGTTTGTTGCAGCCCTATTAATATTGATAATAACATTGAAGACATTGTATGATTATTCCTTAAAAATAAGGTTTTAATAGTTTTAGTAGTAGTAGCCTATTACGTTCTCCCCAATGTCTTCAAGTGAAACCGAACTTTTATTTTGACGGGTTGCTGTGAGGATAGTTTTTCTCAAATGAAACGCTCGAATGCTCGTGAAGTGACTCTCAGAGCAGTTCTGGAGATGTTGTTCATGTATTTATGTCCTCGTTTAGTGAGACGACAGACGTTAATATCGCTGCAAGCATCACGTGGGCTTCTGTATGAGTAAACAAACCCGCGCGGCTGCGCCATACATTAACACAGAGACACACAGAAGTCATATTTAAATAGACCGTTTGTGGCTTAATATTTACAAATAGGAGTGGGAGTGTGCTCACTTGTGTGTGCGCTTACGTTTGTTTGTTTGTTTGTGTGTGTGTGTGTGTGTGTGTGTGTGTGTGTGTGTGTGTGTGTGTGTGTGTGTATGCGTTTTTGTGAAAAGTCAGGACATAGATGTGTATAATAACAAAGGTATGACAGGTATTACAAGGTGAAGGTGACATCTCAGGACATTGACCCATGTCCCCACTTTTCAAAACGCTTATAAATCACTCAGAATGAGTGATTTGGCTACACTGTTAAATGTTTCTGTTAATTTACACCCAAATTTCAACATGATTAACCTGTTATTTTTAATAACTGCGCCTAACTGTTAATTTTAGGAAATATATGTTAAATAACACCTCATTTTTGTTATTTAACCGCAAAATCGAAAATTCAAGCAAAGATGTCGGATATGTAGGCTATGTTTGGAGATAAATGCTTTTATGCTTATTGTAAAAAAAAAAAAAAAAAAAGAAGTTATTATTTATCAGTGGAGAAGTTAGCAATTTCATTTCGTTTTTTTTTTTTTTTTGTTTTAGGTTGCTAAACAACGACGGATTCACAGACAGAAATAATAAAGTTTGCGGTGTTTTCTGTGCATGCGCAAATGTGTTTGTTATCGTGGGTGTAATAGCCTTTAATTACCCTATTAATACCCTACACTCCGGATTTTACGCGAGACGGCCTATATATTTAGTTGAGGAACTGCGCTCCCAATGTATGTATATATATGTGTGTGTGTGTGTGTGTACACACCCCTGTTCTTTCTGAACACGGTGTAAATATCCGTATGACACGCATCTGAAATAACATGTTCATACAGTATTTTTTGCATTCTGGGAAGGAGTAACGTTGAAGGCGGCATTTGAACCTGCATCGAACACGGAGATCCATGTCGGAAGATCGCGGTGATTTCATCGACCAAAATATCAATAATCCGGTGAGATTAAAGAGTTTCTTCAAAGTCATGCATAGTTTTAACATCTATCAGTGATGTTGATGTATACTAACGTTAAACGCCACGGATTTACACCACATGAAGTAAGCTAATGAGCCATGGTGATTCAAGCTAGCAACATTTTGATAGTTTGTCCATTCATTTTAGAAACAATGTCCATTAATGTATACGATCTAAATCTATAAAAGTTAGGCCTATAATTTTTAAGTAATTTAGCAAGTTTGTGTGGCATTCTTGCCATGTGCACGTCTGGTTAAGCAGATTCATCCTGAAAATAGCTGTTTATGATGCTAGATAGTGGTCTAAGGCTGTATTTGATGAATTCATGTCAGCTGCTCGTCTTTGATGGATTATAGCTGTTTGGGCTACCAGACATGCTGGTGTGACTATTTTATGTGCAGGTTTTAGCCTATCAATGAGGTAAATCCAGATTATCATTGAGTTGTAGATAAATGTTTACACTTTTTTTTTTATATATATATTTTTTTTTCTATTACAGATGCAGATGCAGGGTAACGTTACCATCCCTGATCACACTGCTGTTCAAGATAATATCCCAGGATGTATGTCTCAGAACCAGGTGAAAATTTGAATGGTTTCTTACTTGCTTTAATCTAGCAAATTACTGCTAATCTATCAATAAGTCTAATTGGCTTGCATAATGTTTTCTTGCCAAATTTGTGGACCACAGTCAGCCACCTCTGTGGCCTATGTGAGGCACATAAAGATTCACAGCAACAACTCTCTCCCTCTCTCTCTCTCCCTCTCCCTCTATATCTGTATCTATCTAACTCTCTCCCTCTATCTCTTTTATCTATCTCACTTTATCTATCTATCCATCACTCTCTCTCTGTATCTTGCTATATCTCTCTATCTATATCCCCCTCTCACTCTTTATCTATCTCTTCCTGTCTCTCCATCTCTCATTCTATCTATATATCTATCTATCTCACTCAGTGGTAGTCTTATGTCATTAATATTGTGTTTAATTTGTTCTATGTCTAGGGATATGCCACTGCATCTGACCTTGAGAGTTCACTCTCTATACCTGCAACTCATCTGATACTTCTTGGTAAGTTGGTTTTAGATGGGACAGTTGGCTTTAGTGTTGTATGTAGTGAATTCAATGGTATCAAACTAACTGTATTCAAAATGAAAACTAAAACAGAAATTTGACAGTTAAAACATTTCTGTTTCAGGAGAAACGGGAAGCCGCTTCCAGCGCTGGATGCTCAGCCTTGAGGGCCAAGTCATTTGCGAAGGGATCCAGTCCACCTTTGTGACAGGGCTGGCGTCTTTTTTTCCTGTTTTTACATCTTTAACCTACAGTACCAAGATGAGGCAGCCTGCACGCTTGAATTCATCCAGAGGTAAGATATTGTCTGTTAACACCGGCATTTTTCTGGCCTAGCTGTGGCTCAAGCATGATTTCCACAGGTCTGGTGATGGGATTTAGCAATTAACTTTGATTTAGAAAGTTTTAGTGCAACTTAAAATATTCGCAGAGGCAAGAAGATAGTGCATGTTGAGGATAGTTCATGTACATTTGTTGTCTTTGTTGGGTTAGGGTTAAAAAAGAAGAACTGTCAATTCACACGTCGCCAGCCTCTTGCGCAAGTTAATGGACTTTCAGTGGGATTTCATTTGAAAATGGTGAGTAAGATGTATACATTACACATATGTTCAAACAGCAATGACTCAGGGGGCTGGGGAAATTAATTCTAATGTTCATTCTCAACTGCCTTTCACAGTTAGAATGCTGAACTCCTCTTCCGTGCTCTTTTGCCATTCTTTTTTTTGTTCTTTCAATGAATTGTACTCATCACACTTTCTATTATTTTTTTGTTATTCTGTCTGTTTTGTGCTCCGTTTCTAAAATTAGCTTTTGTTAGGTCAAGCCATGTGATATAATTTTGGATTAAAAATTTTAAATTATGGAAATCATATCTCTCTCTCTTTCTCTCTCTTTCTTTCTCTCATATACAGACCCAAGACTTTGCAAAGGATCCTCATTGTGTGCTTTGAGAAAATGGTTCGTGGTCTAAGCAGTGACAGTGTTTTTATTGTTTATTGCTCTTTATTGATGAAGAGTTCCATTAAGTGTTAACTATTGGTTTGAATGTATTCATACATGTTGAATTTTAGTGGTTTAGGTAACACTACATGTATATGAAGTTCAGTATTTTGTTATAATGAAAAATGTATTTGTTACTTTTTAAGCCATGAACATGAGAAAATGAGATTTGTTTGTGATTAATCTGAGCCTATGTGTAACATTTTTATGTGACCAGGAGTCACAGTGTATATCCTTTGAGTCTTTTTAACTGAATTTTAGCAGTTCATGGAACATTAAATGTTGAGGTTTAGGGCCCTATCTTGCACCAATGCAGCGCAAAGCCAAACACAAGTGTCTTTGCTAGTTTAAGACAGACACAGTTGTTATTTTCCGTCCAGCGACCACAGATGTCGGCAATGAACATGACATACAGTATATTTCTGTGATTGGTCTGATCCATGTGTGCCTACATTTGTAAGTATTTACCTTTCAGTGTTTGTATTACAATAAAAAAAAAAGTTAATTTCAACACGGAACTATTAGTTTTCTTTCACTTAAGTGTTATCTGAAGGATTATGCCTTTTCTTGTATTAACTCAAGCTAGAATATGTCTATAACAATCAGTACATGTTACTATGCTAACCCTAATTAACAATATTTAATGGAAACAAAATAAATGGTGATTTAACAGGAAAATAATGGTAACACTGCTGCCAGTTATTTCCTGTTTTTTCTGTGATTCACAGTAAATTCCTGTAGAAAAACATTACGGGGAGTGCACTGTAAAAAAGACATTAACAGGAATTAACTGTTAAAATAACAGGAAAATAATGGTAACCCTGCTGCCAGTAATTTCCTGTTATTTAACAGGGAAATAATTAACAGTGTAGGAACTATACTCTCATTCCGGTGTAATAATCAAGGAACTTTGCTGCCGTAACATGGCCGCGGCAGGCGCAGTGATATTATGCAGCACCTGAAAGTAGTCCCCAGCTAGGTAACTAGTTATAATATAGCTGGGGACTACTTTCAGGCACTGCGTAATATCACTGCGCCTGCCGCGGCCATGTTACGGCAGCAAAGTTCCTTGATTATTACGCCGGAATGAGAGTAGTTCCTAATCATATCGGCCTAGAAAATCGCAACTTTTCATTTTCCGCCGGTCTTAGTACACGATATAACTACAGAAGAGTCAAGTTTTAAATAGGAAAACTATCGAAACTCTTTGGTCATTTCTGAACACGATGCTACTGGTCTAATCGGATTCAATGATCTATGCTAAGCTATGCTAAAAGTGCTCTCGCCAGATCCGGAGATCGGCTGAATGGATTCAAAAACGGTAAAACTCAACTTATTAACTCTGGGGGAGTTGGAGAATGAGCCTATTTCCAAAAAAAAGTGGAGTGTTCCTTTAAGGGTGAGTGATGGCAGAATTCAAATTGTTTTGGGGGAATTATGAAATTAATTACAAAATATAGCGGTACATTCTTATTTTTACCAGCTTCTGCAAACGTGTATGGCGTCTGGCTTTGGTACCTCACTGTGACTTCAGGTAAGATTTGTATTTAATTAACGTTATTTGTCTGTACCAGTTGTGTTTTTGACACATGCATTGGCAGAAAATAAATAAATAAATAAAATAAAATTAGTCATTATAACGTGTACAACATTAGCATTCTTTTATTTGCAACATGAAGTGTATTTATTTCTGATTTTCTGAACAATTTGGCTTCATTGTAATGAGGTTAATGATCTTTGAAAAACCATGATTATGCACATACAGTTACTTTGTCTTGAGCTGATCAGCAAACTGTGGTACTGTTGGGTGATTGGTGTTTATATTTGTTCAAGCTTGACAACCTTATCGACTTTATTTTCTAATATATATTTCTCATTACAGATAAGAACAAAGATTAAATTGTAAGAAGGGCTGCTTTTAAGAGCATACAGTACATCTGAAACTGCTGAGGCTGGGAAGGTTTTTGACTATATTTCTGACCAGGTACATTGTTCTGTCATTCTTAAATAGAAAACAAATCATCAATCATCATTTGCCTTTTTTTGTGGGTGTGAGAAATATTAACATTTGTTGTTTTTCAGATCATCTGCTCTAGAAGACAAACTGAAATCTGAGAGCAGAGACGAGCAAAGGAATAGTAAGTATATTTTAATGTCGTATCACCTCTGTTATAGAGATTTTTTGAATCAGGCCTAATGGAGGGTGATTCGGTCAATCTTGGAAGAAAAATGTTAGCAATGTGTCCATTCCAGCTGGCTAATTTGTGCTTCCTTTCAGTCATTCATGTAAAAATCTGTTATCTAATTTTGTTTCTGTTTTGTTTTTTTCTAAAGGCACTTGTGCAAAATATTGTATGCCAGGACGACTAGGCTGTGCCCAGGTCTCCGGAACCTGCAACGACGCTCAGCTCCATCGGCCCTTAGTCTGCGGCTTCGGTCCACCAGCTCTGTCTCCATCGGTCGGCCCCCAGATGTCGGCAGCCACACCATCTACATCTTGGCTCCTCCCTCCCTCGACTCCGCCGTGTGTTGTCAGCACTGGGATGCTCTGGGTCTGTGCCATGTGCCAAACACCATCTAAGCCACCAGGGCATCATCATCATCCTCTCATCACCATCCCTACACCATCTCCTCGTCCACCTCCAAAACCCCTCCATCCCTCCCTATTCTGTTGCTTGAACTTTATCATCTTCAGTCTTTGCACACACATCTATTCACTTCTGCACTTTGTTTTTCAGTAATATTTGTTTTTCTTTAGAAAATTGCATTGTAATTTTTATTTATTCATTGATGTAAAATTATGTACTTTTCAGTAATACAGGTATAACTGAAATGTTCTACAAATGGATAAGATAGCTCTTCCATAGCATTTCAGTCTTTTTTTTCATTTATTATAATGTTTTTTGTATAATGTTTTAAAATGTACTTGAGTAATGTTGTTAATAGTATATTTAATAGTATGTTTTTTGTTTTTCACCAAAGTATATATGCTGCTGTACTTTTTAAATGTACTTTATGAATATTTGTAATGTACACAATATATAATACATTAAAGTTTTCTAGACATCAAAGTGTACGTGTGTATATACTGAAAAATATAATATACTAGTAGTGTAATGCTAATGCATTTCTAATGAGCTGAAATACAACTGAAATGTACTTGAAGCACATTAAAACAATGCTTCAAATATACTCCAACTGAAGTATTAAATGTACATTTTAAATGTATTTTAATAAATACACTCAAATTGCACTAAATATACTTAAAGTGGTTCCAATTTAACACAATTTCAATATTAAATATATTACAAATAGATTAAAATCAAATTTAAACATATCTTGAAATACACTTAATATACTTAAAGTTGTTTCAAAATAATATATTTAATATGCACTTAGTATAGTATAATATAAATATATTAAGTGTGTCTGAAAAAGCACAATTTAAATATATTTCTTTTTCACCTGGGCTTGCAGTTTCTTTAGGGCAATTGTAAACAAGGCCCGGTTCAGACAGAAGGCACACTGTGCATGGCTTGAAAGTAAGTGTGTTAAAGTTTAAATGTGTGCAATGAAGTATGCATAAGGCCTGACATGCACTGGCATGGCCAACATAATCTTAGATGTGCATATGAAAGAGTTCTGTTTTGTGTGTGTTTTTGGATACAGGTGTTGTGAACTGGGGAAAATATAGTGAAACATCAAAGGCTGAATTGTGGGTGCCTTTTGAAATTAAGGAGTGTAATATATGTAAAACCTTGTTCAAATCTTGCTCAGGTTTTTACGGTAATGGAAAGCGTGGTTGCCTGAGAGGATTCTACGACAGCATAGAGGACCCAGACTGCTGTTTGATGTGCCAGTAAAGTGTATAAAGAAGGAAGGTTTAATGTTTAAAGGAGATTAAGTTTTAAAGGATGTTAATGTTTAACCAGAGATTTATATGTACAAAAATGTTATATACAGATGTACAAATTTCACCTTTCTTTATCAGAATGAAACTATTTCATACCTAAATAAATAACAAGGATAAAAAAATAACTTGGCATGTTATTCATATACAAACAATGCTGGTATTTTTACCATAAGCTTTTCATTATCAAGAAAATCCATAAATTATTAATTTGGTAACAATATGGTTCATTAGTTAACATTAACTAATAATGAACTGCACTTATACAGCATTTATTAATCTTTGTTAATGTTATTTTCAACATTTACTACATAATTAACACAGCATTAACTAATGTTAGCAAGATTAACTAACATGAACAAACAATAAACAACTGTATTTTCATTAACTAACATAAACGAAAATTAGTAAATAAAATAACAAATGTATTGTTTTCCAAAAATTAACAAATTTACAATGTATTGTTTAATACTATATATTTTTACCAGGTATAAGTAATTAACGGGTTCACAGTTTTGTTTTATATAATTATGTATTCGTATTGTTTCAACCGTATTTCCTGTTTACCGCGGCGTCGACGTCATTACTTTGCCACTAACCAATGAGAAGTGTTGTGGGCGGGGCGACACGTGCAGCCCCACCTCGATCTGCAGGCTGCAGCCGGGTGTACTTTCTCCGCCCAGCCAGCTCAGTGTTACGTCGTGGTGACGTCAGCACGTTGGTAGTTTCACCGTTTCTCTTTCGTTTTATGGATTTTTAAAACTGAAAAGCGTAATTCAGAATGAATTATGTAGTCCTTTTAAGATTTAATGGTCAGAAACAAAGAGCCTTGTCCTTGGGGAGCTCGCAGGAGGAACTTCAAGAAACCACTATTATTGATTTAAAGAAAAAATGCGTTGAGGAAATTCCTGGAGGGCCAGGTAAAAGCCTTTAACTTACGTTGTTCCACGCATGGTACATCTGACTGAAATTAATTAACAGTATAGTGAGAATTTAGTCTTTAAATTTATTGTTTAGGTTTAGAAATGATAACGAAATAAAGCAGCCAGACTTCAACTTGGGTTCATTGCTTTAAAGTTTTAAAGATGAATCAACTTATCTTAGCGAACTTAAGACAGGCCTAGATGGATGTAATGTTTTAATTAAATTAAACACACTTTATTTTGCCAATGTAACATTAAACTGAACTTGAAAGTGTTTCTATGTTGTGTATCTATCACAGACATGGAGCCTGATCTTATTTTGGTTATTAATTCGTTTTTTTGTTTTGTTTCTTTTGAGTGGTCATTTCTCATAACTCTAAAACTGTCATCTACTTTATTTTATTTTATTCTATTTTAATTTTTTTATTTTTTTTTTATCTTATAGATATAACCAGACTGAGATTGATATATGACTGCCAACAACTGGTGGATGAGCAAACACTTGGATTTTACAGAATTCGACACCGAGATGTTATTGTCTGTGCAATTCGAATGCCTGGTGGTGGAGGTATGACCAAAAATATACGCATGTCCTCCTTTGCTTTTCATTTTAAGTGTAAAACACCTTTAATGACATAACCTTACATCAAATTTTTCTGTTCTATTTTTGTCTCTTTTGACCTTCATCTGAAGAGACCCAAGGAGCTGACTCCACACTTCACAGGAGTGATTCTTATGAACGTTTACCTCCCAACATGTAAATGTTTTGGACTCATGTGCAATACTACATATTTTTATTTTTGAATGACATGTAGTTAGAACCACCTCTGTGTGTCTGTACATTTTGTACATACTAGTAAATATTGTAAATGTATTTTTTTACTCTGCAGGTCAGTACTGACTAATAAAGTTGTATTTAACATTTTCCTTGACTTTCCAGCATTTAAATAGTTACACCTGCATAATAAAAGCAAATTAGCAAATCAGTGGATCTTGTACACTTAAAACTTAATTTTCCATAAACCAGCATGAATTTCTTCTGTGGAACATAAAAGGAGATATTTTGAGATTTTTGGGTCAACAATCCCTTTAAAGGAATACTCCACTTTTTTTGGAAATAGGCTCATTCTCCAACTCCCCCAGAGTTAATAAGTAGAGTTTTACCGTTTTTGAATCCATTCAGCTGATCTCCGGATCTGGCGAGAGCACTTTTAGCATAGCTTAGCATAGATCATTGAATCCAATTAGACCAGTAGCATCGCGTTCAAAAACGATCAAAGAGTTTTGATATTTGTCCTATTTAAAACATGACTCTTCTGTAGTTATATCATGTACTAAGACCGGCGGAAAATGAAAAGTTGCGATTTTCTAGTCCTATTTGGCTAGGAACTATACTCTCATAATAATCAAGGAACTTTGCTGCCGTAACATGGTACAGTGATATTACGCAGCGCCTGAAAGTAGTCCCCAGCTAGATAACTAGTTATAATATAGCTGGGGACTACTTTCAGGCGCTGCGTAATATCACTGCAATTCACCTAACAACTCCCTCTGTAATTGGATTCTGGACTTTCTAACCGGAAGACCTCAGTCAGTCCGTGTCGGCCACAACACCTCGAGCACTACCACACTGAGCACAGGTGCCCCACAAGGCTGTGTGCTCAGCCCGCTGCTCTTCACGCTGCTGACCCACGACTACACTGCCAAGTCCAGCTCCAACCACATCATCAAGTTTGCTGATGACACAACTGTGGTAGGCCTCATCAGCAACAACGATGAAACGCACTACAGAGAGGAAGTGGCACAGCTGGCTGAATGGTGTGGTGCTAACAACCTGTCCCTCAATGTGGGTAAGACAAAAGAGGTTGTGATGGACTTCAGGAGAAACTCTGTTGACCACCCCCCACTGACCATCGACGGCTCAACCGTGGAGAGAGTCAGCAGCACTAAATTCCTGGGGGTGCACATCACAGAGGATCTCACCTGGACCACCAACATTGACAATGATGCCATTTCATTGGTTTCTGATCCATTACTTTTAAAGTTTGCTTGTATAATGATATTACATACTTAACAACTGATTGGGAATCCTGACCCAAATTATCGCACAATATGTCATATTTGATAATATCATAGCGTGCATAAACATTTGAGCTGCTTTAATAGATATACATGGTCTTATCAAAAGAAAACGGTTCAAATTTATATTAATAGTCTCAGACATTTTCTTAATATGGGCATCAAATTTAAACTGAGGGTCTACAATGACACCTAAATTTTTAAATTCTCTCACTTCCTTGATTTCCTTTTGGTCAGTTTTCATTTTAAATACACCCAGGGCTTCTTTATTGTTCTTTATTGAAAAACACTCTGAAACTGTTTTGATGTCATTTAAAGTTAAACAGTTATCCTGCAGCCACTGGCAAACACTGACCAGTTGTCTGGTTAACATTTCTGCAGCCCGATGAGAAGTTTCAGGCATTATATAAATAATTGTGTCATCTGCATACATTTGACAACCAACCTCCTGGCAACTTTCAGGTAAATCATTTATATACAGTGGCCTCCACTAATATCGGCACCCTTGATAAATATGAACAAAGTCGGCTGTGAAAATAAATCTGCATTGTTTATGCTTTTGATCTTTCATTCAATAAATGCACAAAATTCTAACCTATCATTGAAGTAACACAATTGAAAGTGGGGAGAAAATCTCATTATGAAATAAATGTTTTTCTCCAATGAATGTTGACCACAATTATTGACACCCCTAGAAATTCTTAAGAGTAAAATATCTCTGAAGTATACTCCCATTCATATTTTTTTTAGCACACAAGGGTGAGCATGAAATTGTCCAGCCATGGCTTCCTGTTCCACAGGATTGTAAATTTGAGGAACACAAAGGCCAAATTCCCTTAATCATCATCACAATGAGAAAAACCAATGAATATATTTTTGATGTGCAGCAAAAGATAATTGAGCTTCACAAATTAGTGAAGTGGCTTTAAGAAAAGAGCTAGAGCAGTGAAAATTCCCATTTCCACCATCAGGGCAATAATTAAGATTTTCCAATCAACATAAAATGTTAGGAAACTGTCTGGAAGAGGACGTGTGTCTATATCGTCCTAATACACGGTGAGGAGGAGAGTTTGAGCAGCTAAAGACTCTCCGAGGACCACAGCTGGAGAATTGCAGAAAATAGTTGAGTCTCGGGGTCAGAAAACCTTTAAAAAAATGGTCAAACAGCAGCTACATCAGCACATGTTGTCCGGGAGGGTTTCAAGAAAAAATCTCGTCGCTCATCCAGAAACAAACTCCAGCATATTCAGTTATCAGACACGACTGGAACTTCAAATGGGACTGGCTTCTATGCTCAGATGAAACTAAACAATGAGATTTTTAGCAGCAAACACTCAAGATGTGTTTGGTGAACACAGGGATAAAAAGTACCCCATGTGTACAATGAAATATACTGCTGTATTTTTGATGTTGTGGGCCTATATTTCTGCTGGAGGTCCTGGACATCTTGTTTAGACGCATGGCATCATGGATTCTATCAAATACCAACAGATAAAAAATCAATAAGTGACTGAATCTGTTAGAAATCTTATAATGGGCCGTGTTTGGATCTTCCAACCGTACAATAATCCAAACACAAACCTCAAAAACAACACAAACATGGGTCACTGAGCACAAAACCAAGCTTCTGCTGGTCATTCCAGTCCTCTGACCTGAACCCTGTAGAAGATGAGTGACCTGAAGAGAAGAAGCTGTGAATCTAAAGGGTCTGGAGTGATTCTGGATGAAGGAATGGTCTCTGATCTCTTGACAGGTGTTCTCCAAACTCTCCAGGCATTATAGAATAAAACTCAGAGCTGTTACTCTGGGAAAAGGATGTTGCAATAATTGGGTGCCAATAATTGTGGCCAACATGAACTAGAGAAAGCATTTATTTCACAATGAGATTTTCTCCCCACTTTCAATTGTTTTACTTCAATGATAGGTTGGAATTTTGTGATTTTTTTTAATGAAAGTTAAAAAGGCTAAACAATGCAGATTTATTTTCACAGCCGCCTTTGCTCATATTTACCAAGGGTGCCGATATTAGTGGAGGGCACTGTATAACCAAAAAAGCAAAGGACCCAATATTGAATGACTTCACACCTAATTTTAATACATTGCTCTCTTCAACCCAGGTATGATTTGAAACAGTTAAGAGCTTGTTGAGAAAAGTTAATTTGTTTCAATTTATTTATTAGTACTTCATGATTCCCAGTATCAAACTTTAAAACTTTGGAAACAATAAAACTTTGGAAATTACAGAAATAATTCAGATGGGTCTATAATTACACACCTCGTCAGTGTATCCAGACTTAGCAGGGGTCACCACAGCTGTTTAAAGATTTTGTGGAAACTCACCAGTTTTATTAGAGAAAATTTACCAAATGTGCTATTGACTAAATATATCTCTAGCATTTGAACTGTTTAATTGATTAATAATTTTACTGGTTTTATCTTGATCAGCCTGTGAAATATAAAAGATGAAGATGCATTTATTGCTACATCATGTGTTAAACAGAATTGAAAAAGGTCTTAAATTAATTTGCAATTTCCAAAGCATCAGTACTGACCTTTCCATTTATATTAAGTTTTTTGTTATACCTTTACTTTGACCGAATTTCTGATTGTTTCCAAATAAGTGAGCTATTGTCTTGTGAGTCAGCAAAAATGACTTTGCTTTTCTCAGTTCACTGACCACTTTATTACTTAAACCTTTAAAGATCAATATATCTGCATGTAGTTTTGTATAGATTTTTTTCAGTGCCTCTTTTTCATTATGAATATCATTATTTATCCAAAGCGAAAAAAACTAAAAAAAAAAACTTTTATCCCGTTACTTTTAAATGACCTCTGGATTGTATTTGAAAGTGTGTCCATCAAAAAAATAAAAAAAAATAAAAATCACGGCGCTCATTTAGTTTGTTAATTTGAAATATACTCTCCCTTTTTATGTGACTCAACTCATTTTCAAACTGAAACATTTTCTGCTTGGGAATTCCAATTTTAGAGATTAATTAGAGAGTTAAATCAAATATTAATCCTGGTTCCAAAAAAAAAAAAAGGCTCTGAAATCGTTGTTTTGTTTTGTTTTCTGACAATCAAGGTCAAGTTATGATCAGACAGACCTGTTAACAAATTATACATTTTAGTAACTCGCTCTGGATTATTTATAAAAATTAAATCTTATCAATGTTTTACTAGTTCAGGTGATTTCTGTAGGACTTGTTATCATTTGATGCAATTTATATTTAGATAATAATTGTACGTTTTTTTCTTACTGTTATCCAACCAATTTATATTCAAATATTTGTTTTAGTGCAACAATTAAACAATTTAAACAGTTCATCAAAATCATGGTAAAACATTATGAGAAGGATTATATAGGGTTATATATATATATATATATATAAAACACCATAATATTAAAATTCATTCTTGCTCATACCACTACATTTAAAATTAAAATTTGTAACTCAAATGTCTCCACACAGAACATTTAAAAATATCTCTGATACAAACTACAGGTGCATCTCAATAAATTAGAATGTTGTGGTAAAGTTCATTTATTTCAGTAATTCAACTCAAATTGTGAAACTCGTGTATTAAATAAATTCAATGCACACAGACTGAAGTAGTTTAAGTCTTTGGTTATTTTAATTGTGATGATTTTGGCTCACATTTAACAAAAACCCACCAATTCACTCTCAACAAATTAGAATACTTCGTAAGACCAATAAAAAATAAATAGTGAATTGTTGTCCTTCTGGAAAGTATGTTCATTTACTGTATATGTACTCAATACTTAGTTGGGGCTCCTTTTGCCTGAATTACTGCAGCAATGTGGCGTGGCATGGAGTCGATCAGTCTGTGGCACTGCTCAGGTGTTATGAGAGCCCAGGTTGCTCTGATAGTGGCCTTCAGCTCTTCTGCATTGTTGGGTCTGGTGTCTCTCATCTTCCTCTTCACAGTACCCCATAGATTCTCTCTGGGGTTCAGGTCAGGTGCGTTTGCTGGCCAATCAAGCGCAGTAACACTATGGTCATTGAACCAGCTTTTGGTATCTTTGGCAGTGTGGGCAGGTGCCAAGTCCTGCTGGAAAATGAAATCAGCATCTCCATAAAGTTGGTCAACAGAAGGAAACATGAGGTTCTCTAAAATCTCCTTGTAGATGGCTGCGTTGACTGTGGACATCAGAAAACACAGTGGACCAACACCAGCAGATGACATGGCAGCCCAAACTATCACTGACTGTGGAAACTTTACACTGGACTTCAAGCAACATGGATTCTGTGCCTCTCCACTCTTCCTTCAGACTCTGGGACCTTGATTTCCAAATGAAATGCAAAATTTACTTTCATCTGAAAAGAGGACTTTGGAGCACTGAGCAACAGTCCAGTTCTTTTTCTCCACAGCCCAGGTAAGACGCTTCTGACGCTGTCTCTGGTTCAGAAGTGGCTTGGAAACCCTTTTCCTGAAGACGTCTGAGCGTGGTGACTCTTGATGCACTGACTCCAGCTTCAGTTCACTCCTTGTGAAGCTCTCACAAGTGTTTGAATCGGCTTTGCTTGACTGTATTCTCAAGATTGCAGTCATCCCTGTTGCTTGTGCACCTTTTCCTACCCAAATTCTTCCTTCCAGTCAACTTTGCATTTAATATGCTTTGATACAGCACTCTGTAAACAGCCACACCTTTCAGTAATGACCCTCTGTGTCTTACCCTCTTTGTGGAGGGTGTCAATGATCGTCTTCTGGATCATTGCCAAGTCAGCAGTCTCCCCCATTATTGTGGTTTCAAAGAACAAGAGATACCCAGAATTTATACTGTAGGGATGGTCATTTATTTAAACTCAAATGTAAATATTCTAATATTTTGAGATACTGATTTTTGACTTTCATGAGCTGTAAGCTCTAATCATCAAAAAAAAAAAAAAAAAACTTTTGAATTGTTTTACTTTATATGCAATGAATCTAAAATATATGAAAGTTTCACTTTTTGAAATAACTTTGAAATAAAAATTAACTTTTCACGACATTCTAATTTATTGAGATGAACCTGTAGTACCCCACCTCCTTTTACTCAATTGGAGACACTTACAACTTAATGCACATTTTATTTTCAATCATTTGCACAGTAAAATAAATGTCTAAATGTCTGTTCAGTCCCTCTGTAACAGAAGACACAATTTGAAAGTTTTCCTGGACATCATGCTATTTCTAGGCATGTGATGATGAAAGACCAGACAGAGATGTTACTCAGGGTTTTTTTTTTTCTCAACGTATTCTCAATTTTGTCTTTATCTTAGTCCATTATGCCACATTAAGTTGAATAATATAAACAAAATAATATAAAATGTCTACATTCACTACTAAAGTCTCTACTACAGCTCCCGTGCCCTAAATTCCCACAATGCATTGGACTGTGATGACATGTTCCCATTCTCTGTAGATTACTAGGCTACATTTAGCTTTACCCTGAGTTGGCTCACCCTCTACTTTCTGCTTCTAAAGACTGTGATACATGATAATGAAAAATGACTTGAAATAATCTTGATAGTACGTTAAAGATAAATGTTAAAATGATCCCTGCGTGGATTTCCAAGCAGCTTTATATTGTTTTGGCTTTAGTCATGAATGCATGAACTAGCTTTTCTGCATCAGAAACAAGTAACAAGTTTCGTAGCTTGGCAATGTTTCTAAGATGGAAGAATGCTGTTTTTGTAACATGGGAAATGTGATTTTCAAAGGAAAAGTTGCTGTCTAATATAACACCCGAGTTTTTGACTGTAGAGGAAATAGTGCATCTGTCTAGATGCAAATTGAATGAATGTGCATTCCGCAGCTCACATACAGCTCATGCTCACCAGAAAAGCAAAGTCTGCTCAAATAATGAAAAAGGGTTAAACTAAAGGGTTAAAGGGAGGGTCATGGAGCTATTGTGCACAATGTTATGTTACAAACTGGATGGGTTAGCATTGGCTTCCATTCTGGCTCTGATCTGGTTATACACATGTATTTGTATGTAAGACAGCATTATGGATCTTCTCTCAGAAACGTGAGACAACAGCTAGCAGTTAGCTTATTTTCCACTGTCAGACCAAACAGTTCTAAGAATGGTAAGAAACAGTTCCAGTTATGTTTTTACTTGAGCCTAGTATGGCACGGCATGATTATAAATTGTTCTCGGTAGACAAACTGTGCTGGTAGACAGAAATGGACCATGGTGAACATATTTAGATTGTTTTTGAATCCTGTTTTATATTCAGACAGTTTAATATAACTTTTAAAAAAAGTCACCCATCAACAGCAGCTGTCACAGTTTAAATACAGACATTCAAATTAAAAGTTATTTGTGTGAAAACAGCCTATTTCTGATTATTGCCTTGCATTCACTTAAGTTAATGGTCACAGTTTCATTTGCGGATCCTTTATGTCTGATACGATTGACCAATATTTAATATCTTGAATAAGATTCCTAAAAGTTTTGCATACACATTAGAGATGCACAAATGCACATGCAGTGGTGTGAAAATGTGTTGGCCCCCTTCCTTTAATGTTTCAGATCAAACAAATGTAAATATTAATCAAAGATAACACAAGTAAACACAACATGCAGTTTTTAAATGAAGTTTTTTATTATGAAGGGAAAACAAAATCCAAACCCACATGGCCCTGTGTGAAAAAGTGCTTGCCCCATCCTATTAAAGCATGAAAGAACTGTGATTAACCACATTATTTTAGAAAACTGAGTTAAATTTCACAAGCCAAACCCAGGCCTGATTCCTGCCAGACCTGATGAATCAAGAAATCACTTCAATAGATCCTGTCTGACCAAGTGAAGAGCAACACATCATTCCGCGATCTTAAAAAATTCATAAACAGATGAGAAACAAAATAGTTGACATGTATCAGTCTGGAAAGGGTTATAAAGCCATTTCTAAGGCTTTGGGACTCCAGCAAACCACGGTCAGAGCCATTATCCACAAATGGAGAAAACTTGTAACAGTGGTGAACCTTCCCAGGAGCGGCCGGCCTACCAAAATTACTCCAAGAGCACAAAGACAACTCATCCAGGAGGTCATAAAAGAACCCAGAACAACATCTAAAGAACTGCAGGCCTCACTCGCCTCAATTAAGGTCAGTGTTCATGATTCAACAATAAGAAAGAGACTGGGCAAAAACAGCATCCATGGGAGAGTTCCAGGGCAGAAACCACTGCTGACCAAAAAGAACACAAAGGCTCGTCTCACATTTGCCCAAAAATATCTTGATTATCCCCAAGACTTTTGGGCAAATATTCTGTGGACTGATGAGACAAAAGTTGAACTTTTGGAAGGTGTGTGTCCCGTTACATCTGGTGTAAAACCAACACAGCATTTCATAAAAAGATCATCATACCAGCAGTCAAACATGGTGGAGGCGGTGTGATGGTCTGAGCTTCAGAACCTGGAGGACTTGCCATAATTGATGGAACCATGAATTCTGCTCTCTATCAGAAAATCCTGAAGGAGAATGTCCGGCCGTCAGTTTGTGACCTCAAGCTCAAGCGCACTTGGGTTCTGCAGCAGGACAATGATCCATAAAACAGCAGCAAGTCCAGCTCTGAATGACTCAAGAAAAACTAAAGTAAGGTTTTGGAGTGACCAAATCAAAGTCTGGACTTAAATCCGATTGAAATGCTGTGGCATGACCTTAAAAAGGCGGTTCATGCTCGAAAACCCTCCAATGTGGCTGAATTAAAACAATTCTGTAAAGAAGAGTGGGCCAGTGTTCCTCCACAGCGCTGTAACAGACTCATTGCCAGTTATCACAAACACTTGATTGCAGTTGTTGCTGCTGAGGGCGGCACAACCAGTTATTAGGTTTAGGGGGCAAGCACTTTTTCACACAGGGCCATGTGGGTTTGGATTTTGTTTTCCCTTCATAATAAAAAACTTCATTTAAAAACTGCATGTTGTGTTTACTTGTGTTATCTTTGATTAATATTTAAATTTGTTTGATGATCTGAAACATTAAAGTGTGACAAACATGCAAAAAAAATAAAAAATCAGGAAGGGGGCCAACACTTTTTCACACCACTATATGTTCTATATGTCTAAAGTATATACATAAACCATGCTTATAAACTCCTTGATTTCACTTAACAACTTGAAATATAATCTGCATGCACAATAAACTATAATAAAATTAGCTAACATCTCTCAACAGAAATGTTTTTGCAGGTTTTAATAAAATATTATTAACAGACATCTAATAAGCATATTTCCAGTATGCCTCATGCTTTCATATATCGTCATCTCACTCAGAGTTGGCAGACTTTTGAGGGATTTATCCCTAAAATGTATAGTTTTGTTGTGTAAAGCTGAGAGACTATCAAGATTACACTGTCTACACACCGGATATGACCACGCTGCAACAACTAAAGTCTGTCTACACAGGACGCGACAAAGCGACCATTGAAAATCATTTGAAATTTGTGTCGATATGTCATAAATAGAACATGACAGCAGTTTACTGCCAGGTATTTGTCGTGTCCCATCCAGTGTAAACAGCAACACTGACTATAATGAGTTATATAGTATTTTGTCGCACCGGCGCTCGCGTCCGGTGTAGACACAGTGTAAGTCTATGCATTGCTGCCACTTCACTCAATGTTTCTAAGGTGGTGTGTAAAGCTATTGATACTGCTTTATTTACACACAATCTTACACCGATACTACCCAGTAAATCATTTTCTTGTTGAATTTAAAAAGTATATTAATTTGTTCTTTTTGCAATACATTGGCTGAAATCATGTTTCATTTATTTTGGCATTGTGGAAACATTTGACTAGATTTATAATTGATAACATTGACCCCCACTTTTTCTTTGTGATTAGAAAGATGTATTTGGTTTTACTAATATCCTCTCAAATAAAAGGAAGGTATACTATATTATATTTTTAATTATATATATTTTTTTTCTAAATCTCATACACAAATGTAAGTACAATAAATCCCAACCAACTCAGACTCTTCGGTAATCCTCGGCAAACTTCGACAGTTGGTTGAACCGGTGTCGTGAGAAATCGAGTCCCCCCTCGAAATCGGGTCTGCTTAGGACCCCGAGTGATCCCATTGCCTAAATAAATACATAAATGTAAGGTCCACGAATTTGGTCCAAGGACGGTATCCAATCGTGGATGAAGGTTTCCTGCGTGTTCGGTCTTTTCAGTTTTTTTTTTTTTTTTTTTTCAGCTTTCAAAGTGATTAAATTTAGGTTAACTTCAAATCTGACTCCATTTTATTATGACCTTTAATTTAGATTTAAATGCCAATTGATTAGTTGTTCATTTCTAATTATTATTATTATTATTATTATTATGACATTTGATTATTCTAGTTAACTCTTTACCATTATTGTACTCGTTCATTCGGGTTCATGTCGCTTCTGCTGTTAGCGGACCTTACGGTCACATTGTCATCAGTCTTGGTTATTAGACAGAGGTAATTGGCTAATACTTTAGACGGCCGCTCCTTTGCTTGCTCATTCTAAAAGTACCTTTAATTAGCCCCCATAGATTTGTACACACTTGAATAAAGCAACACTATTTCTAGGAAAAAAATCTGTTATTATTCTTTGCAATGTGGTGAAAAAAAAAAAAAAGTTTAATAAAAACAAAAATAACATGGCAGACATTTATTTTCGTCATTTAGTTATCACAGCTGCACCCGACATAGCTTGTACCTCTAACTAAAAGTGTGTCTTGTCATGTTATTTAAATTAAAACGATTCTGATAAATATTTTTAATTTCCTTTTCTTACGGTGATATGAATAAATCCCATTTCATAAATCATCTAAATCCTAGCCCATTCTGCCGTGGACAATAAACCAATACATTTTTTGGGTTTGTTCGTGAGTGTTTTTTTTGTTTGTTTTTGTTTTCGTGCGTTTTGTGATACTTCACAATCCAGTGGATTATGCTCTTCTGCCTAAGCCCCGCCCCTTAATCACGTGTTTTCCAGTATTTGAAAGAGAAAAGTGAAACCGTTAGAAGCCACACTAAAACAAGTACAAGTAGGCTAACTGTTCATATGAAACTCTTATGATTTAGTTTGAGAAACTTAACATGTCCAGTGACGAGAAGCGATATGATGGATCTGAGAATGACATTACATTAGTGAAAAAGTGCTGCGATATTGGTAAGTTTTTTAATAATATGTTTTGTTTTTTCTAAACCTTGCAAACACAGTGTCATGTCTTGATGTAGCCTATCGCTAATTTGGGCCTGAATATCTCTCACTGCAGAACGGCTTTTTTTGGGGCAGATAATATTTATTTATAGCTTTCTCGGAGTAGTAGACAACAGCTATTTTATGAACTGGTGGATCTTTCCCCCCATATAAATCAAGTTAAAATATTCAGTGTGAAAAAAATATATATATACAATTCGCCCATTCATAGCAAATTTTTATGATTTATGTATGCCTATTCCCAATCCACAGTTGTGTTTATACGTCTCTAAATAAAGAACAAACCTGACGAAAGACTAAATGTTGACTGTGTTAAAGACATATAATTGTCCCATCAGATCCATATGATGATGATCCAGATGTTTTAAGAGCTGTGTTATCCTGTGGTCACGTGACTGGTCCACAGACACTGACAGACTACTGCAGAATACAGCTGGATAAGGTAAGTGTACTTTATTTGACCAGTTTTATCAAAAAGTGCAGAAGGATTCTGGATGATTATAAAATTTGGTGCTTGAGTTTTTGTGCTAAAACATAAGTATATGTTTTTATCATAAACATAAATCGTGTTAAAGGGCATATTTCAGGTTAGAGACTCCAGTGAGTCGATGTATAGAAAAATAATGTAGGAACTAGATTTTCTTTAAAATAAACTTTAAAATACGCTATTAAGGCTTCTGGAGTCGTTTTTGTGAGAGAATTTTACTTCCGCATCTGAAAACCGCCAAAACCGGAAGTGACGCATCAAAAGGGAGAGCGGGCCATTTCAACCATAGGAAAGCAATGGATCGCAACGACAGTTCGGATGCTGAGGAAATTTTAAATGTTTATTTACGCTCGTATGACGGACCACAGATAAAATTATCAGCCTGTTATGCAGCCAAGAGAGCTGGAACAGGTCAGGATTAGACAGAACAACGGTCAGAGGAGACGGATTGAGTTTATGTGTGAGGAGAACAGGACAGGTGTCCTGGTGAGAGACCAGTGTTAGCTTACAGATATACACACACCTTAACTAACGATATGTATTAATCAGGCAATAGCAAAGCTAGTATTGATCATCTGCGAATATTGAATATCTCATCACCGCAGGAGAGAGAGATAAACACGTTTTTGATTCATAGGTGCTTGTGTGGTGCATGCGAGGCCATGGTCACAGCTGAGGAAAGTCAGTGCTGCAGGGAGTTAGATGCGTTACACACCGGGTCTTAGTGGAGAATGTGACCCCCAGACTTGATGTGCAGTGTCTGAGTCTGCACCCAGGCTTTGAGGCTTGCTGTCTGAACCCATAATATGTGCTACAGATAACCTATATGCACCTCAGACAGGAGTACAGACCTCTCCAGGCCAGAAGACACATGTATGTTTAGGGCAGAGATCAATTATTAATCTGAGCTGAATATTTATATGTATAAATGCATAGTAAATTAAAAATTTGAATATTTAAACTATCTGAATAATTTTGTTCCTCAATTACAAGTTGCCTATATTTAGGTCACGTCTACCAGTAAATAACACTTTTTGATCCTATTGGTATAACACAATAAATATAGACAGCATGCAGGCAAGTTGTCCGCTGGGCCTGTGGTGTTCTGTGCAGGTGCATCAGGCAATGGCTGTAGTGTCAGCCCTCAGAAGACTTTATAAAGGAAGGAGGAATTTATAAAGAATTTGAATGGCCCCATTTTGGTCACAATAAAAAATAATCACAATCACAAATTGTTTTACTGTATAAAAACTGGTTTATGAAGTTTACATCATATATATCAAGCAGATCTGCATTTATCGTTAATTCAATTCAGTTTTGTTTATGCAGCACTAAATTATAACAAATATTTCATAGCACAGATAATACCTAACTCAAAACACAACATTTCAACTTTAAAATTATTTTTAAAAATTATATATATGTAGATGTACCAAACATATACTTCCATAAGAAAAATATACCATCTGACACATTTAACAATCTTTCAGTCTGGGTATCACACTAATGCGTTGTTAAAGTGTGTTAAATGGTGAATGCTGTGCTAGACAGACGCCAGCAGCCTGATGTTGTTGATCCTCTGGAGGGATCTGGAGAGAGCAGCAGGTGTAGCTGAAGACAGACGGTGCTGCGTTCTCGTGGAGCCTGTGGTGACCTGCAGTATAACACTCTCAGAGACTCCATGAGGCCTGACGCACATGCTGGGAGAAGCTTACGTTTAGATCACATCCACTGCTGACCATGCTTTTCCACTCGGCCTCCATCACATCTGTATCTCCATCAGGAGTGAAGATGCAGTCCTGTAGAGGTGTTCATAACAGCTGGCCTCCATCACATCTGCATCTCCGTTAGGAGTGAAGCTGCAGTCCAGTAGAGGTGGTTCATAACAGCTGACCTCCATCACATCTGTATCTCCGTCAGGAGTGAAGCTGCAGTCCAGTAGAGGTGGTTCATAACAGCTGGCCTCCACTGCTTCAGATCTTCACACTCCCATCATCCAAAGCCTTATAAACACACCACATGACAAAAAAAGTTACCAATTAGCTGTATAAACAATGACACTGAGCTGTAACTAGACTTCATGGTCATAATATTAGCATTATTTAAATAGTTATGTTCACTGATTTGGTAATTAGCAAATGTTAAAAAACAAGACTTACGGTGCACAGTTGACATTTTCGCGGAGCAGCATCTCTGACGGATCTGTGAGCATCATGTCTCCCGCCGGCGGCCGAACACAGGCGGACCGGGACCCGATAAAGCTGCCGTGTGCACCGAGTCTCGCTAGGCTCTTGCTTCGGTATCCCATGTGGAACTCATATCGCCGGGATGATGATAATCTTCCGGTGTAAAGTGATCGTTAAGCTACACACCACCGCGTTTCTCGAAGCAGATGCATCAGTGAAGTCCCGTCTCTTCAGCTGCACAAACGCACCGAGGCCCGGAATATACCGTCCTATTTCTTGTTAGGAAACCTGTGGACTCGATGTCCTGACAGGCTGGAGTTAGTGTTACCTCCACAAACACAATTTACCATGACCATGATAAATTAAATTAAAAATAACTCTCGAAAACACACTGACTCGCGCCCGCTCCACTGAATACCAGCAGCGCGCGGCACACGACTCCCTTATGTGACGTAATATGACGCGATGTTGAAAAAAAAAGCGGTTTTTGAGAGCCGTCAAGGAATGCGTCACTTTTTCTTCTAAATTTGTGCACTCACGTCTTGTAAAACATTTTCAAATCCTGCATTAACGGCTCATATGGTGTTTTCATACAAGTTTATATATTCATTTGGAAAAATGTTTTAACCTGCAATATGCACTTTAAGTTCTTGGCTTATATATTAGACTTAATGAGCTGATTTAAATCTGTGTTGATGACATTTAATATAAGTATGGTCCTATACGTTCAAAATGTATTTCATCCCAATTTCCGTCACTTATTTAGAATAAACCTTACTATCAATTAAATTTAAAGCTTCATTCAATCTTGATTCAAGGTGTGACTCTGTAGAACAGCAATTGCGAACCGATGGCTTGCAAGCCATAACTCATGGAAGGCATTTTCTGCCAATTTTAATAAATCAATTTAATTATAAAAATGAAAATGAGGACTTCTGGTTATGGCGAGGTGCTAAGAGGTCGCAACGTTTTGGCTCTGCTGCTAGTTTGTAATTAACGAAGGAGATGACAAAGTAGTAAGTTCAGGTGGAAAAAACAACCAGGATAATATGAAAGCCATAATGTCCTTGAAAAGTGGACTTTAAAAGAAAATCGATGGTGTGCAAGTAACAATTATGGAGGTGAGAAAGGAGATACAAGAATGCACAGGGCATATAGCACAATCAGAACAACGTATTTCTGATGCTGAAGACAACGTTAATGGGCTAATGTCCAGAGTGAGTACGTTGGAAAATACTGTAAAAATTCTTTCAAATAAAGTCGAAGATTTGGAATGCAGATGCCGACGGAACAACGTCAGACTGGTGGGTCTACCAGAGAAAGCAGAGGGCCAGGACACGGTTGCATTTCTGGAGAAGTGGATACCGGAATGGAATCACGAGAGAACTTTGTAATTGAGCGGGCTCACAGGATCGGCACTCCGGCATACGACTCACGCAAGACACGCCCGAGGACATTGATTATGAAGTTCTTGAACTTTAAAAGACAAAGAGCGGGTACTAAGGGCAGCCAGAACCAAAGGGAATGTTCTGTACAACAACGAACAGGTCCGTTTTCATCCACCTCTCCGCTGGTATACCTCTCCGCTGGTATACACATGATGCAACGCGACTACGATGAGGTGCGTAGAAGGCTGCGAGACAAGGGGATTCTTAAGCACAGAATAATCCCACACCTTCCAAACTCTGGCTGAAGCAGACAAATTTAATGCCAATCTTAAAATGAAAAGGCAAACACGATAAAGAAAATGCAAATCCAAATGCAAAGCATTAATGCTCACGCAATAATAGTGACACGATTCAAATTAAAATGTAAAGTTTATTTATCGTTTTATTGTCTCTTTTATTTCACACTTTTCATTTTCGTTTTCATTTTCAAAGTAAACTTGTATGCAAATTCTATGGTGATCAGGGGGTGGGGCTTATTGTTCGCATGACATACCCACCACAGTTAAGTAAAAAATATATGATTCTGTAAGTCATAATGAGAAACGCTCTCATATTTAATGACTTAATATCTCATAATAATGAAGCCCCATTCACACTACAAGCGACATGCAGCAACGTTCCTTAAAACAAACACACAGATGCATGGTTAATATTGTTAAACCATGCAGATTAACCATGGTTTTACTACGCTAACCATAGTTTAACATAGTTAAAACTCACTAAACCTTTTCCGTAAGGGGGTGCTAAACAAAGTAACTGAATAAAATACACAGAAAACATCTTTAAGATGATTATTAAATCTTTATGTCCTTGAAAAGTATTTAGTAGCCAGTATAGCATCCTTCTTTTCAATTATTTTCATGAGCCGCCCATCTATAGAATTATTCATTGTCTTGATTTGTTCTTGTAGCTGATGCCACTACAGCCTCCCAGATGCTGTTCAAAAATGTGTACTGTTTTCTCTCGCTGTAAATGTCACGCTTGTGAAGGGCCCACAAGTTCTCAATTGAGTTCAACTGAGTTTCTGTTATCTTTGAAGCCTTTTCTGGCAATACTTGGCTACATGTGATTTAGCATTGTCCTGCAAAAAGATCATGGCCTTTCTGAATACTTCTTAGGCTACGTTCACACTGCGAGCCTTAGTGCTTAATTTTTTCTCAGATCCGATTTTTTCATATAGCGGTTCACATTGTTTTAAATGTGGCCAATATCAGATTTCAGTCACACTTTATATTAGGTGGCCTTAACTACTATGTACTTGCATCAAAAAATAAGTACAATGTACTTTTTGTGTTCATATTGTATTGCAAAACACTATTGCTACTATTGAGGTGGGATACAGGTAAGGTTAGGGGCAGGTTTGGTGGTCTGGGTAGGTTTAAGGGTGGGTTAAGGTGTAAGGGATGGTCAACAGTGTAATTATAAATGTAATTACAGAAACTAATTACAGATGTAATTACATATAGGTATTTTTAAAAATATAAGTACAATGTAAAAACATGTACACAATAAGTGCATTGTACCAAATGATTAATTCAAATGTAAGTACATAGTAGTTAAGGCCACCTAATATAAAGTGGGACCCAGATTTCCAGTGTGAACAGATCATGGTTCTGAACTGACCCGCATGCGCAAAAGAACAGTATTAACAGGGCTTCCAGATTTTCACAACACAATCCACACAATTGTTTCTCAAAACTAGTCCAAAACTAGCCCAATCATGTTCAGGGGGGTAAATATTGCATTAGTGGAGTCAACCCACAAAGTTGAAAAACATCCCGCGGCAACAGAGGAAAAAGTATCCCAATTCTGCGGTGAAACTGTGGATTTGGCAACACTTGCGCAGCGTGCCGTCATACGGAAGTAAACACAGAGGATATGAAGTAAGCGATTATGCGTTCAATTGTAGTGTGATCTGCTGCAGAAGCCTGCAAAATTATGCACTGGCAAAATGAAAAAATAAAGACAAGGATGTGACAAAAGAAAGCAGAGTTTTGAAACTTTTATGATACGAGCCCTCGATCATGTTTTGCATGGAATTATGATGAATGTCGATCTAGAGTGACGTAAAAGCCGCATGGAATCCGACATGACTGTTCAGACTGTGGTCGCATTGCAAAACATCTGACCTGGATCGGATTTAGTATGGCAAGGCAAGGCAAGGCAAGTTTATTTATATAGCACATTTCATACACAGTGGTAATTCAAAGTGCTTTACATAAAAGGAAGTGAAATAGTCAATAATAATAATAATAATAATAATAAAAACAAGGAATTAAAAAATAATAATAATCACAATAAAAACAATAATATAAAAATGTATTTAAAAATATTTTAAAACGTTTAAGAATAGAAAATTATTATACATAGTGCAATCAGTTCGGATGTAGCACAGTGCTCATTCAATAAATGCACAGTTAAAAAGATGAACAGATGAGTTTTGAGTCTGGATTTAAATGTGGCTAATGTTTTAGCACATCTGATCTCTTCTGGAAGCTGGTTCCAACTACGGGCGGCATAATAGCTAAAAGCAGACTCCCCTTGTTTTGTGTGAACCCTTGATATTTCTAACTGACTCGATCCTAATGATCTGAGTGGTCTGTTAGGTTTATATTCAGTGAGCATATCTCAAATGTATTCAGGTCCTAGGCCATTTAGAGATTTATAAACGAGTAAAAGTACTTTAAAATCAATCCTAAATGTAACTGGGAGCCAGTGTAAGGACCTGAGGACTGGTGTGATATGCTCAGATGTTCTGGTTCTAGTCAGAATCCTGGCAGCAGCGTTCTGGATGAGCTGCAGCTGTCTAATGCTCTTCTTTGGAAGGAGACCATTACAATAATCCACCTGCTGGTGATAAAGGCATGAACAAGTTTCTCCAAGTCTTGATTGGACACAAAACATCTAATTCTTGCAATGTTTTTGAGATGATAGTATGCTGATTTAGTTACTGCTTTGACATCATTACTGAAACTAAGGTCTGTCTCCAGAAACACCCCAAGATTTTTGACTTGGTTTTTAGTTGATTGACCCCTAGAGTCAAGGTATGCATTCACCTTAATAACTTCATCTTTGTTTCCAAATGCAATGACTTCAGTTTTCTCCTTGTTTAACTGAAGAAAGTTCTGGCACATACAACAGTTTATTTCATCAGTGCATTGGCAGAGGGAGTCAATGGGGCTGTAGTCATTTGGAGATAAGGCTAGGTACATCTGGGTATCATTAGCATAGCTGTGATGGGCAATTTGGTTCTTTCTCATTATTTGACTTAGTGGGAGCATATACAGGCTAAACAAGAGCGGTGCAAGAATTGAGCCTTGTGGGACTCCACATTTCATGGGAAGTCCACTTAGACTTATGCTCTCCTATCAGGGCTCTAGACTGCGACCATTTTTTGAGAGTCTGCGAGTAAAAATTTGACATGGTCGCACTTGTGCGAGTGCATGGTCTGCGCTGCTCCAAAGCATCTGCTTCATACAGCATGTGCTGCAGAGCCACGAGCACATTGTAGCAGGAGTCAGATTTCACTGATCACATGAAGAGATGCGCTTTCAGTGCGAGCGCTTTGGTTGTAGAGCCTGGTTTATACTTTTATACCTTATATGCTTTTAACAATGCAAATTGTGTCAAAGCACATTTACATCAGCTTGATATAAAGCTGGGTGGCTTTATATCAGCTTTACAGTATTTAGACGAGGAAATAGTGTGTCAAAATAGTGTCATTCTCCTCTGGTCACACAAAATCAGCAGTTTAAATCTAGGCTGCAGCAGAGTCAGATTGTGCAGGACTCATCTGGTTCCTGTGGTCTTGTCCCAATGGCCGTCTAGGAGACAGGGTCTTCACTGGGGATCAGTCTCTGGGGCTCATCTGGGTGTCCTGATCTCCGCTGACATTCAGGGCTGTAGAGGTCATCTCTAGGTGCTGATCCACCATTTGATGTGGATACGGATCGGATCGGGTGGCTACGGTGACCTCGGAATAAGAAACAAAACAGAATCAGAATCAGAATTAGCTTTATTCGCCAGGTGTGCGCAAACACACGAGGAATTTGTTGTGGTTTTAGGGTGCTCCTGGTACATACATACATACATACACATCTGACATGAGAACAGAAAAAAACATTTAAATAGTAAGACTTTAGGAACAATGGATAATAATAATAATAATAATAATAAGTATGAATCTGGAACAGTAGATTTATGTACAGATTTGTGCATTTACTATATATACAGCTGTATAAATAAACAGATATGTATGTGTATTTACATAGTACTTGAGAAAGAGGCAATAATTAAAGATGGAGAATGAATTACAGAACACAGGTAATGATCCATGTGTTAGCTATTTAAGCTGGAGATGGCATGGGGGAAAAAACTGTTTTTATGCCTAGATGTTCTAGTGCACAGAGATCTGTAGCGTCTGCCTGAAGGGAGAAGTGCAAACAGGTTGTGTCCGGGGTGAGAGGGGTCTGTGATGATGTTACCTGCCCGTTTCTTCACTCTGGAGTTGTACAAGTCCTGAAGGCTGGGCAGGTGCACATCAATTATCTTTTCTGCTGTCCTAACAGTCCGTTGAAGTCGTCTTATATCTGATTTGCTGGCTGACCCAAATCAGACAGTTATGGAGGAGCACAGAACCGACTCAACAACAGCTGAATAAAACTGTTTCAGCAGCTCCTGTGGCAGGTTGAACTTTTTCAGCTGACGAAAGAAGTACAACCTCTGCTGGGCCTTTTTCACAATGGAGTCAATGTGAGTGTCCCACTTCAGGTCCTGAGAGATGGTTGTGCCCAGGAACCTGAATGACTCCACTGCAGCCACAGTGCTGTTCATGATGGTGAGTGGGGGGAGAGCAGGGGGGTTTCTCCTGAAGTCCACTATCATCTCCACAGTTTTGAGCATGTTCAGCTCCAGGTTGTTGTGACCGCACCAGACAGCCAGCTGCTCAACCTTCTGTCTGTAAGCAGACTCGTCGCCGTCCTTGATGAGGCCGATGACTGTAGTGTCGTCCGCAAACTTCAGGAGTTTGACAGAGGGGTCTTTAGAGGTGCAGTCGTTGGTGTAGAGGGAGAAGAGTAGTGGTGAGAGAACGCAGCCCTGAGGAGCTCCAGTGCTGATGGTGCGGGTGTTGGATGTGAGTTTTCCCAGCCTCACAAGCTGCTGCCTGTCTGTCAGGAAGCTGGTAATCCACTGACAGATGGAGGTGGGTACAAAGAGCTGAGTCAGTTTGTTCTGAAGGGTGTCCGGGATGATGGTGTTGAAAGCGGAGCTGAAGTCCACAAACAAGATCCTTGCATAAGTCCCTGGTTTGTCCAGATGCTGCAGGATGTAGTGCAGTCCCATATTAACTGCATCATCCACAGATCTGTTTGCTCGGTAAGCAAACTGTAGAGGGTCCAGTAATGTCCTTCAGGTGGGCCAACACCAGTCTCTCAAATGACTTCATGACTACTGATGTTAAAGCAACAGGTCTGTAGTCATTAAGTCCTGTGATTTTTGGTTTCTTGGGTACAGGGATGATGGTGGAACATTTGAAGCAGGAGGGGACTTCACACAGCTCTAGAGATCTGTTGAAGATCAATGTGAAGATGGATGATAGCTGGACAGCACAGGCTTTGAGGCAGGCTGGAGAGACACCGTCTGGGCCTTTGGCTTTCCTTATCTTCTGCTTCCTGAAGACTTTGCATACATCATCTTCACAGATCTTGAGTACAGGCTGAGAAACAGTAGGGGGGAGGGAGGGTGAGGGTGTGGATGGCTGTGCTGTGAGACGGTCGGAGCGGGTGTGGGGTGTCAGACCAGTCTTTTCAAACCTACAGTAGAACTCGTTCAGGGCTTCAGCCAGTTGTTGATTGGCCTCAGTGCTGGGGGATGGGGTCTTGTAGCTGGTGATGGCTTTCAGGCCTTTCCACACTGATGTAGAGTCATTGCTCGAAAGCTGTTTTTTTAGCTTTCCAGAGTAGTTTAATTTTGCCACTCTTATCTCCCTGTTCAGTGTGTATTTGGCCTGTTTGTACAAGACTTTGTCCCCACTCCTGTAGGCGTCCTCTTTGGCCTGGCGAAGCTGTCTGAGTTTTGCACTGAACCAAGGTTTGTCATTGTTAAATGTTAAATAAGTCCTGGTGGGTACACACATGTCCTCACAGAAACTGATGTAGGACGTCACGGTGTCAGTAAGCTCATCCAGATCAGTAGCTGCAGCCTCAAAAACACTCCAATCAGTGAGTTCGAAGCAGGCCTGTAAAACCTGCTCTGCTTCAGAAGTCCATCTCTTTACAGTTTTTACTACAGGCTTAGCAGATTTGAGTTTCTGCCTGTAGGCTGGTAGAAGATGAACCAAACAGTGATCAGAGAGTCCCAGCGCTGCACGGGGAACAGAGTGATATGCATCCTTTAAGACAGTGTAGCAGTGGTCCAGTATATTTCTGTCTCTGGTGGGGCATGTGATGTGCTGTCTATATTTAGGCAGTTCACGGGTGAGATTAGCTTTATTAAAATCACCGAGAATGATGATGAAAGAGTCCGGATAACGCTGCTCAGTGTGTGTGATTTGATCGGCCAGCAGTTCTAGCGCCGCACTGACGCGCGCGTCAGGAGGAATGTACACACTCACCAGAATAAACGAGGAGAACTCCCGCGGTGAATAAAAAGGCTTGCAGTTAATAAAGAGAGCTTCCAAATTTGGGCAGCACATCTTCTTTAAAACTGTCACGTCTGTACACCAGCCTTCGTTGATATAAAAACATAATCCACCGCCTCTCGTTTTCCCCGAGGACTCTGTGACGCGGTCTGCTCTGAACAGCTGGAAGCCCGTTAGATGAAGCGCGCTGTCCGGGATGGCTCCGTTCAGCCAGGTTTCCGTGAAGCAAAGCGCAGCGGAGTTTAAAAAGTCCTTGTTTGTGCGGGTGAGGAGTCGTAGTTCGTCTGATTTATTTGCCAGGAAGCGGGGATTCACCAGATGAATGCTCGGCAGCGGAGTCCTAAACCCGCGCTGTCGGAGTTTCACGAGCGCGCCGGCGCGCTTCCCTCGCTTGCGTCGCCTGGAGCGCTTGTATAGGAACGCAGCTCCTCCGATTAAAATGTCCAGTAAGAGGTCTGAATGCTCAAATGTAGGCAGGAAGTTATTTGGTGTGCCATTTCTGATGTCCAGGAGTTCGTTTCTAGTAAAGCTGATCGGAAAAAAGTTGCTTAAGACAGGACAAACAAACAAAAAAAGAACAAGTACCAAGCAGCGACAAACCATGGCTGCCATCCGCGGCGCCATCTTGTATGATCATCTAATAACAGACTAATATTAGCATAGATGCCATTCTTCTTATGATGTAACGAGTACATCGTGTGTTATGGGGAGTGTTCCCAGTTCCGGTTAACCTAATTAATGCAGCCTAACAATCCTTTAACAGATTTGAATTATAGAAATGCGATAGTGTATTGTGTGTAAGCAGTGTTGGGTAAGTTACTTTCAAAAAGTAATTAATTACAGTTACTAATTACTTCATCAATATTGTATTTAAATTAATTTATTAATTACTCTGTCTGAAAAGTAACTTAGTTACACAATAAGTAACTTAATTATTCAAATTGCTAATTAGGCTACATCTTAAAATCCCTATAAACCTTAACAGAAATTCAACTTTTAATTGTTTTTTCAATTTGAGTCAAAAACATAGAATAGTTCAGCCTTTTAATTTTAAAACAACTGTAATACTAATAAAAAAATGTAACCTTCTTTGGTTAACAAATAGAAATACTCTGCAAAATATCTTAACAACAAAAAAGCTTAAAAGTTAAAAAATACATTTCAGTTTAGCAAGATGTTCAGGAAAAGCCCAACTAGTAAAATCCTGACAGAGCGTGTCTGCTTCCCGAACAGCATTAGGAAGATTGTTCCAGAGTTTAGGCGCTAAATAGGAAAACACCCTTCTGCCCGCAGTTTATTTTGATATTCTAGATATTATCAAATGACCAGAGTTTTGAGATCGCAGCGGACGTGAAGGAATACAGTGTGATAAGAGCTCACTCAAATACTGAGGTGCCAAACCATTCAGGGCCTTATAGGTAATTAGCAAGATCTTAAAATGTATACGATGTTTAATAGGGAGCCAGAGCCAGTGCAGTGATAACAGAACCGGGCTAATATGGTCATACTTCCTGGTTCTAGTAAGGACTCTAGCTGCTGCATAATAATTTATAATTTTATTACATTCAGCGTAAACAGCGATTGATAATGAATAGTGTATTTCTGGTATCAATGTTGCGCTGTTGAGGCTCATGCTGCCTGTCTCTGTGAGAGACTTATATGGAGAAATCAAATCAAATGAGCATAACGGCAAACATAAAGAAACTCACAGAACAAACATACTGAGGTAAAAATTCAAAATGTTTAGTTTATTTATTACATGATGATGATGATGATGATGATGATGATAACATACCATGACAAGGGGACTATTTTGTTAAATATTTTCATGATTGCAAATGTTACATTGATTTTGGCTCAAGAAACAAGTAGTTTTAGACAGAATATTGACTGTTTTGTTAGTTCCGAACTAGATCAGAAGTATTGCACATTCTCCAAGCAGCACTCGTATGTTTGTTCCTGAATGATTCAGTGTTTTGAATTAATCGGTTGAATGAATAAGTGACTTACCGCTACCTACTGGTGGTTTAGTTAATTTAAAAGTATGCATTTTTCCACCAACATTTCTTATTTGTATATTAAAAAAAATGTATTTAAAACATTAATCTCATAACATTAATTATTGTGGTTGTAAATTTGTAGTGCAAATTATTTAATTTGATTGCTAACAGCCCTGTTGTGTATTAAATTTCTTCATCAGTTGTAAGAATTTGACATGAAAGATGATGCATACATTTAATAAGGTTAAAAATATTGGATTTTATGGTGGTAAATAACAACCTGGGGTAAATGTTAAAAACATGCAGATTTAAATATGTAAAAGCTGAATAAAAAAACTGATGAAAATTTTGCTTCATTTACACCACCAAAAATATTGCTGATGCGGAGCTTTGAGGGATATTTTGTATGGGATATTGTCTTCAGATATGAAAATTTTGGTCTTAAAATTTACATAAGGTGGTATTAAAAAGGTCTTAAAAAGTCTTAAATTTAACTTGTTCATATCTGTAGACACCCTGTACAACCACGATCAGATGATAGAAGCAGGTCATTTGTAACTCTAATGAGAGCAGTCTCAAGTTGTGGTTTTTTAATGAGAAGCTTAATAACAGCCAATTTGAAGGTTTTGGGGACATATCCTAATGACAATGATGAATTAATAATAGCCAAAAGAGGATCTATGACTTCTGGAAGCAGCTCTTTTAGTAGTTTCGATGGAATCGGGTCTAACATACATGTTGTTGGTTTAGATGATTTAACAAGTTTATACAATTCTTCCTCTCCTACAGTAGAGAATGAGTGGAATTGTTCCTCAGGGGATCTATAGTGTGCTATCTGATGCGATACTGTAGCTGACGGCTGCAAGGATACAATTTTATCTCTGATAGTATCGATCTTGGGAGTAAAATAGTTCATAAAGTCATTACTACTGTGCTGCTGGGTAATGTCTGCACCTGCTGATGTTATATTTTTTGTTAATTTAGCCACTGTATTGAATAAATACTTGTATTTATTATTGGGGTTGTGTTTGTTGTCAGTAACTTTGTTTTGGTAAGCCTTTTTCTGCAAGTGTCTGAAAAAACGAGCGCGTCTGATTACGCTCCCCTAGTGACATTGCAAAGGGATCTCATTATAATATTACCGCCCCTTAATCTGTAAGTTTCCACCCACGGCGCCGTCATTCTGATTTATCAAGTGACAACAGTGTAGCAGTTCTAATGCCACGGCGAAAGTTTGAGCAAAACATATTAACTGTTCTGTCTTTAGCAGAACACAGATGAGCACAGAACACTGTTTAGAGTTGCACCCTCAGAGGAGACAAGAGAGCAGTGGATTTATTGATTTATTTACTGTATATTGCGTGCAATTTATTTCCCAGCTATTTACCTTCACAGACATAACCAAATGTTTTTTGTAACTCATGTGTTTTTAAAGTAAACTTGTGTGTGAATGAGAACTTGGTTTAGTACTCACATGCTGTGACAGCCGCTTTCTGTCCGTGTGCTTTGGATGTGTGCACTCAAAGCATATTAGTTTAAACTTCTGATATATGGTTTAAAACACGATTTCTGCGTGATAAACATGATAATCGGCATCAAAACAGATATTTTTGGTACAAGCTGTAATGGCGCAGCACTATTCTGGGAAAGGGGGCGGGGAGCATCAGCCAGAGAAAAACCCATATTTAGGGCCCTATGAAATCAGTTTTATTTTTTCCCATATTCCGTTTTATTTATTTTTTTAAATTCTGCCTTTTCCGTATTAATTTTTCTGCATTCCGTTTTTTTTTTTTTTTTTGTTGTTGTGTTAATTTTTCTGGACTCCTTTTTAATGGTCAAATAAAATTTTATTAATCAAAAAGCATGTCTAATTAATTAAAATCATGAAACTTGCACTTTTAATAAATTAATTTTAAATTGTATAACAAAAATTACATGTTTAGGGCTGTATGAAATTTTTCATATTGTTCCTTTTTCATATTGTTACCAAATTCTGTGTTTTAGCATGTCTAATTATTTGAATGCATACAAATAATTTTTATTTATTCTTACAGTAGCCTTATGAAATGTTTTTCCTCCCTCAGAAATTCTGTGTTGTGTATTTAAATTTTACTGGTTATTAGATGAAGGCATAAAACATTAATTAAAATATAAATTAAATCAATGAAAATTAAACGTTTACATTTTGGCAAATAAAGGGGATTTACTATTAAAATAAAAATATTTTGATTAGTTCTTTAAAAAATAAAGTTTTATTATTTTTCAATAGTAGTAGTAGTATCGGTCTTTGTCAGGTGATGTCACACTCGAGAATCGAAGTGCATTTTGGGTATCGCCGCCATTTGTAAGGTATCAAAGCCGAGGTGATCTGTAGTTAGAGAATTGTCTTTTTCATTTCACTTTAAAATGGTACGTTCTTGTTGTGTTAAAGTCTGCAATAGTGAATTAAATGATAGAAAAGGTCAAGAACTCACCACGAAGAAAGATATTTTAGTTCTCTCACTTGGAAAAAAAGACTAGACAACAAGAGGTTGGCGCGTCGGATGGCCTGGGTTGCAGCGGTGATACAAAATCATCATATTTGCCAACATATCTCCATTTATGTTCGTTTACTCTCAACATTTTCATAAAGGTAAGTAAGAGATTTTTTAGATGTGCTTATTTTCTATTTTCTGAAGTAGCCGACATTGTATTCACGTTATTTAGGGTTATCAATGCTATTAAACAGATAACCAGGGAGCGGGTGAGCAGAAACCGGTCATGTACCATGAAATGTCTTGCAATCGTTTTATGCATAGATGTAAAGAGTTATTTTATTTCACTAATGTTACTGAAATTAAATATTGTTTTTGGGGGTTTGTACTTAACTTGTGTAATTTAAACTAAATACTTCACTAAAATACATTTCTAATGTTTCTCATTTTTATTTTTTACAATTTTAAAAAGTACTGACTAAATTTTTGTATATTTTCATTACAAATACTTAGGCTAGGTGTGACTCATCAGTAAGTGGGAGCAGCTAAAAAAAAAAAAACACATTACAGCCAGCTGATACGATGACCTGCCAGGCTGGATGGAGGAGATGGTCGGCTTCACACGACACCACGCAGTGTCACTAACTGAATGTAACTTGTGTGTGCGCAGAATAAAACTGACTGCTGTGGTGTAAACTGAGGACGTCTGATAGTTTTTCAGTGATCTTAAAGTAAAGCATTATACAGGCATGCCAAACTTGGGAACCTTTATTACGTGGGTTCTCAACTCCTTGGGACACAGAAAAGCAAACATAGACTGTTTTGAGATTTCCACAGAGAAACCATTCAGTGGGAAAGTGTGTCAGAATGTATTCTACCTACAAGCACTATTCAGTATTTCACAGATCATCTAGCACTTCTAAGAATCCATGCAGAAGGGTCATCAGAAGTTTGGCAGAAGCATCAAATCATCATCATCTTATTATTCTTCTTCTTCTTCTTATTAATTTATTCAGCTTTCTTTGTAGTACTTACACTGTGTCCACTTAAGAAAACAGTGCTGATGATTCATCATACTTGTCACATCTTCTGTTATGCATTTTGAAACTGATTTTTAACAGTGTTGCATTAATAATAAAGTATGTATAATGCCGTTTTCATGTGTTTTTGATTGTCTCCTGTTATCAGCCAAATGAAGTATGGAAAATTTTGAACAAACAGGGTAAGGTTTAATGGTAGAGACTCACATGATGTAATTACATACAAATACATACATACAATTTTACATAATGTATGTGCAAATCAATGGTAGACAAAAACATAACGTAAGTGTGTAAGTACAGTATAAAAACTTATATTATTTAAACAAGATAATCGTATATCCAACGAGGTTGGAGGCAGCGATGCGTCAGGTGGTATGGATCGGTGTTAATTGTTAATCATCAATGACAAATTATATAAATTACGGTTCCTAAAAAAATTTCCTGAGATTATCTCGGTACCATATCTACTTGGTTTGCATCTGTTTCTCCAGTATGATGATTTAATCGGTCTTTACTGTATGGCTATGTACACTTTCAGGTCACTGTTGCCTTAAATACCTTTAAAGTTGTGTGTGTATATATATGATATGACGCTAGTTTTACTCAAACGAAATGGTAAAATGCTCGTGAAGTGACTCTCAGAGCAGTTCTGAAGATATTATTCATGTGTTTATGTCCTCATTGAGACGGTAGGTCTGAAATCACTGAGCGTTGCTGTGCATGTAGTAAACAAAACCGCGTGTCTGCTCCAGAACATGCAGGATTCATATTTAAATCGACTTTTGCAGCTTAATATTTCCAGATACTAGTCCATATCACGATTTGATTTGTGCAATGACCTACTTTTGATTAATTCATCCAAACTTTGACAAATTCCGTGACATTCCGCGTTAAACTGTAAATTCTGTTTTAATGACTGGATTCCGTCCGTGTTTTCTGCATCGTGGAAATCATAGGGCCGTACATATTGGTCGACCTCTAATTGAAACACTCAGCTCTGAAGAACAAATCTGATGAGTGGATAGAATTCACCTCACCTCGTCTGGGGGACCCCTTGTCCCAGGTGTGACCCCTAGTCTCATCACATCGACACAACGTCAAAATTACTGCCAGATATGGAACAAGATAAAAACACCAAAATCATAACTAAAGATAAGCTCTCTGCCCCCTTGTGGTCATTAGTCAAAGTCTCAAGACGCATTCTGTTTCTGTCAAAATCAAAATAAACACGTGTTTAATAATAGTATGCTACTTTCTTCTCTGGTCTTTTTTTTATTATTAGTTTGAGTATAAACTAAAATGCATTACGTATAATAAAATTATGTAAACTCATCTTTAAATCAACATTTGTTGATTCAGTACTGCTCTTATGGTCTTTTTCAGGGTGAAGCTGAGCTGAGATGCCCTATATGTAAACAACAATGGTCTTACATCGAAGTGCGTAAACTAGCCAAACTCACACCTGAAGAACAGCTGTACTTTGAGGAAAGACTTGCCAATAATGCTACTAGAAAGACAATAGACATCAAGAACGTAAGTATTCTTCCTTTACATTTACCAAGTAGTCACGATTTAAAGGTAGGGTAGGCAATTTTTTTCATAAACACTTTTTTGTCTAAATAATGTTCATCCAATGTGATGTTCTACCTGCCTGTGAACATATGTATTTCTATACCTCCGTGCACCCTGCTTGTGCAGACATCACACGTCATCAGCATGTTCCATGAGGCTTTGCAGAGTTGTAGACCATCACTGAGCATCTTGCTGTCTTTTATGAGGGTTTGCTGAATCTGCTTTCTTTGCCCAACCTGAGTGTTCATGTATTTTGGAGGCGATGTGGCTTTGAACAGTGCCATCTGTCCTGGAGGATCTGCTGCCCTGCACGTTTTGTATGTCTCCCTAATCAGACACACCCAGTTTAGTTCTTGCCGTCTCTACTAATGATCTGATGAGTGGAGTCAGGTGTGTTAGATAAGGGAGAGATACAAAAGGTGCAGGGCAGGGGGCCTCCAGGACAGGTTTGGGAACCATTCTACCTTTAAATCCTCAATGGGACTAATTATATAATCACAGCTAAAAATAAATAAATAAATAAATAATTATATAATAATTATTTTCTACATCTAAACTTTGACTTTTTTTAGGGTGCTGCCATTTACACCTGACTTTGTCCTATTAGGGTCAATTATTTTTGCCAAATCATCTGAAACTTCACAAACAATCAAATGCATTTTCACTATATGAAAAATAGTGAAAAGGTTTTAGTTTTTAAAAAAATATTAAAAGATTTGACTTCATATTGTGCTAGTATATTAAATTTGGAGCTCACATATGAAAAAGGTCCAAAGCTTTGACACAAATTCCGAGGAAATTAGTGTTTAAAAACAAATTAAAATAAAATTTTTAACTTTTTTTTTTTTTTCTTGGAATTTGAAATCAATGATTGTACACAAGTGAAAAGCAACAATACTCTTCTTTTTCAGTGTAGTCCACACAACTCAGTTTTGACATTTTTTGAGCACTTGCTTATCAGTGTAGTGAGGCCAGTAGCCACTGGCATCTTTCCTAACCTCTGGTTGTAGTATGGATCTTAAAAAATTGGCCTAGAATAATGTAAAATGCCTGACTTCTATCCTCCTTGATCCTCAGCTTCTTTCTTTCTTACTATGACTTTATATTTCTGATGCACTGCTGTCATTATCATATTTCTGGAAAAGGTACAGATTTTCCTTTCTCTCTTCTTTAAAACGTATTAACCTCAACACTAAAAAATGAATCATGGGTCTTGTAATTTAAAAAAAAAATAAGCTGATCATTAAAAATAATGAGTATATTTCATTAAATAAATTGTGATTCAGTGTTGTTTAGAAAATATTTAGGACTTTTTACTGATAAAACAAAGACATGTGTTTTCCTCATTTTCTTAAAGGAAATTTAAGCAGTTTTGAGGCTTGAATTGAGGAACTGATTTAAAAAAATAAGGAAAGAAGGCTACTTATTTATTTTAAGAGAATTAGCTCAATTTTACAGTTTTATTTTAGAGGTGATTGTTAGTTCCCAACATGCTTTGCATATGGCTGGATGGAGAGTAAATTTTGAAATTAAATGCTATTTTATGTGTTTTTGAGTGAAGGGAAATCTATTAATGTTTAATGTTCAGTTATGTTTGACATTTGAAAGAGTTTCTGATACATTGAAGTCTCCATTGTGCAGAAGAGTAGTGCTTCTGGTTATGGATACTCCTCTAAGGTATTAAGCCTTGTTCAGTGAGCAGTAGCTTTGCTCGTACTAGTGCAGTACTTTCCAGTATTTCTCAAGTATTTTCCTACTTGAGCTGTTTGGCTGTATACAGTCTTTTAAATGTACAAAATAACTCAAAATTCAAATACAAACAGGCCTCACTCAAAATCACAGACTTTTGAGGATCAACTTATAATAAATGAGCTCATTTCACAAATTATATTAAATTCATTGTGTCATAGATTAATTAATTTAGGATATTTTACATGATTTATTCAGATAGATTCCATTAAAAACCCAAGCCTTAAAAACTACTCAAAAATATTAAGTGTAATATTGTTACCATAATTTTTTTTAAGTAAATAGCCCGTTCCATTTCTTTTTACAGTGTAACTAAACCTAACTAAACACTGCCTGCCTGTAGGCTTGGGCGGTATCCAAATTTTGATACCGTCAAACCTCCTCCCTATTTTACCTCGGTATACGGTATTACCGTGAATAATAAAAAAATTATGACATAAGGCTCAGACAGTGTCACCTTAGGTTCGAGGTATTTCCATCTCTCGCGGTCACCTTTTTGTTGCACAATTTGCAAATTGCCTCGTCCGTATTTACCGCCTCTCCCTTCTCGTTCGGTCGAAACCCGAAATACTGCGAAACTGCAGAAGTTGTTCTTTTTCGAGACCCAGGGGCCGGTTGCACGAGCTGAACGTAAGTTACAACCTAGCCTAGTTTTGACGTAAACGGGCACTAAGTTACGACTTACGCACTACTAAATATTTTTTCATTGCACCATTAGACTTAGTTGAAGTGTAACTCTACGTATAAACTAAATATTTATGGACGCGTCTGGTCAGGAGTAACGGTTGGAATAAAATAGACTGAGTGAATTGCATCAATATGCTCTTCTTTTACCTGACAACCTCCAATCCTTTAGGCATATATGATGCTGCTGACATTTACACTCACGTACATATTAAGAGAGAGAACAATATGTGAATAAAAGTACTTTGTTTCTTTTTTAGCCCGTCTTCAACACCCCATCTACAGCGCGCCTCTGTGCACTTCGGTCCGTGTTTGCGCATGTCAGATGAAACAATAAATAAATGGCATTTCTCATGTTTTTTCTTTCTTTCAGTATTTATTGATCCTTATTTATTTCAATTACAGTTTCTGAATGTTATTTACATATAAAAATAGCTTACATATAGACTAATGTTATTAATGTATCGTTATTAATGGAAACTTGTTTTTACCGTTAGTATACGTGAGGCGAAAGAAGTTAGAATGAAGGATTAATTAAGATCAATAACATTTAAACAAGTTCTGCTCGCGTATTTGAAGGTTTCTATTGGATGATTTAGGGTAAACGTCATTTTATGCGACTACGCATTACTTTACGGAGAGCTTAAGAACTACTAGCTACGTCCTGCTTAACGAACAGCTGGTGCAACCGAAGTAAGTACAAATTTAGTTACAAACTAGCAAGTAGTTACTAGCCTCTAGTGTGAACTTAACATTCTAATTTAAGTAAGAACTTACGAACGGCTGGTGCAACCCTACCCTGGTCACTTGGTGCGCGACTCGCCATCTTTCCCCCTCTCTCTCTTTCTCCTCCACGCTGTCACGTGATGACAACCAAGCATACGCATTTTTAGGCATTAGATAAATTATATTTAATATTTAATCCTCGTCTCCTATATAAGTGCATTGTTTTTATGACGGTATAACGGTATTGAAACTGATACCGTTGTTATTTTTAGATCCCGCGGTATACCATATTACCGTATTACCGCCCAAGCCTACCCGCCAGTAATAAGTAATAGTGCAGATACACATGAAATATGTATGGGATTGTTCATTATTTTAAATGAAAAGCTCTTTCTGTCTGTTCCAGTGTCCTGGTTGTGACTGGTTGATCGAGAGATCAGACTCGTCTAATCTCAGCGTGAAATGCACCATTTGCTCTGTAAAGAATGGACGAACCTTTGAGTTCTGCTGGCAGTGTTTGAGAGAATGGAAAGGCCAGCGTCCTCGATCTGATCGATGTGACAATGAAGACTGCCGCAACACAGATCTGGATCTGCTGAGAGATTGTTCAACTATTAATTTACCATCTGTAAACAATATTGAATGTCCAGCTGTTCGTGCTTGTCCAACATGTGGAATGCTAATTAACCACAACACAGAGAAATGCAAAAACATTACATGCTCTCGGTGCAAAAAAGAGTTTTGTTTTGTCTGTCTCAAGCTCACACCAGACTGTCTGAAGACTAGTACTCACTTTAAACCCTGTTCTGATGGTGTGGCTCCACGACAGACTTCAATTCCAGTTTGGAGAGATAAATAGCAATACATTAGAAGCACACCGAATCACGTTATAAGCACGTAGAATATTTTTTGCATGTTTAGTTTATCTGGTTCATTTAAAAGATAATAAGTGTATAAATGCCTTGCGTATTTTGATTGTCACAATCTGTTGTTATGCAGTGAAATAAACCATAAGACTGAATATTAAAGTGATTCAAATACAGTTGTTATATTTGCAGCCAATTTCCTTGCAGACATAACTGAGGTGTTAAGTAAATTTACAAAAGTGGCCAAAAGTATTGGCATTGACATTTTTTTGTTTTTCAAAATGTACTGATTAAGCATTTGTAGGTTATTTTTTCACATTTCTATGGTATACTGAAAAAAGTTAAGCATTTAATATGTTTTTTTATTGGCTAAAAAATTTCAATGTATGCAAAGAGTCAATGTATGTCCTAAACAGGGAGCTTCATGAAAGAAAATAACTTTGCACCACTCTTCTGTCCAATCCTTGTACTTCCTGCAGAATTTCAGGCTGTCCTTGATGTTTTTCTTGGAGAGAAGTGGCTTCTCTCCCTTCTTGATACGAGGCAGGTGTACAAAAGATTTGGCCATCAATTGCATGTGTATATGAGAACATAATGGTTGGAAGCATGTCTTCCTTCTTTTAATAGCAATGAGACTACTCTTATAATCCACTCAGAGCGATAGAGAGATTTATCTTGACTAGTACTCGTTCACGCTTTCTTATCATGTGCTGATGATAACATTAGTGAAATTGTTAGCTGGTTCCAATAGTTTTGTTGCAATTATTTAAAAGGCATCTGCACACCAATCTAGAAACAATGTGAATCAGCACCACAACAACTGAAACAGCACATTTGCAAAACAAGAAAGTTGTCCCCTGATGGAGTTTGGGTTCTTGCTGCTGTCAGCTGCTTAGTCAGGAACAGTTAATATTCAGTATTATTGATCTGACTGTACTGATGCTGCTGAATGAGAACTGAATTGAGCTGGATGATGACATCCCCACATCTTTTCTCCAGAACTGCTTTATTGACTAATTAACTAATTTCATTTTGGATAAAAGCATCTGATAAATGATTAAATGTAAATGTAACTAATTTAAGTATTGATTATCTTTGCAAACAGAATTGAATCAACTGTGAACGACAGCTGAAATGCATAATTTTCCTGTAATCTCTCTAAAGCTGCTTTGAAACAATCTGTATTGTATAAAGCACTATATGAATAAAGGTGACTTTACTGACTTGATTATATTATCTATAAGGAGCAGTGATTGCAGACTAAATGAACTAAAAGCAGTAAATCTCTCTGATTGGTTAAATCCAGTCCAGCTGCACGTTGATATTCTAGAGTGCAGTGACTGCTGCAGACTCTATTGGTATAAGAAGAGGATAGACGAAAGAAAATAAAGGAGACGGCTACAATTTTTCAGCTATTAAGAAAAAGCATGCATTTGTACAGTACTTCATGTTACACTGTCAGATAGGAGTTATCTCCATTCCTTTACAACTGAATACATATCTTTATGACCCTATAAAGAATTTGCAGATATATATGTAATAAATTGGTATTCATTAACAGCAGTTAAAATGTCAGTGATCACATTAATTTTTGCATTTTTTGTATTTTAACTACAATTAGTCTGTGCCATTATTTAATTGCTTGCTCCATTGGTAAATCATGCCAAAAGAGTTTTAATCACAAAGAAAGATCTTGATGTTTTTCATATGCATGACCGTGTAATGTGATGCACTGTGACTCAGATGAACTTGTCAAATGTGTGTTGGTCAAGTTGTGAAATCAGAAACCCTGTAGTACTTTCACAATGACTTTTTTTTTTTCAATTCTATTCTACAAACTTATAACAAATAAAATGTTTATATTTTAATTACCAGTGGATAAAACAAACGTCTATACAGTAATTTGCACATTCAGGCTGGTGCCAGAGTGAAATTCTGTCTTGAAGTTCATTAGCAAAAAATTAATTTGGGATTTAAACATATACTAACACAGACTACACTTTGTAGAAAATTCTGCTACCTTTATGTGATTTGATTGGCTGGCCCAAATCTTAATGAGAACACCTGTGGCTTCTTACAAATTAAGCCCTAGTCTCTTGCTGTGTCCCCATTTGCCTTACTTATATATGTCTACATATGCAACACATTATAAACTTATGTGACAGGTGTAAGAAAATGAGTCAACAATAGACCTTAGTCAGGGTAGACGGCATAATAAAACACAGCTTTGTAGGCATACAGGCCAATTATTGGGATTGGACTTAATGTTCTATCTTTTTCAGAGATAAGATAGCCCGAGTATCTTATCTATGAAAAAGATAGAACATCCAATGTGGTGAGTGAGGCACAACCTAATGTGGGGATATATATATATATATATATATATATATATATATATTTTTTTTTTTTTTATTGGTTTTTATTTATTATTATTATTTATTTATATATAAGTATTGGTTCAGGCACCATTTAGGCACCGGTACCATTTTAAAAGTATCGATTTGGCACCGGTATATATGTATTAAAAAAATAAAAAAAAGGATACCCAACCCTAATTATACATATAATTGTTGCTATTATAAATCTATTATAGCAGTGGTTCTCAAAGTGTGGTACATGAGCTTCCTCTAGTGGTACGCAGAGGAATCTCTGAATTAAATATAAATTAGGCTGTTTGTCTACCAAAGCGGTTCTTTTTTTCCTCCGAAGCTAGCAAATTTTTTTTAATTGCTTTAAATGGGAGTGTCTTTTTCATGCTGAGCACGCAGGCGTTTTTTTCTCGGCGGCCAGAGTTGAAGAATGTTCATATTTGGGTAAAACTTAGCACTCATCACTGTCACTTTTTAGTCAGCTAACCAATCACAGTGGAGGAGGGGCGGGACTAATACCGTCACACCCTGCTTGTACTGTGACTGAACAACAATGGAGAAGTTAATGCTTGTCTCCGAGTATTTATGTCTTTACCAGATGGAATTGTCGGAGTACCATAATATTGTTATGAAAAATAATGCTTGGAGAAACACTTCATTCGCCATGCGTCTGCCATATTACTTCAGCGGATATATTCCATATCACAGCAACCACAGCGTCTCAACCGAAAAAGAAAAAAATACGCTGCCCCCTCAAGCGCTCACAGCTGGGTGTTTTCAGCTGGCTTTGGTGGACACGAGGCATGATTGTTGTTACACATACAGCCTGTGTTTATTTTATTTTTTTTTTTATTTATTTATTTATTTAATAAGTACTTTTTTATTTAAAAGTTAAATAAAAACTGTACATTTTCGTTTAATCCTTAAGTACAGTTTTTTTTTTTTTTTTACATTTAAGTACATTATAGTTTTTATTTCACTTTTAGGTACAATATATTTTAATAATTAAGTTTTTTTTGTTGTTGTTGTTGTTTTGTTTTTTTGTTTTTTTACCTGGAAGTAAGCACAGTGCAGTGTTAATGTTCTAACTGTATTTACAATGCTTTAAGAGGCTGACAATAATAGATATTCTTTTTTTTTTTTTTTTTTTTTTTTAAACTGTGCATAGTGCTACGTCATTTTAATGTTGGTCATGGTGGTACATGTAAAGTCAAATATTTTCTGAGGTGGAACTTGGTGTAAAAAGTTTGAGAACCACTGTATTATATAACTTATGTTATTGTACTGTTGTACACATTATTTTATTATATTATTCACTTTACTAAAACTTTTACTACATATACTTTTTAATATTACATATCACTTTTACTATATTTTTAATTTGCACGTATAGGTGCATAATATTTGACCACTGTAACTGTAAGTTTTACTGGATCCATAAATGATTTTCAGTTACATTTGTTATTGTGTTTTGTATATCTGTGGAGTTTATATCTTAAGTGAGTGCTAGAAAATAGGAGGCAGACTGCTTATTTTATTCCATTTTCTCAATTATCGTAAATTATTAGTGCTTAAAGATGTATTATTTTGATTCAGAAAAAAAACAACAACGAAATCAACACGAGTGTGAGCTTTCGCAATTTCTTACGAAAATTAATCATTTTCCAAGCCTAACTAAATAACTGGAGGCAGAGCTATTTTTAAGTCCATGTAGATCACAAACCACTGAAATCGGCTAAAAAAAAAGTAAACGTTATCGTGTTTTTATCCAGAAAAACCGCAGCTCCCCCGTTTACCTCCATCTGTATTTATTATGTCTATAGCTGTGTCTCATTTAGAAGACTGCGTCCTCTGGAGGTCGAATCCTCTGTAGTATGCGGAACGTATACGAAGTGTCCTCAACCTAGAATTAAAGAACACGGCCTTGTAGGACGGGCGGAAAAGGAAACAGGAAGCATCCTGTTGATTTGCCAACACTTTTATTTATTTATTTATTTTTTTATTATTGAACAATTATTAATGTACAAACAACTTGGCAATGTCAAAACATCTTCACATTACAATATACAGAACAGGTGCAAATACAACAGAGAGAGGCAAAAAATGATAAAATAAAATAAAATACATAAAGCATTGAAGGAGCTAGGGTTTTTCTTGTAAATCATATTCCGTAATAATAGAAAACAGATTTATTGCATTCTTCCATTCATCACCTTAAGGGCTTTTGTATACAAAACAAACTCATTATGAAATGCACAAAAGGCTGGTTTTACTTTCAAGTATTTAAATTTGTTTATATAAAACTTTCCCATCATGAGGATGCTATTGACCAGAAAATCGTCTTTGCTATTGTTCATTACAAGTCCACAGATAATGTCCTTTAGGCTGAAGCTGTCAAGGTAAAGTACCTTTGGGTAAAGCCAGTCGTGAATATCAGACCATAAAGCATCCGCATACATACGGGTCATTCCTGGTATCCGGTAACATTTTGGCTTCATAATTTTTGGAAAAAAAGTTACATGTGTTTTTCATGTTTTTAGCATTCTACCAAAATAGTGACATGTTTAACTATATGGAACACATACTGGACAAGCTCAGTGACTTAAAAAATAATAATTATGGGTATATTGTTCAGACACTCGCTGTGAATGTATTCCACCCTGTTAGGGACAAATACAGTTATCACAAAATTTTAATAATGTAAATGTTAAACAATAATGAGCAATAATAAGATAGTATATGTCCCTTATGCCATAATGGTATTTTTTATTCTTGAAACAAAAGCAAAACAATTATTAATTAATAGAATATGTCTTGATTATTAAGAACAGGTACTTTTTTTGTGCCCATTTTTGCCAACAGGATGGTAAATAATATAAAAATTATTAGTGCTGGGCAATGATTAATCTACATTAATCTCATCCAAAATAAAAGTTTTTTTTATATATATAATATATATGTGTGTACTGTGAATATTTATTATGTGTATATAAAGACACACACATACAGTATATATTTTGAAAATATTTACATGTATTTGCATGTATATATTTATTTTAATATAATTTATATGATATATAAATATATTTAATATATAAACATAACACATTTTTCTTAAATATATACATGCATGGGTGTGTATTCATATATACATAATAAATATACACAATACACACACATATATTATGTACACAAAAACTTTTATTTTGGATGAGATTAATCTAGATTAATCGTTGCCCAGCACTAAAAATTATATTTACCATTAAATTTATTTAAAATTATATTTACCTTGGGCCGGCCAGAAGAATTTATTGATGCCATTGGGATTTTTAATGTTTTTAAACGAAGTCTCTTCTGCTCAACAAGGCTTCATTTATTTGATCAAAAATACAGCAAAAACAGTAATATTGTGAAACATTTTTACATTTTAAAATGCAGTTTATTTCTGTTGGCAAACCTGAATTTTCAGCATTATTGCTCCAGTCTTCAGTGTCACATGACCTTCAGAAATCATTCTAATATACTGATTTGCTGCTCAATAAACATTTATTATTATTATTACTATTATTATTATTAACAATGTTGAAAACCGTTTGTACTATTTTTTTTTTTTTTTCAGGATTATTTGATGAATATAAAGTTCAAAAGACCAGCATTTATCTGAAATAGAAAGCTTTTGTAACATTATCACCACCGTTCAAAAGTTTCCGGGTCAGTAAGAATTTCTTTCTTTCTTTTTTTTTTTTTTTTGAAAGAAATTAATACTTTTATTCAGCAAGGATGCATTAAAGTGATCAAAAGTGACAGTATAGACATTTATCAAATAATCCTGAAAAAAAAAAAAATGTACAACTGTTTTCAACATTATCAACAAATCAGCATATTAGAATGATTTCTGAAGGATCATGTAACACTGAAAAGTGTAGTAATGATGCTGAAAATTCAGGTTTGCCAAGACAGAAATAAATTGCATTTTAAAATGTATTCAAATAGAAAACAGTTATTTTAAAATGTAAAAATATTTCACAATATTACTGTTTTTGCTGTATTTTTGATCAAATAAATGAAGCCTTGGTGAGCAGAAGAGACTTCTTTTAAAAAAAGATAAAAATTCTTGCTTATCTAAAACTTTTGAGCGGTATACAATTGTATTAATGTGCTTTACCATTCAAAAGTTTTATGGAGGTAGATCAATTTGCAGTATACAATAAATACTATTTATTCTATTATAATTTCCATCCTGTTAGTTTCACATTCCACCCTGTTAGGTCTAACAGGGTGGAACATTTTTTTGCTAAATTAGCAGTAGTTTTTTGAGCGATCAACATTTAGCTCTTTAACCGTCTACAGATGAACATACAGTGGGGCAAAAAAGTATTTAGTCAGCCACCAATTGTGCAAGTTCTCCCACTTAAAAAGATGAGAGATGCCTGTAATTTTCATCATAGGTATACCTCAACTATGAGAGACAAAATGAGGAAGAAAAAAAAAGCAGAAAATCACATTGTAGGATTTTTAAAGAATTAATTGGTAAATTCCTCTGTAAAATAAGTATTTGGTCACCTACAAACAAGCAAGATTTCTGGCTCTCACAGACCTGTAACTTCTTCTTTAAGAGGCTCCTCTGTCCTCCACTCGTTACCTGTATTAATGGCATCTGTTTGAACTCGTTATCAGTATAAAAGACACCTGTCCACAACCTCAAACAGTCCAACTCCAAACTCCACCATGGCCAAGACCAAAGAGCTGTCAAAGGACACCAGAAACACAATTGTAGACCTGCACCAGGCTGGGAAGACTGAATCTGCGATAGGTAAGCAGCTTGGTGTGAAGAAATCAACTGTGGGAGCAATTATTAGAAAACGGAAGACATACAAGACCACTGATAATCTCCCTCGATCTGGGGCTCCACGCAAGATCTCACCCCGTGGGGTCAAAATGGTCACAAGAACTGAGAGCAAAAATCCCAGAACCACACGGGGGACCTAGTGAATGACCTGCAGAGAGCTGGGACCAAAGTAACAAAGGCTACCATCAGTAACACACTGCACCACCAGGGACTCGAATCCTGCAGTGCCAGACGTGTCCCCCTGCTTAGGCCAGTACATGTCCGGCCCGTCTGAAGTTTGCTAGAGAGCATTTGGATGATCATATGGTCAGATGAAACCAAAATATAACTTTTTGGTAAAAACTCAACTTGTCGTGTTTGGAGGAGAAAGAATGCTGAGTTGCATCCAAAGAACACCATACCTACTGTGAAGCATGGGGGTGGAAACATCATGCTTTGGGGCTGTTTTTCTGTAAAGGGACCAGGATGACTGATCCGTGTAAACGAAAGAATGAATGGGGCCATGTATCGTGAGATTTTGAGTGAAAACTTCCTTCCATCAGCAAGGGCACTGAAGATGAAACGTGGCTGGGTCTTTCAGCATGACAATGATCCCAAACACACTGCCCGGGCAACGAAGGAGTGGCTTCATAAGAAGCATTTCAAGGTCCTGGAGTGGCCTAGCCAGTCTCCAGATCTCAACCCCATCGAAAATCTTTGGAGGGAGTTGAAAGTCCGTGTTGCCCAGCGACAGCCCCAAAACATTACTGCTCTAGAGGAGATCTGCATGGAGGAATGGGCCAAAATACCAGCAACAGTGTGTGAAAACCTTGTGAAGACTTACAGAAAACGTTTGACCTCTGTCATTGCCAACAAAGGGTATATAACAAAGTATTCAGATGAAATTTTGTTATTGACCAAATACTTATTTTCCACCATAATTTGCAAATAAATTCTTTAAAAATCCTACAATCTGATTTTCTGGATTTTCTTTTCTCATTTTGTCTCTCATAGTTGAGGTATACCTATGATGAAAATTACAGGCCTCTCTCATATTTTTAAGTGGGAGAACTTGCACAATTGGTGGCTGACTAAATACTTTTTTGCCCCACTGTAACTTTTATAATCATGTCAGATATGTTTTTGTTGTTGTTGTTGTTGTTTTTTTAACTTTAAGAGTGTGACAAGCAGGAGAACATTTCAAAAAAGGTAGGAATGAGAGTTGACATTGAATTCCAGCGGGAAAAAATAAACAATATCACTTCCTGAATATGATCTCAGTGGAATTGTAGTCTATTTTGGAAGGTGAGGGAGTACATACTAACAGGGTGGAAGATGACTTTAGGGACATGGTAAATGAAGAAGAAAAAAAAAAAAAAAAAAAAAATATATATATATATATATATATATAGTTTCACATGATTTATATGTATGATTAGATGAAGTTTAGCCTATCCAAAACATAATTAAAAAAATATTTTGAGGTTTTTATCATTTCGTGGTTTATATTTCTAGTGGAAGTTGATTACTTTGCACTGAGGACATAAAAATAATAATAATAATAATAATTTTAATGTCTATTATCTCTGTTTAAGTATAATTTAAGCAATTTCTTATAAATATGTGACTATTTTAGAGAAAATATGAGTAAGTAAATCATAGAGACAGAAAAGTCACTGTATAACAGGAATGACCCATACAATGAAAAAGCAGATGATCCGTGGTTTCAATGTCATTACAGAATATACATTTATTAGAGTCAAATCCAAATCTAAGTCTTAAGTACTCACTGGATGGATATGTCCCATTTAAAATTTTAAAATGAATTTCTTTAATTTTGGGGAGATGAAGGCAATTTTATGTATTTAGTTCTAAGAGTATGAATGACATCTTTTTGGAAATGATGTGAAATTGAATTTCTGTAAACTACGATAGGATACGAAATGTTATTATACATATTTCTAATACTCTTGTTTGAAAGCTGACCTCTGAATTCACAGCCTTCAGTTAACAGTGGAGGTAAACACAAGGTCATGGGGTTAGAATAAAAGAGAGTTTCTTTGATTAAACAAATAATAGAATTAAGGATAGCTTTAATAACAGATTCAGATTTAGCCCGATTGCAACTTAAATATTTACCACAGAAATTATCATATGACATAATACCACTATTCTCCATTAAATGGGACACTGACCAAATACCTTTCTCCATCCAGTCCTGGTCATACAATGATTTGTTTCTAACTGTAATGTATCTATTATTCCATAATGGTGTATTGTGTGGTGTAAAATTATGTTTATATAAAATCTTCCAGTATAACAAGACCTGTTGGTGAAATTGGGATAATTCAACTGGGAGACGTTGAACAGTGAAATCACAACTTAACAGAAACTCTATTCCTCCTAATTTCTTGAATAACTCTCTGGGAATATGAAACCAAAAATTGTTATTGTTTAAAAGGGATTTCAACCAATTAATTTTAAGGGTCCCATTTATAGAATCAAAATCAATAGCTTGTAAACCTCCATCTTTATTATGTTTTATCACCTCCACTTTTTAAAAAATATAATGTGTCTTCTTTTTCCAGATGTAACCAAAATTAATCTGATTGATTTTTTTAATAGTTCTATTTGAAATAGCAATTGTGTATGCTAGATAGATTAATCCTGAAATGCTTTCCATCTTAGTCAAACATATTCTACCTAATACACTTATATCTCACAATAACCAAGAATTGAGCTTAATTTTACATTTGTCTATTATTTTCGACACATTCATAAGTTAATTTTCAGTGGAATCTTTTGAGATAAGCATTCCTAAGTATTTAACTTTAGATGTTATAGGGATGTTATAAACCTCAGTTAAGTGACATTGATGGATTGCCATTAATTCAGACGTGTTCAAATTTATTTTTAAACTAGAGGCATTGAAACACATAATATGACATTTGTATGCTACTACTAAATGTTGCAGAACACAGAAAGTGTGTCAGGTAAAAATAAATACTAGCCGTTTGTTTTTTGTTGTTATTAATAGCAGCCGTAAATGTGTTATTGCTAACCCAAACAACAACAAAACAATAACAGTATGAACACTTACATAATGCTTTATATATAGTACATTGTAATATATTATATATATATATATATATATATATATATATATATATATTATATATATATATATATATATATATATATTATATATATATATATATATATATATATATATTCTCCCTTTTTTAGAGCAGTAATATATTCTTTGAAAGCGCCAGGTTTTTCGCTGGTTCCGCGTGAGGTGCAGCTGTCACGTGGTACAAGCCTCTCTGAAGACTCAGTTCAACGAGGACGTGAACGCTTTTTACAAGTTGGTATCTCGTAATTACGGAGCACTTAGGGTTAGACTAAATCAAAAATGCCTGCCAAAATTAACACTGATTAGAACGAGGTCAAGAACAGACTGATGTGTTTACGCACGTGTTGTGAATTTTTTTGCGGATTTTTTTTTCGTGAGAAGCTCAAACGCACGTATAAATAGGAATAATCTACGCAATTATTAGTGAATGAGACCCATTGTGTTTCACAATTCAAGTTAAACACGCCCATGTGCACAGTCTTAGTCACGTGATTTTGAGTACGACTGAAAATAGTAAAACGAAAGTATGTTTTCAGTGAGTCATAGTCAAACACGTTTGAAGCAAAACTACATTTGTTTAAGAGACATTCTTATTCAAAATGGCGACTAACGAGAAACGATATGAGAAATCTGACTTTAACCTTGAAATTAAGCTTGTGAAAAAGCCTTCTGATATTGGTAAGTATTTTTTTTTTCCTACGTACTTTAATGGCGCTTATATCTTTCACTTTTACATAACCAAATTTCACCATAAGACAGGAATGTTTCATTGTTAAGGTAAATTATGTGGCATATTCGTAGTAAAATTACACTTTAAGATTACACTATACATTGCTTGTTCTATTGCATGACCTTTCATGTTAAGAGGCCGATTTTTTTACTGACGCAGCAGTTTCACAAAAGGTTTTTACGCTGAAAACATATCTTAATTGTATGTTTTCTGCCTATCCTGGCCAGGACAAACCTGTAAAAGAGATATTTAATCTCGGTGAAGTTTTTAACATTTAATTATGTGGATAGGCTAATTCTAAGAAAGAAATAGAAATATAACTTCCTTTATTTCTTTGTTCCTGATTTACCTTTATGTAGCTTTACAATAAGACCAATATGTGCAAGTTAACTTTTTGTGCATATGAATGGAAAAATGTATTCTCGTGTGATTTCCCCATCAGATCCATATGATGATGATCCCGATGTTTTAAGAGCTGAATTATCCTGTGGTCACATCACTGGACCAGATACACTGACAGACTGCTGCAGATATCAGCTGGATGAGGTAAATGTAGATTAGTCGTTACATCCTAAACAGATTTACATATTTTTAAAGCTATAGAGTGTATTTTGAAATGTTTTGATAATACAGACTGTTTCTCAAAATGATTATCGCAGGGTAAAGCTGAGCTGAGATGCCCTGTGTGTCAAGAACAATGGTCTTACACTGAAGTGCGTAAACTAGCCAAACTCACACCTGAAGAACAGCTGTACTTTGAGGAAAGACTTGCCAACAACACCATTAGGAGGTTAATAGACGTAAAGAATGTAAGTCTATATCAAGATGTAAATACAGTATATAACTTTTTTTTCTAAGAAAAATATATTATTATTCATAAGTATCTTTCTGTCTCCTTTAGTGTCCTGGGTGTAACTGGATCATCGAGAGATCAGACTCGTCCAGTCTCTGTGTGAAATGCACCATTTGCTCTGTAAATAAGGCCGGAACGTTTGAGTTCTGCTGGCAGTGTTTGAGAGAATGGAAAGGATCACATGCTCGATCTGATCGATGTGATAATGAAGACTGCAGCAATAAAGAGCTGGATCTGCTGGGAAACTGTGCAACTATTACTTTAACAGATGCTTCAAATATTGTATGTCCAGCTGTTCGTGCCTGTATTACATGTGGTTTACTGCTGAACCACAATACAAGTCATAGTAAAGGCATTGTATGTTGTCGTTGTAAAACAACCTTTTGTTTTGTCTGTCTCAAACTCCGAGCAGACTGTGTAAAGACAAGTGGTTACTATGCTCTCTGTTCAGATGGTGTGGCTCCACGACAGACTTCCATTCCAGTTTGGAGAGATAACTAATAACCGACAATTACATGTGCTTTGAGCATAAAAATACTTTTTTGTCATTGGATAACAGTGATCTGAATTTATTTTTCTTAGTTATTAAAAATGTTTCTGATTTGAACATGGCATACCTGTAGATTTGTAAGGAATAAAATATATGAAATGTGAAGTTTGGAAGTGAAAAGTTAAAATTAGAGCCTTGTCTTACTCCCAAAAAGAAAATCCTGGTTTCTGGTTTAAACCTGTTTTTATAGCAGCAAATATTATTCCCCATAGTAAAAATTGAAATGAAACAATTTAGTTTAAATTGTATTTTCGTTTGGTTGAAGTGGAGAACACATACTGGCATTACAGAAATTATACTGGGTTTTATTTATATTTCTAGTGTGTATTTTTATTTTATTTTTTGTACATAACAGAAACTATGATGCATATAAAAATATATCACAATAAACATTAAGGTCTTTCAAAGTAGTTTTTATTTATAGTAAGTGAACTGAATTAAACATTGACTAACACTTTCATATTGTAGCTAATTTAGCTTTTGTTTAGGGTGAAATTAACATTTCTCAACACTAAGGTCATTTTTCTCAAAACTCCTCACACTGTTCTTCTTACCAACTTTCAGTTTGGCACAGACTTTAATGTAACACCAAAAATGCTGTAAAAGTAAAACTACCAAAACACCAAAATTCATAGCTCATATCAAATGAGCACACATTAGTTTGTCTCGATTGCTAACACACTATAACTGATTTAGTTGGTCCAATTTCCCAAACCATTCATTCAGTTCTCGAAACAAAGACACGTTTGTCACGTTGCAGATTTCTCTGTTTTCTGCAAAACTCTACATAAAATGCCCTTATTTTACACAGGTTTAAACATGTTCTCATTCAGAAAACCACAATATAATTAACTCAACTCATCACAATGTGAACTAAAATAGCACACTTTTATCCATGTGTAAACATTAACAGGGACATCAGGTGATCATATATTTCGGAAAATGAAGTCGAAGGGATTAAAGGGATGTTTGTTCCTGATGAAGTACAAAGCACTGTTGTTGACTGTGTTCTTGTGCATGAATGACCATGAGTTTTTATACTACTTACACATTCATTATAATTTCAGCACACAGTAGCAGTACTTTAGATGAGAGAATGTTCACTATTCTGCGTACAGTAAATACTGTGGCACATGTTGTATACCCTCAAACTTGTCAAATTTATTTGTAGCTGAGTACTTCTTACATGTCACTGCATGTCTGTCTAGAGGAGGCAGAGGAAGCTTCTAGAGGCACATAACTCTGAAGTAGTGCATTTAGGTAAAGGTGTGCAGATCCACTGGTGGTTTTGTAATGATAATTAAAGGCTAACACCTGTGTTGTGCAGGTATTCAGATACATCTGTTTTGATTGCATTTCAGTTTTTAGATTTGGAATGTATTCCTATATGTTATCAGTGTAGAAGTGCAGCAAATTGTGTTATTCAGCTGGTGTGAACAAGTTTATCAGTTTTGATTTGAGTATATACACGTGCAAATTGGTCAGTAGCTTAACTGAGTTTTGATGTGTTTCATGTCTGAGTGAGAAAAGAATTCAAACAAACTGAAAGAAATAGTCGTGAAATGTATTTTATGCCAAAGCGATGATAAATGAAAAACAGTTTAGATCCACATAGATGTTGTGCGACTGAGTGCAGAGTTTTGAAAAAGGGACCTACTGATAAATAAACCTTTAAATGACATACGGCAAACATATCGTTCATATACTGACGTTATAATGGTCAGATTCAGGTTTTATGTTTCTCTCCTCTTTAATCGTAATGCTTTACTTGCTGACTAACTAACTCTGTCATAAGGTGATACAAAGGATCCACGGGCAAAGGCAGTTAGTCAAAAACAATGTCTTTAATGAAGATGCAAAATAAGGCAGTCTGTCGTCCAATGACACAGAACTGGATGAAAAAACATAAAACACAACTGAAGATGGTCAAGTACAGCAGACTCCCGACTTGGAGAGAGATCGTGGGGCTGGGCTCACTGGAAGCTGCAACAGGTCACCGAGAAAACTTAGATGAACACAGCAAGACAAGACATGGTAAGACTCCTGACGGTATCCTGACATGAAGGGCGAAACAAGAGCATAAGCATGACAAACACACAATAATCCGACAGAGAGCCGTAAGCACAGCCACTGGAAATAGAGACAATAATTAGAGCAGAGTGGAAACAGGTGTCACCGCCCGGCAGCGCGAGCGCTGATTGTGATGACAAACAGGTGGAGAAGAGAGCTAGAACGAGCATGGGCGTGCCTGAGTGTGTGAGTGTAAGATTGTGTAAGTATGCATGTATCTAAGAGTAAGTGTGTGAGAGAGAGAGAGAGAGAGAGAGAGAGAGAGAGAGAGAGAGAGAGAGAGAGAGAGAGAGAGAGAGAGAGAGAGAGAGAGAGAGAGAGAGAGAGAGAGAGAGAGAGAGAGAGAGAGAGAGAGAGAGAGAGAGAGAGAGAGAGAGAAGCAAACCCAGCTCATGACAAACTCTAGCTGGTTGTGTTGAGTTAAACACTCCCCTTCGGCGCATTCAAGAAGCAGATTAAAGTGAAAGTAAAACTGAACTATCGCGTTTGGATCGGCCATCAAACAATTCCTGTTTCTTCCCTGTGCATGCTAAAACTTTCAGAATGGCGTTTCAGGTCCTCATCAACTTCGATGACATGAAGAATAAACCATTAAATATTTCGGATTCATCTGAAGAGTTTAAGACGACGACCGTCAAAGAACTGAAGGAGAAATTCAGATCTAAGGTTCCCGGAGCACCCGGTAGGGAAAATATTAATTACTTGCTCTTCAAAATCACTCAAATTGTGTGTGTGTGTGTGTGTGTGTGTGTGTGCAGGGGCGTAGTTTGTGGGGGGGATGGGGGGGAGGTAACCCCCCCAATAACCATAACTAGCAAGTACAACCCCCCCAATATTTATACCATGGTTAACGGAAACTTAGAATCAGGCCGTTTATTAATTATTTGAATCGCGCCTTCGGCGCTTTTATAAGCGCTAACTTCATGTAAGAACCGAACGGAGCTTATCAGCACAACACGACTGAAGCGCGGCTCTTTTAATTGTGCACGAGCGGCGCGCCGAATCACCCTATACTCTGTGCGCGTTCACCAGCGCGCTCGAGAAGCGGGAGAAGATTTGCGCGAGCCATTCCTATCGCAAAGCTGATGGTAAAATATGTGATCTATTTTAATTCTATTGAGAAACTGCCACTTTAAAATGCTATGGAGTAAGTCGAACATTATCTAAAAAAAGGCACAAACTAAAAAGACTGATGAAAAAAGGAGAAAACAATCTTGCACCAGCACTAACATAATATTAAAATATTTTTAAACTACTCATGACCACCTTTACTATAATTTATCACGTTTTACTGTAGGCTTATTTATAGTGGTAAATTTTGTCTAACTTGAAGAATTTATAATATATAATCTGTTAAGGGAATAGATTTTTCCATAAAGATTTATATTACAACTGTGGCATGTTGTAGCTATTGTTTCTAAAGACTGTTGTTTCTCATAACAAATGCAATATAGATTAATAAAAATAAAATAAAATTATTAATAAAAAAAGTCATTATTGGCCTGGTAATGATTAATAGGCTAGCCTTATTATAACAGATGCTACAGTTAAGAACTATGGTACTTTTTCATAAGAGCAAGTACAAGTCGAGAGCCAATGGGTTCTAATGATGAGCGATGGAAAAACCTGCCTTCAGATATTCCAGTGATGGCAGATTAAATCATTAAGAGCCTTGTGAACTGTTAAGGAGTAAGAAATAAACAATATCAATATAAGAAAATGTTAAGGTAGATTGACTTCCCACGGCGTGTTGAATTAGAACATTCTGTCAAACTATAAGTGTCTAAATAATATAAAATACATTATATATCCTATATAAACAAGTAATTGTTAACTAGCCTATTACTTTAATACAGTTACGCTATCAACCAACTTTGCATGTGTGGTGGATATCACAAAACACCATTTTACAAAAATAAACATTTAAGCAAACAAACAAATAAATAAACCTTAAGAGGGGGCATGACCCGGGGTCCACTTCAACCCCCCAATGTTCAAACCAAAACTACGCCCTTGACTGAAACACAAATTAAGCTGCAGAGTCATTTGTAATTGTACATTTAATACAAAAAGTAGGTCCGGGATTTTAGATTCAAGTTTTTTTTTTTTTTTTTTGATATAAACATAATACTTTCAGTGAAATGTAAACCTGATAGTGAAAGTTTAAATCACGTGACTTTTGACTTGTTCATCATTACATTATTGATGTTTTTGTTTTATCAGACCCAGGCCACTTGAGGGTGTTTTTTGGAAATAATCATCTGGAAGACCATAAAACACTCGGCTTCTATAAAATTCAACATTTATCTGTTCTTATCTTTGTGATGAAAATGCCCATTGGAAAAGGAGGTATGACATGTTTCCTTATGCTCACACTTTGACATTAAATCATGCCATTTATCATAACAGCAACAGTTTGATGTTTCAGAGCACCTTCACAGTAATAAACAGAAAATAAAAGAATCAGTGATGCATACTTCATCAAATATGAGAGAAATTCAAATTCAGCTGTAAAGCTGAAAATAACAACAGTTTGATTCAGTTCAGTTCAATAAAAGTGTAAATGTTGCAAAATTTGTCAATTATGAAACAATCGAATGAGCCATAAAGCAGCTTTTAGTCTTTATAGCTAAGTTTTAGTCATTTTGTTGTTTTGCTATTTTTAATAGTTTTTTTTTTTGTTGTTAAATTAGATGCACATTTTAAAAAGACATCACACTTAATAAGGTCTTTCAAAGTAGTTTTATTTATAGCAAGTGAACTAAATTAAACGTTGTCTTTTTACTTTTATATTTTTGCTAATTTAGCTTTTGTTTAGGGTGAAATCAACATATAATGTGTTGATGATCATTAATGATGAAGTTCTTCAGGTGACCCATTTCTCAAAACTCCTTGTGCTGTTCTTCTTACCAACTTTCAGTTTGGCACAGATGTTAAACTAACATCAAAAATGCTGTAAAACTAGCAAAAACACCAAAATTCATAACTCAAATCAAATGAGCACAGATTAAACAATGAGCTAAAAACACTAATAACAGGCTGGATTACACAATGATTTCATATGTAACATGTCTTTATAAAACCAGAAACACATTACTGTTAGAATTCACTGCAGTAAATGTTACATGATTCAAACATTCAAAGAGGATTTAAAGCGAGCTGGTGTTAAATGGGAAGAAGTTGAATCCCATGCAGCTAATAGCTATCAGTGGAATTTGCAGTAGCACAGACGGACGTTTCTTCTTTTGTAATGATTAACACCTGTGTTGTGTAAGTGTTCACTAGGCGTTTAAGTTATTTTAGTACTTCAATTTGAACTAAACAACAATTAGAAATGTTTCATTGGCACCTAGTTGAAATAACAGATTTGTTTTCTTACAGTATGTATTTTGTTTTTTCAGTTTACTTTGTGAAGAAATTATAATTGTTTTTGGCACCTCGTTTGACCAGAAAGTAGCAGAAAGTGACTCTGTGTCTCAAAGTGAATGAGAACCGAACCCTGTTCAATCACTGACTGTAAGTGTCAGCAGGGAATGAATCAATCCTCTAATATGAGGGTAATGCTCTGATTGTCTTGTTTCAGCTCTGCAATCGGACCCTGACCAGCAGTTTCTGCAAAGTTTGCTGCCTGGCCTGAAGAGAATGGATCTCAAACAAAAAGAGCTCACCAAAATCAAAATGCAGCAGCTGGTTTTTGGAGCAGAGTTTCATGGTGAGTTGAGTCATTGTTCTTGCTATTTATTCTACTAACCATAACTAAACAGTCTACTAATACTTTTACATGTTGCAAAGTTACTTATATATAGTAGAATGTCTAAAGTGGGCTATTATTGAAATAAAACCTAATATTCAAAATAATTTACAATTAACAATTGTATTTACATATATTATCATTAACCAAAATACCTAATGCATTGTGTTGAAAAATAAATCCGTTATGTAAAGTGTGATGTCTGTAAATGTATGAACAAAAGGGGTGTGCAAACATATGCCCCCAGCAACTGGAAATATAATATATGACACATATGTCCCTATGTTGTGAATGATATTGTCATATGTTACAAATAAATCAATATCTTACTATCGCATATGTAAATACCTCCATCCGACATATGAAATAACCATAATAACATTAGTATATATATATATATATATATATATACACATTTATAATAGGTACTTATATGTTAACAATGTTTAATTTTTTGTATGCACATTTATTTAAACAACAGACATGCAAACATTCTGTAATTTTGAACAGCTTCAATTTTAAACAAGTCTACACAGTCCACATTTCATTTTGATTTATTCCATTTCAAAACTAATTTTTTGTAAAGGGATTTTTATTTTTGTCTTTCAGTTTATTTTTATGTTATGTTATTATTTATATTACCTTTCCTATTTGGCTGTGATTTATTCTTATTGTATAATTTGCATGTGTTATTATGTGTATTTTGTATATTACATATTTATATAAAGACATATATGGTGTGTGTGTATTAATAATATATCAAAAATATTTATTATGCATACATAAACATAAATATTTATGTGTATCTCAATATATTTCCAATATGTTTAATATATAGCTGTGCATGTGCACGTTTACTTTATATGAGGATATACTGTATTTCATATTTGTACATATACAGCATGTGGGTATGGGGATAAAAGTGAAGTGATATTTTGCATATATGTTTAGATATATAACCAAAAAGGACAGCGTTCATGACTGTGATTTTGATCTTTTTTTGATCATAGACCCAAACACGTCTGGTAAAGGAATTCACAGGACTGATTCCATGGAACGATTACCTCCCAAAATGTAGATATTCTGTATGAGACTTACTGACATTTACGCTGCGTATCCTCGTGTGTCCATCATCTCCTGACGTCTGTCTGATCAGCAGTGGATGAACACTAATGTCAGAAACAAAAGCATCTGCTAACCGACTCTGAACTGATTTTCTTCATGTTTTCTGAAGTTAATGGAAGGCTGGTCAGGAGATCAGGACTGTTGGGGATTTGAAGACACCATTAGACAAATTAACTCTGGAGATCTTTCTTTGTTCCATGTCAGGTCATATTAAGTCAAGTTTAGGCTATTTCTATCATATTGATATGACACTATTGATATTAATGGCCCAGTCCATTAATTTAATCAGACAAATGTTTTATTTGTGTCTCCTTTTTCATCAGCACAGTTCTGATATTTGTAGAGCCTGTAAAATACATTGTAACCTTCAGGGTAAATTCTGTATATTGTATATAATGTGTATATTTATATATATATATATATATATATATATATATATATGTAATGTCATTGTTATCTGCAAACCAAATGTACAGTGATTAAGTAACACAATACATGTTTATTTAATAAAAGTCACAAAGTCAGAAAAACACTATTCTCATTTAAACAATATCACAAAATCAATTCGTACTCTTTGTATTTTTGTATTTTATAAGGAAGGCTATGTAAATGAAGCATGAACATTTTTTTATGTGATTTTATACAGGTCCAAAATCACGTAAAAAATGTTCATGCTTTATTTACATAGCCTTCCTTATATGGTATCAGCCCAATGTGACCCTGGACCACAAAACCAGTCTTAAGTGTCAATTTTGACACTTAATAAATAATCTTTCCATTGATGTATGGTTTGTTGGACAATATTTGTCTGAGATACAACTATTTGAAAATCTGGAATCTGAGGGAGCAAAAAAATCTAAATATTGAGAAAATCTCCTTTAAAGTTGTTCAGATGAAGTTCTTAGCAATGCATATTACTAATCAAAAATGAAGTTTCGATGTATTTACGATAAGAAATTTACAAAATATCTTCATATAAGTGAAATTCACAACAAGTGCTGTGAAGTTGTTAACATGATCAGTAGTGACATAATAGAACCTGAATTACAGATTTTCAAAAAAAATAAAATAAAAAAATACAAAAAGCGCCTGTTTTTTTTAGTGTTTAATGCAATATTTGAAACACATATAATGTTAATTATAAAAAATTATTGGTACACAATATTGTCGCTATCCACAATACATTTGCATTGTAGTATTACAATATATTGTGACACGACATATTGTTATACCCCTGCATTGTTTTGAATGTTGAACAATTGCATCAATATATATCCGTGATCCCACAGAGGATAAGAGATATGGAGGATGGATCAGTATTTATAGGGAAAGGCTGCCTAGTTAAATGTTTAGCCATGTCACTACTGATTTTTGAACTAATCAATCATGTTAACAACTTTACAGCACTTGTTGTGAATTCCACTGACACTGTAGTAGAGTCGCTTTGTGAAAACATCTAAATGGTTATAGAGACAATAAGAGGGAAACTCACCTGTTCCCCACTCCTAAGAGGTGTTTCGGTCTCGGCAGACCAGCGGAAATTGACCGACAGCGACTGCTGTTTTTGGAAAAGAAAGTTGCTCAATTGCACGTGTGAGAAAATCAAGCCAAGTTTCCTCATAAAAAGGCAAATGAGTCTCACAGTTGTAACACACAATACATATATTTGTCCATACCTCTGCATTTTCTCTCAAATAGAGTTTTGTATTCGCAAATCACTTTGTGTTTGTTTGAAAGTCAAGTTTTTCTTTGCAAAGCAGATTGTGTTTATTTGCAAAACACTGGATTTGTTTGTATAATTTTGTTTCAAAATTCGCTCCATAAATCTGGGTAACTCCCCTACTCTTTACGATGAGCGTCACAGGATTTTTAATGACCACAGAGAGTCAAGACCTCGGTTTAACGTCTCATCTGAAAGACAGTGCTCTTTTTACAGTATAGTGTCCCCGTCACTATACCGGGGTGTTAGGACCCACACAGACCACAGGGTGAGCGCCCCCTTCTGGCCTCACTAACACCTCTTCCAGCAGCAACCTAGTTTTCCCAGAAGGTCTCCCATCCAGGCACTGTGTGTGTGTGTGTGTGTGTGTGTGTGGTGTGTGTGTGTGTGTGTGTGTGTGTGAGAGAGAGAGAGACCAGAATCAAATGAAGATATTTGACTGTTATGATGAACTCATGAATGACCAACAGATGGAGCCATTGCTCAGGACAACACTCACAAACACAACATACCTTTGAACAGAATAAATATATAGATTTATATTTTCAAAAGTGGAGATCCTCATTCCATGTCAAACTACAGACCCATCAGTATATTGCCCACTGTGTCTAAGATTGCAGAGAAATTGATAGTAAAACAAATCATTAACCATCTAAATACCACACCCTGTGAGTTGGCTTTAGAGCCAATTATTCCACCGAAACTGCTACTTGCTTCTTTACTGAAAACATCAGAGCTTCGTTGGATCGAGGTGGGGTTGCTGGAGCTGTGGTCCTGGATCTCAAGACAGCTTTCAACACTGTCAATCATAAAATCTTGCTGACAAAATTATGCAATTTTAATTTTTCCTCAGATGCACTTCACTGGATTGACTCTTACCTCGCTGACCGTTCCCAACATGTCAGAGTCCAGTCATTTAAATCAGCGTCTCTCAGTCTGTACACTGGTCTTCCTCAAGGATCAAATTTAGGACCTTTGTTGTTCTCACTTCATATAAATGACTTCCGTCTGTCTGTCCAGATGTTTCTGAGCAGATGTATGCGGATGATACCGTAGTCTACGTTCATGGTAGTAATATCTCTCAGGTAGCTGAGAAAATCACTAACTCCATGGTTAATATCACAGCTTGGCTGAAACATTCTTGCCTGCAGCTGAACACATCAAAAACAGTAGCAATGTTTTTCACCAAGTCCAATAATAACTTCAGTGTTGAGCCAGATGTGTTTGTGTCAGGGGAAAGGCTGCAGATCATGTCCGAATACAAATATTTGGGGGTTTTAATTGATTCAAAGTTGTCAATTAAATCACACGTTAAAAGGGTCTGTAATCGAATCAAATTCAACCTCGGTAACTTTAGACACATTCGCCATCAAATGTCCACACAGGTAGCAAAAATGTACACGCACTCTGTGATCTTTTCATATATCACTTACTGTTCACCCATTTGGTCACAAGTGTTACATCTCTGAAACCTCTGCAATCACTTTACAAACGAACTGTAAAAACTCTGGATAAGAAACCAAGCATTTATCATCATTGTCCAATATTACAAAAACACAGATTGCTCAGCGGGGGTCTTTCCACTAGACCTGCTCTCGCTGCCCCCTGCTGGCTTCTTGCTTTGTGTGTGAATGTGTTCATGCATTTGTCTGATGTTTGCCTGAATGTTGGTCTGTTGTGTTTCTGTAGTACATCTTAGCTTAATAGTACTTTTTACTAAATGTATTGTAATTGTTTTACTTTTATGTAAATATGTAATTTTACTCTCTTTTAGGGTGACTTTTACCATCTGTCTAGGGACTGCAGGTGAAAAATAGCCTTCTGGGTAACTCTTGCATATTGACAGAAATGTTTATTAATATGCATTGTCCCTGTAATAAATAAATAAATAAATAAAAAAATCTATACTTATCAACTTATTCAAAGCAATGTTACTATGGAGAATCACAAAACTTTGGTGTATTAATATTAATATTAATATTAATTATTCTTATTTAAATGGTGAAATGATAATTTGTATATCAGAAAATCATGTGATACTCTTGGTATATGTGTATGAATAAATAGGAAAATGAAGAACAGTGAACAAAGCTGCATTTTATAATAAGTTTAATATAACTGTTAAATTTAATTATTTATAATAAATAATAATAACAATAGTTTGAGTTTGTTTATTTTTATTTTATTCCAGATGTAGAGTGGCTATAAAGTGTACACGCCTCTGTTAAAACGGCAGCTTATTCATATTTTCCACCTTTAAGGTGATATTGAAACAAAAACAACAAAAAACACATAACAAAAAAGTATAAACATTTAAGGATAAGAAAAATAAAAAAATAGATGGTTATTAGAAATTATATCTGGTCTGAGGGCTGTTATTATTTTAGTCAAAAATAGTCATTGAAATGCAAAACCTGTTTGGAAGTAAAAACATGAAACACAGAAATTGTATTCCTTCTTTCCTGCATTTGTAACATTCTGTCCAGGGACTATGGATAAGTCACCCTAAAAAAAAAAAAAATTGATTAGAATAAATGCTAAAAGAAATTAACAGCTACATAATGCAATCCATAAAACAATCTATTATTTTTAAAAAAAATCAATAGAATATAACAAATAAAAACTAATACATAACACAGCCCCCCCCCCCCCCAAAAAAAAAAACAAACAAAAAAAAAAAAAAATATATATATATATATATATATATATATATATATTATATATATATATATATATATATATATATATATAATATATATAATATATATATATATATTCATCAGCCAGTTTTAATAAAAGCATCTGCTAAATGAAATGTAAATCTGACAAAATATTAGTCTAAAATTACTATTGGAAACATTTAATGAACATATGTGTGTGTAGAACCTTTATCCTAGAAAAACACCTTAGAGGGAGAGGAAACAGGTTTGGCTTGTTTCACAAACAATCTGAACTGTCTGCTTCATGTTAAAACAGAGCATAAACTTACAAAAACACATCTGAAGTGATTTAAATCTGAAGTGAATCCAACAGGAAAATCAAGAACTTTTGTCCTGTTTAATATTGAACCTTCAATTTAATACTGAATTCAGAGCAAATAGAATCAGAGCAACAGTTAGTCTTGTGAGGGCCAAAGGTTTAATAAATGCTGTCATATACAGTGAAACTCGTGGAACAGACCTGTGAGACATTGTGTTGATGTGCTGGTTTAAAGTGCTGATTTAGGAGTCAGAGTTATGCAGTAGTATATTACAATTGTTTTCAAGGTTTTACAGGACATTATATAACTGAATGGTAACTATTTGGGATTTGCTTGAATAAAACAGCTGTTGCATTTCAACATTTACTGAACATAATTAAGTTAATTGAACACCTGCTTCATTGTTTCTCTACACCAGAACCCATTTCACCTGGACAGATTCAGATTTCTGAGCCCGTTTAATCATTTCAGTGAGCAGAATAACTTTTTCCAATGAATTATTTCATTTATTTTGTACAAAAATGTTTAATTGTACATAATTAATATATGATTTTTTTTGTTGTTGTTTTGATTATTTTATTTTCTATTACTCAGAATTTGCCATGAAAATCAGCCTTTGCTGCTAATGTGCCATTAAATGATAAATTAACTATATAAATAAATGATTCAGACTGGGTTTCTGAAGTAAGGAGGTGAGCGCTCTCTCTATACACGCACACACACACACACACACACACACACACACACACTGACCGCACACACACACACACACACACACACACACACACACACACACACACACACACACACACACACACACACACACACACACACACACACACACATCTATTTTATTTTATTAAAATTCTGTTTTGACATGGATATTGGTTGAATATTTTATTGGATTTGGGCTTTAATAGGATTTCATTAATAAATAGACAAGAATGAACCTGGTATCCTTCATGATTAATGTACTTTCTGATAACAAAGCAACTGATCACATATCACAATATAATAAATATAATATTACAAATATTATTTCAAATGGAAGCATAATTGTAGAAGCCATTTTAATGCAATTATATATTTGTCCATTTGGTGGCACTCTGGCATGGTATATTAGTGCAATTGTTTAATGAGACAACAGGTGTGTATTGGTAGGAAAGCACACCGTTTTGACCGTTCTGGATCGTGCTAAGCATGCTTATCCATACAAAGTATGGACTTCATATTTGTATTCTGTGAACTAGACAAAATGACACCTCAGGTTTCTAACTGGAAGCAGTGTGGAGCACAATAAAGAAAGACACTGTTTGCATCTTACATCTGTTATTCATGGACTCTATTTTCACTCATCTATTACCAATACCAGTGGCTTAGTGGGAAGCTGCTACAATAATAATAACACAGTAAAAACAATGTAAACAGTAACGGTAAATGGCAACATTTCTAATTGACCCACCTCTATGCTTTTTATCGTCTGTGATTGAATCTTGTTACTGCATGCATTTATCTAACTAAGCCCCACTTGTGAGATCTACAGCTATCTTCGTTGTTAAACCCTAATACTCTCGAGTAACACAAAGCGGTCTGTCCCAGGTGAGTTCAAACATCCCTGCCTTCAGACGATGGGAGGAGGCTGGAAAAAACCAACAAAACAAATAAGTCTCTAGCGTTCATTACGCGATTTGTTGCATTCGCGGTGTATGCTATTTGATCGTGTATTCCTTCGGAATCAAAAACATGAGTTGAAGTTTGAGCTATGTTTTTAAGGTCGATGTTTTTTTTTTTTGTTTGTTTAGTTTTTTTTTTTTCGATTTTAAATATTTAAAGTGAAAGCGAAAGATGCGGGTTTTTTTTTTTTTTTTTTTGCTTGAGAACGAAATATTTTTGCTTGAACAAACCCATGACCTTCAGTCCACTTTAGAATCAATATAAATAGACTACGATAAAAATATTACAAGTGGCATCTCAAGTGAAGAATTTGAGAAGTTCACTATTAGACATCTGAAGAGAAAAGCATTACGTTTCTTTCCTTCAGTAAACGGTAGGTTGAAAGTTTCTTTTAACCTTCACATTTAGGCTGATGAATTTGAAATAAAAAGGTGCATCTCTATCTGGGTCATCTGCATATGTTTGGGTAACTTTAAGTAAGCCTATTCTAAGTGAAAGTGAAACTGTTTCTTATCATCGCTGAGTTTTTCAATCAGAAATTCTTCCTCGAACAGCACCAGAATGGCCTTTCAGGTCCGCCTCAGGCTTAATAAAAATGAGATTAAAGTATTATCCGTGGCGTCAACATGTGAAGAATTTGAGCAGTTCACTATTAGAGATCTGAAGAGAAGAGCATTAAGTTTATTTCCTGGAGTAGACGGTAGGTTGAAAATTTCTTTCAGCCTTCACATTTATGCATTTGAAATAGAAAATGCACATTTTATTGAATTAACCTGTGTAAGTTTGGGTTTGATTTTCTTGTCAGATACAAGCAGACTAAGAGTGGTTTTTGGCCAAAATGAGCTTGAAGACGATCAAACATTTGAATTATGCTGCATTGAACATCTGTCTCTCCTGATAATCGTGCTCCAGGTGCGTGGTGTAGGAGGAGGTATGACTCTCACACTTCGTTTTACAACTTTTTACCAATTTGGGTATAATAGGCCTAAATGTCTTACTCTTTTAAGGAACACTTTGCAGTCTCATATATTTTGTAATGTACTTAACTTCCGTCGTCAACAAATAATTTCTGATTTATTTTAATGTAAAATGTGTGTTAATGTATTTATGTATTGCTTGATCTCCATTTAAGCATAAAAAGATGATATTTTAACAAAGAATACTTTACAGTTTTGACTAAAAACAGCATATTACATTATATTTTATCTAAATGATCATTTTTCAATGTAGCCTATTTGACAATATTTCAGAAAAACAGCCCTTGTTAATATCTATAACTGTTACTGCCTTGGTTCACATTTAAACGTTTAAAAGGCTTTTAAAGGCTTGTTTCAGTGTCTGGAATCAGTTTAACTCTCATTCTTCTGTTCCCTGTGAATGTAGGTCCACCTCAATCTAGAGGAAATGAATCCTTTGGGAAAGTCACTGAAACTGTGGGGTTATTAGGTGTGTATTATGTCCAAATAAATGAGTTAAATGCATACAGCCAAACTGAATGTTTAGCACTTTACAGTAAGGTGGTTAGCATTAGTTTATGCAAGTCAATATGAACGTACCTGGCAGTGAATTCAGAGGGCAGAGGACCTTTCTTAATCCCCATAAACATTTACATATCTTCTAATTAAAACAACAATACTACATGTTAACTAAAAGAAAAATATATTTTCTAGTGAACCCTTTGTGTACAGAGTTATGTATGTCGGGACTATAATCCACAACCTCAGATAAGAGGAGCTGGACTCTGTAGCTTACAAACAGCTGCTTAGAGACCTTGGAAGCTGAAAGAAAATATGTAGTGGTTGAATTGGATTGGTCGGATTGTTCATGGAGTATGTAAGGAATAATTGACAACAGGCCGTTGAATTATTAGAAAATAAATGCACACCCGAAGTCAATTATTCCGCTTATACTAAGGTTGCCACACCTCAAGACATCGATCAGATGATATATTTCAAGGCTTTCGTCTGGTTTTTTAACTTAAATCGGTATTGTGAGTAGGATTATTTCTTCTGCATTTCATCCAACGCCTCCGTTGCTAATTCCACAACGTCATTTTAAACCTACTAACGGAGGCTTGAGCCGTTAATAACAGACTAATGCAGTTAATACAGTTAATGACTATGTTAAGGTGTGTTCAAACTGTGTGTGCGGTCTGAGGGAGAGAGAGAGTATGTGCTTTCCGTACATAATAAAATGTAATTTTTTGGCAAAAACATGGAATGATCTGTAGTTTTTAATCCTTTTGTTTACTATATTTATTTGTTTGGCCAGTGTCCTTGTGGGTTTTGTTTATTTTGCTGTTGTAAGACCTTTGAAATAATAGAAATCATTGGAGAAGTGATATGGTCATGTAATGAGGTCAAGAGCTGGAACTACGTTCACTGTGCGTTTCCCTCAAAATAATTGCACACCTTATAACGTTCATCAGCCAATCAGATTCAAGCATTCAACGGCCCCGTAGTATAAGGTGAATTGTTCACCATAAGACTAGCAAAGCTAATTTTCATCTAAATAGACATATCAAACAGCACAACTTGCAAGGTGTATTTTAGTTGATAGTACTCTTGCTCATCTCTGATTTCTGAGAGACCTGCAGAGATTTCTACACGGCTGATTTAATTTGTGCTCATTTTATTCATAGAGTTACAATCATTCACTTCACACACTCATTATTGCAGTGATTTTAGAGGTTTGTGTATAATACCGTGTTATCCCTGGCTCACCTGTTGTCCAGCAAACACGAGGGGTGACTGCGTCACAGATGAGGAACGTCACAAGCAATTTGTACCTAAAAAGTCCATATTGGTACCTGAAGTGTACATGTTAGTATCTAAAAGGTAAAAGCTTCTGAAAAGGCACTGCCACAGTAACAGCTTTTGTACCTCTTTTCCTGAGAGTGTATACAATGCTAAGTTTAAATTGCTAAGTATATCAGCCAGAGCAGATGTGACAAGCAGAAAAGAAGTGTGTCTTCAGCTGTTTCTTGAATGTTGTGATGGTCTCTTCAGATCGGTTGAGGATTAGCAGATCATCTGTCCAGAGCGGAGCAGAGAAGGAGATTCAAGAAAGAGACTCAGCGTCTCAATATAAAGGAGCAACCAAACCCCGTTCAGATGCTGACCGTACGTGATGGGAGGGGTTTACTGATGTCTTTTATTTTTACATAAATAGTTTAGTTATGAACTATACATGTAGATCCAAGTAATGCAGTCTTGTAACTTCAGCTTTTTAAGTCTCTTCTACTGAGTGACTTTTGCTACTCAGATCTCTTTCTGTTTATTAAGATCCTTATTCTCCTCCATTTTTACTTGTACTTTTTTTTGCACTAAAGCAGTCATCGATTAAACATCCTATCTTTTATGATTCTACTTGCATCTAATCTTGTGTGTGCCATGAAATACAGACAGTTATTTGGGATTAGAACGACGTGATCGTAAATGATCATCTTTTAACATCATACCCTTAAAGTCATTTCAATATTTGCATAATGATTTTTATGAACTTTTTTAAACTTCACAGTATATGACTTTAGTAAAACGTGGAGTGATGCTAGTGATGCTTCTGTGAGGCTCAGGAGAGAAGAGAAGAGAGGAAAATACGATCAGCCTCCAGAAGTAGCTTCATCTGTTCAAGCGGACGCAGATCTGCAGTTTCTGCAAAGCTTGCTGCCTGCACTAAAGAGAATGGATCTCAGACACAGAGAACACACTAAACTCAGAATACAACAGCTCGTGTTTGAAGCAGAGTTTAACCGTGAGTCGATTTCTGTTCTTGCTATTCGTGACATTATTACTGTTACATGGAATTGATCCTTGAGGTTATAAGATAACTGCACCTCCTTTCATGAAGCAAAACTTAATATCTGTTGTCATTTTGCTTCTCCAGAAAAAGTATTTTGATTTTAAAATGTTTGGAAATTTGTACATAAAAGACACTGACACTAATAAAATTTAAAGTAATGTATTAAAAATTGCTTATGAGTTATAATTGATGTCTTTTGTCTCTCTTTCTCTCTTAAGCACGGTTTGATCCTCAGGAGGGAATGCGCAGGACTAATTCAAAGGAACACTTACCTCCCAATATATAGATATATTATACTCACGTGGAGTTGATATTTCACGTATTACTGGTCGTAGGAAGCATCAGGACGTTTACTGCTGTGTTTGTCTGTCATCGCTGCTGGCTGTCCGTCTCATCCGCTTCTCCTGATGTCCATCTGATCATGGGTCTCTTCACTAGTGGCTGAACACTGGTCTCAGAAACACTGAGAAGGATAGAAGCATCTGAGGACTCAGAGAACTGATGCACAATGGCCCTGGCCTTTGAAAATTTCACTACAGGGATGATTATTGTCTGTCTGTGATATTTGTGAAGCCTATAAAAACAGTGATTACTTCCAATGGAAGTGTGTAGTTTAACCTTTACAGTAACCTTTAGTTTGTGTCCAGAGTCTTTATAAATATAATGTAAATATGCTTTTTTTGTACTTGAGATTTTCTGGGGGGGGGGGGGGGGTGTTTGGTGTAGCTGTAAACTGAATGTACAGTGATCATATGTTCAGAATTAAACAGCACACAATACGATGCTTATTTAATGTTTCTATGACGAAATCAAATGCATGTCAGAATAAAAATGTTTTCATTAATTCATGTGAATGTATATTGCAGAAAATCCTATGATGTTCACTGCATGTATCTGTAAGTTACACCTGATATTCTGCTCTGTGTTCATTGCTGACCTGCGTAGCTGCAAAATAAATCTAATACAGAATTAAAAAGTGTGTTTTGTTATTCAGTGGCATTGTATAGAAAACCATCTGTTTGAACATGTAGCCTTTTATATAATATCACCTGTAGATAAAGACCAGTGAATTAAACTGCACTTTATAATCATTTATACATAAATATTGTACTTTTTATTGGCATTTCAAATTAAATTTACAGTGTAAGAACTTCCATCTGAAGAGACGAGAAGAAACGGAAATATCTGAAGAGGGTCATTGTCATCATTTCAGAAATCTGTCACAACTGAAGAGATTTAAGAAATGTGTTAATTTAAATTATGAAATGTGAAAAAGAAATCTGCAAATTGGACAATTTTTGCTTATGGACAAAAATTTCTCAAAAAAAACAAAAAAAACGGTAAGTCACTGATGTACTAATTTCACCTTTATAGTAATACATTATATGTCTTAACTGAAAGGAACTGGAACTGGAAGAATCAAGGTGTTAAACATATGAAGATATAAACTATTCCAAAAGTTTTTTTTTTTATTGCATTTATGTATTACACTTTCAATACAACATTTGCAATGTTTCTTTTATCTGTTTTTATGCATGTTTTAGCCTGAGTTTGTGTTGCATTTACACACTTCTGACCAGCAGGCATCAGCGTGTGGTGTCTCCAGCGCTTCCAATCACTGAATCATTTTGAGAGACACTTGGTTCAATTGATAAGAAGCTTCTCAAAAAGGTTTGTTTCTCTCATCATCAGCGATTCAGTGAATGAATGAACGAGTGGTCAAAGTCAGAAAGTGGTTCAGTGAGTCGAGCGAGTCTCTGATCTGTGTGAAAAACCACAGAGAATCTGCTGCTTTCGCATTGTGAAGAAATCAATTCATGCTTTATTAGGCTGCTCATTCAGCTTCATGATTGTGTTTGAGTTTCTGTCTCGAGGTGTTCAACAGATCTCAGAGATGATCAGAAAAAGAACAGACCTTGATGGAAACCTAATTCCTCCAGAAAACAGTGTTTGGATTTTTCAGAATAAAGCTTGAATTAAATTCATGTGAAATTGAGGCAAATAATGAACAATGTTCGTTCAGTGTCAGTGTGTTTAAAAATGCAGTTAATCTTTTTGTCCATCTTCCATCGGCCATCTGTGTCTCATGATCTAATCTAGAGTTTCTCTCTATTCAAACTTCTGCTCCACAGGAACACGTTACAGTTACAGTCAATGCTAGGATTGATTTTAAAGCTCTAATTTTAACACAGAAGTGCAGCAGCGTATCTTTGTGATCCTATCAGTCCTTCCAGTCCACCTCACTCTCTCCATGCTGCTCTCTCTCTTTTACGTCATCAGTCTTCATGTCGTGGAGAAAGCGCTTCATTAAAAGCCCCCAAGCTATGGACCGCTTCCTTCTACCATCAGAAATGCTTTAAAGACACATTTATTTAAGGTTGTTTTTTTTATTATTATTAAAAGGGATACTCCACCCCAAAATGAAAATTTTGTCATTAATCACTTACCCCCATGTTGTTCTAAACCCATAAAAGCTTTGTTTGTCCTCGGAACACAATTTAAGATATTTATGAAAGCCGGGAGGTTTGTGACTGTCCCATTGACTGCCAAGTAAACTACACGGTCAGGGCACAGAAAAGTATAAAAAACATCTCCAAAATAGTCCATCTGCCATCAGTGGTTCAATCTGAACCAGTATAAATACATGGTTCATATTCATAAAATGAATATACGTCAGATGTATAATTCTGAAAGTTTAATTGCTGAATATAGTTCAGCCTCTGTTCTTGGTGACCCCGCTGCACCTCGTGCCATCCGCCAATTCCACCAGAGATGTTCTCACTACAGGAGGATGAGAGAGTCCGGACTGCTTACTATTTACACAAGTTACTGATTTTGATAAAGAACAAAAATTGACCACTGCATCGTAACTCAAGCTACTATCAAATGTGCATTTCTAAGAGACAGAAAAGTGTTATTATTGTTATTATTATTATCAGGCAACCCACAACTGTTTCTTGATTTAAAACAACATCACTCATTAGAACATGCAGAAACTAAGAAATTAATTTTTCTATTTAGATGTGTATTTTGTTAAGGAAAATTAATGGTCTGGTTTCTACAACTTTCACTTTGGAGCAAAAATCTGGCTTTAAACTTGAAAGAAATAAAGATTTGACATTTATCGTGATAATTATCCACTGATATGAAAAGAAATGATGATGCTAAACAGGCATGTGCATTAATTCGGTCATTGATTAGGTCACATACACTTGCAGTGTGGTTGCCTGTCCCACAGGGGAACAAAAAACAAGACTGGGAGCATAATACATACATATTAACAGCTGACTAAATATGATCAAGGACATTTAACACGGGACTAAGACTAAAAATGCTGACAAAATGAACACTACTGTGTCACCCCAGTATGGCGCCGCGCTACTGAAGCGCCACCTAGCGGCTGTTACCCGAAACACAGCGGCGTTTCGCCTCTTGGGCTTCTGTACTCTTTGCCACGAGCATCGAATAAAATTAATAAATAAGGTTCCAGGAATTGTAATAATAACAATGCAATAAACTACATTTGAATAAATTACTATATTTTTGTTCTCCTGACAAAACTAGACACGGTTATCAAATCTATAGTTCTATTATTTAATCTGTTACTTTGATTTAATTAAAATTGTTCATTTGAATTTTGAATTCTGCTGATTAAAAAAAAAAAAAAAAACTTGTGAAAAGACTTTTTTGCTGAAATTTGCTGGAAAAAAAGTAGCCTAACGCGCGTCACTTAAGATAGCGAAAGTGAAACTAACCACAGCGTCGTATTCGTCCTGAAGATCGCTGCTAAATTCATTTTAAACTATTCTGCAAAGTGTCGAGCACATTCAAAATGATTTATCAGCTCCGTATTATAGGTATAAAAGGAGAAAAAAGAGATGTCGATGTGGCGAACTCGGAGGAGGAATTCAGAAACACCACAGTTAAAGAGTTGAAAAGAAACATTGAACAATACTTTTTTAAAGACGGCGACTGTAAGTCAAACACGTAAGAGTTTCTTGTCTTTAAGATTTATTTATTTTTTGCTTTAATTGGTAGGATCTTTGTCTCAGATCGGTATAATATTGGATTTACCCTTACAAAAATGAACCGTATTATTTTACTACAGTAAGCTAGTAACCATTTTAACCATGATATTTGTAGTAAAATTATGGTAATTACAGGAGAGCCATTTTAATGAGGAAAAGGTAATCTTTCAGGCTTAAGTTGATAAATATTGCTGTTTATGTTGTTGTTGCTTTTCATAGATCACCCATACAGACTGATCTACCCAGACAGGGTTCTGCAGGATGATGATACTCTCGGTGATCACGGCATTATACACAGGAGTATTCTTTTAATGGTTCTTCATCTACCTGGTGGAGGTGTGCAAGTAACAACAGTATACCAGAGTCAGCTATATATAATAAAAGTTTTAACTAGGTTAGACTATATTTGTCGGACAACAACTCAAAATCAGGCCATGTTATCATGCTTTGCTATATATGTTAATAATGCAGTTTACAGAGTGTTCACCAAAACATTGGTTTGTTTAAATGTTTAGTGTTTAATGAGTTTTGTGCTTCATAATAGTTTTATCATTTATATTCTGATGACAGATTGTCATATGTACAGTGTGAGAACATGCTGTTTGACATATACTCTCTATGCAGTGATATGTTTCATGTGAATTTTTCCTGAGTCATAACAAGTTTAGTTCATAATGAAAAACAAATCACAGTTTGTGTTTATAAAAATGGACAGAAATGAACAACTAGCCCAGGTCTCTCCTACACAATATAAATGTGAAAGTTATTAGGATGAGTGTAAAACATGTTTAATTATCGATTCAAGGTTTGTTGTTCTGCTTCACATCATCTCTCTCTCAGGTGGACCTTTACCTGAAAAGGAAGATGGAGGAGTTCACAGGACAGAGTCCATGGAAAAACTCAAACTCAGCATGTAAATGCATTAGACTCGCGCTGAACTCGAAGAGAACGTTTAAAGCAGACTGAATTATTACGTGACTCTTATATTTAGATTTGTTCATTTGAAGGAAGTAGGGATGTAACGATTCACTCAACTCACGATTACATTTTCTCACAATTTTTGTTTTTTTTAATAAAATGAGGTTTAAGACAAATTATAAATGAAATGTGTCCTTTTATTATTGCTCGGACAAAATGCTGCACGTTTCTTTGTGAAACTGAAATGCAACACTACTAATATTGTCACGTTACGTAGTTGCAGGAAGACGCTGCTCTTTAATCAAGGAAACACTGGGAATAATCACAACAGGAGCTGAGCAAACACACGTAGAAACAATGACAAATGCCAGCCAAAAGTTCACAAAAACAAGTTCACACCTGAAATAGTAGTTTCAGAGAATCCGCATGATTTTGTTCCCATGTTAATCTTTCATGTAAGAACTGGTTGGATGGATAAATGTTATTAAAAATCTTTAATGACACTTCTTTGGCGTTAAGAAGAATTGTACGGGATAAATACCTTATTTTCTTCACCTCTTCTTTACTGAATTCTTGAAGAACTTGTTTTCTTTTTAGTTGTTTGGTTAACACTTTTATAAAACTTGTTTATGAACTATTTTGTTAAATTGACCTTCATTTCTGAGGTCTCCTTTCTGAGCTGTGTCAGAGTACATTACAAACTGCTGAATCATTGTTTTGAGGAGCGTGGAAAACATCCACACCACACCAGTCCATCAGTTAACATCTGGAGAAGACAAAAGCTGAAACAAATCCAGCGCTAAGACGTTTTTAACTCAAATAATCCATAATAACGCTTCCTCCAGTGAAAAAAGTGTTCTGGTCTGAATCAGGAGAGAAATCTGCACACATCAAAACAGCTCTAAACAAATACATGGCTGGATTTTGATGTGAGAGACAACAGCAGATGCACTTTTTCACTGAAGGAAGCGTCGGATTATAGACTCTTATTTTAGCTGTTAAAGCGCATAGCAAACGTGTGTTGCTCTTCTGTTGTTGCAAATGGGCTCTGAGACCTCCACAAGTACATAAATGTATCAAATAACCATTCGGAGACGTCCTCCGAACGTCTATTTCCGGTGAAATCTCAGGGCGCATAAAAGGTTTCGATGCCGCAATCTTTGGTCAATGAACGATTAATATAAAATAACATTTATACATTTTATTTCTATAATATAACAAATTAAGTATACCACAGTAATATAATTATTTAATGAAGAGTCCCATCATGTCCCGTTTTGTGAGGCTTCTCAAAGGTTTCTCACACTTCTCCCCTGGATGAAGAAACTCACAATAAGTGGATTCAGAGTAACGTTAGTAGCTGTGAGGATTTTAACATCACTTCTGATACTTCACGAATGACGACAGCATGCGGTTCTACAGCAGGTAAGATCTAAACCTTTATATACTTTACTATATTACCGAGCACAGTGTAGGCCTATTGTGAATTTTTTTTGTCGCTGTGGTTGCCTGTTTGTTTAAAATCCTCTCCTGTGGGTCTGGACAATACGTGTTAACGAGTTAATAGATGATTCACCCAAAAATAAAAATAAAGCTGTCATCATATACTCACCTTTATGTCGTGGTAAACCCATATGGCTTGCTTTCTTCATTGGCATACAGACATTTTGTAAATAATGTTCGTGTCAGTCAGCTATTTAGATATTTTTTCCCCCACAGAATAAATTCATAATGGTTTAAAATGACATGAGGGAGAATAAGATAAAACCCCAGATAAAATTATTATAATTTTTTTTTCATAAGAGTACTTGCATATCAATTTTTAACCTTCAGGTTCAGTGTAGGCAAACTAACTGGCATTGTTATTACATTTCTGAAAACATGTCTCATCCAATCTAGATTTGAGATGTTGAACCATTTAATGGCCTTTTGGAGAGTTATTGAACCTGCATCCACTGCATGGTACGTGTGACCAGAGCAAGGACGGCTACGACGAGGAGTGAAGTTGGAGTAACAAGCAATGCAATGGTAAATATTGATATTATATTGTTTGTGACAGAGAAAGAAAATGTTATATATATTTATTTTTTGATGCACACGTTACATGCATGTATCATAATTATTTAAAATGTATTTTGACAGCATCAGTCTCTGCAGCCCTTCGATGAGTTCCTCCTCTTCATGGTCCATCTTTCAGTCGGTCTTCCACAGAGAGATCTGACCTTACACAAAACACTTGGGATGGATTCATTTGGTTTTATTTGCACAGACTAGAATATAAAATGTAAATTACATATCATGTAATTGCAAATATAGAGAGCTCTGCTGTTATTTCTACTATCTCTTAGGAATGATAAAAACCTGAGGTGGACGGAGTTTAAAGCTAAACTCTAACTTAGTCCTGATATTTTATTGCTGATCAAATCAGTGCAGCAGCATTATTCAGTCTTATTATCTAGATTTGTTAGAAGACGACTGAACAATACTCACCCTAAAGTTGTCGATGTAACTTGACGTTTAATGCCCTTCTCCGTGCGATGAAATTCATCATGTGTGATGTGATTATTTTCTTTTAAAACAGAAACTACAACAGATATGCTAATATTGCATACAGACACAATATTGGATAAAGAGATTTAAGATCTTATAAATCATTGCACATTTTTCAGCCCAGTAGGATGTGAAAGCATATGTAGTTGAATATGTATTGTTGCTTTGCTTTGATTATATACATCCACTAAAAAAGACACTCAAATAATGCTCTATTAGTGAATCTCAGGAAATATTTACACAAGTAGACACATATTCCATTTATAATCATACACTGGTGCCACAATACCACAATCATAAGTATAAAATCATAAAAACAATGTCAATCATTCAACTTCAAATAAAATAAAATAAAAGTTAATGAGCCTTTTGCGCTGTCTTTTTGACTGTCCATGATTGTTAAATTGATTTAACAATTTTTTCCCTGGTCAAAAGATTAAGTATCAGGATGATAAAAACTCCCTGCAGAACTCGAAAACACTGTCAATCTCTTCATGGTTTCAGTACTCAAGAAACAAACCTCATATGTCCATATTCCTGTTAAGCATTATTCACTGATGCTTAACAAACTATATGTAGCCTGTGGGCCAGTTTAATAATGGTCTCCTTCAGTTCACTTTCGTTCCCCTGCTCTTTTATCTTTTTCACGTTATTAATTGAGGGGTGGAGCGGGCGTTTAATGAGCTATTTAACGCAATTGAGACAGGCTCATATATAGACACCTGGGGTCTTTAGACTGAAACGGTGACAATTTACGACTGGCTCTGGTGTGGTGAATCAGTGATTCGGGCGCTGTTTGAGTGTTAAGGTATGTTTTAAAATGCTTTCCCCTGTCTGTTGTTTTTTACTGGGGGTTAGTATGCCAAGCAACGTTTGTTTTAATAGTGCATGGAGGAGCTGATGCTGATTGAGCCGTGATGTACCATTATTTCCCTGTGTGACCGGGTATGGGTGGGTGAACAATGGCAAAAGTGAAACCAAACCCCTCCTGTGTTTAATAAGCGTCAGCTGGATTCTGTGGCTGCAGTGGGTTGTTTCCCGTTCACTGTTAATGTTACAACAGGTATGTCTTGATTTATGTGCTGCTTTTATTCCTTTCCCTTTGCTGTTCTAACTAGTTTGTGTGTACATATGTGTATCTTTCGTATATGACGACGTGCACTTTGATATTGACAATTTCTAATATGTATGTATATGTGTATATATATATATGGCCATGTTATCCATGTTACACGTTTTATTTACATCTAAAATGTGATTTTTTGTCTTGACTGGAGCAGGACCAAACAAATATTTTTTAATGGCGTGTTTGTTGTTTTCAGATCTGTGCAGTTTACCCCTGAGTTGTTAGCTGCTGTTCTCCATACTGTGTGATTGTGGATGCTGCTTAGAGTTTCTTTCCCCTTTTTCCTTTCGTGTTTTGTTTTCCTCTAGCCTGTTGGCTGTAGCTGTTACTGTATGTGATTTGCGTGAATTGTATGTCACAGGCTAGAGTGGGTTTATTTATATATATTTCTTTTTTGTTTTATTTTCTTTATGTCCTTTTTTTTTGTGTAACCAGCCTCTGTGTTAGTGGAGCCAGGGTAGCTTGTGGCCAAGAGACTTTACTGGAAGGCAGGTTTCCCTTTCTTGCTTAACAAAGAAGTTTGCAGTGTAGAGTGGGCCCTAACGTCTCTTAACCATATTTATTGGAGTGCTGTGAGTTTGGTGTGTAGCTTTTGAATTCTAGTGTGTATTACCACAAAGAAAGGGTCTGTGTTCTGGTCCACGGGTGGTAGTATGAACTTAGCCTTCCCTTGGGTTCTCTTTGTTTTTTTTCCCCTTAATTGCTCTACTGGCTCCTATGCGGATGGCTTGGTGATTCCCTGATTTATTTTTTTTGTTTGACTTATTTGGGTTTCTTTTTTTTCTTTGACCCATCAACACGTCCAACCATTTCTTAATAAAGATTGTATTTTTATACTTTTCTACGAACCTGTGTTTGTACATGTTTTTTTTTATTGGGGCAGAGTTCCCCTTGCTCTGACACTTGCAGTAACCAGTATAGCCCAAGGGGTGGCGTAGTCAGTGGTATAGTGCGGGCCGCCACATATAGTTTTGAGGAACTAATGGCAGCACAAATATGAATTATCTGAATGTCTAGAAAAAAAAAAAGCTTGTTGTTGGTAACACTTTATTTCGATAGTCCACTTTAGACATTTTACCAACGGTAAGTAACTTTGCAACTACATGTCAACTAGCAGTCATTAGATTATAAGTAGACTGTCTGCTTAATATCTTCTAACATTTTATTTTTATGGATCCACAACATACAACATACTGACTATGAGAAACTTTGCAAGTATGTCAACTTATTCTACTAACCCTAAACCTACCCTACTGAGAGTTAGTAGACATGTAGTTACAAATTAATGAGAATTAGTTGACATGTAGTTGACATGTAGTTACATAGTTACTTATAGTTAGTAGAATGCCTAAAGTGGACTATCAAAATAAAGTGTAACCTAACATTTTAATGACAATATATTTACTGAACATTATTTATCAAAATAAGCAGAAAATAGCCTAGTACAAACTTTGCTAAAGTGATTGATCTGAACAAGTATTAATTTAGACAGTATCAATGTTTTTTTTTTTTTTAGCTATAAAGTATTTATCAATACAGTGTGCCTTTTACCCCGTGATTGTGATACACTAAACACCTCACATGATTTTATGGTGAAATGTGTCATTTGTCATGTTAATCAGGTCAATTTTGATCAAGAAAAATGCACTGTGGCTTTAATTCAGCGTAAGCGGCGCAGCAGAAATAGACTCGGTGCCGAAACTATCGCGGCACTGCCGCTGCTGCTCTGCTCCTGCTACGCGCTGCCGCGCCGCCTCTGCGTGCGGTGTGAATGCTCTAATCTGTTAACATGGGCGCCGAAAAAAATACGCGCTGCTTACGCGTGCGGTGTGAAACTGGCGTTATTTTATTTTTTTTAATGTATTATAGAAGTATCGGATCGGGACTCGGTATCGGTAGATACTCAAAATCAAATGACTCGGACTCGGACTCGAGGGCAAAAAAACCTGATCCGGACATCCCTAGTAGTCACATTAAAAAAAAAAAAAAATGCTAAAAATGTTTCACTGGAAATGAAAATATGTTCCTCAGAAACTTAATGTCAGTCGAAACAATGAGTTGATGACTTGGGTGTTTGTTCCAAGGAATAGGTTTTATGTTGCTTGCCTGCAGCACTGGAATGTTCTTTAACATTTTCCGGATCTCATCAAACCACATTCCTAACCCATCAGAAAGTTCAGTGCTTTTGCCACTGGTAAAAATTAATTTGGTTGATTTAGCTCTTAGATGATTATACTTCCAGATGATGCTTGTTGGTGTTGGAAAGGTTTAGTTCTTATAGAAGTGATGATGTAATTTATTAAAATTGTATAATGTCATGAGTTCGTTGGTCATTTCATAGTGCTGTTAGAGTATGGAAATCAGTAAGGGTGCATCCTGCAGAAAAATCTATTTAAGTTATAATAATAATACTGTATATACCTTTAAGAAAATGTACTACAATGCATCCTTTAGAAAATTAATATAAGGTGTTGAAGGAGTGGATTGCAGATCCACAATGGCCCTCAAAATAATGTTAATTACAATTCCCCAACACTGTACCTGTTTAAAGGATTCCACAGTGACAGCTTTTGTACCTTTTTTTGACAATCCATATACTGCCACACCTATCATTAAAAAGACTACAGTACCCTTACAGTAAGCTTTCCTGTAGCTCAAATAGTAGAGCATGGCGCTAGCAACGCCAAGATCATGGGTTCGATTCCCATAAAATGTAAAACTGTAATTTGAATGCAATGTAAGTCACTTTGGATAAAAGCGTCTGCTAAATGCATAAATGTAAATGTAAAGTCACACCCTACAGAAATACCTGTTTCTCAAGAATGTAATCAAGAGGATATATAAACCCTCCTGTAAGGAGGAAACGAACTGTTGAGCTGCAGTGTGTATCGTCTCTCTGTCTGTGTGTTCATATACAGTAAAATGGCAGAAGCCAATATTTCAGTGGATCAGAATCAGTTCAAATGTTCAGTGTGTCTGGATCTGTTGCAGGATCCAGTGATGATTCCCTGTGGACACAATTACTGTAAGAGATGCATTACAGATGTCTGGGATCAGGATGATCAGAAGGGAATCTACAGATGTCCTTTATGCAAACAGACCTTCAGTCCAAGACCTGGTTTAGGTAAGAACATGGCGGTTGCTGAAATGGTGGAAAAACTGAAAAAGACGAGACTCCAAGCTACTCCCCCTGTTACTCCTGCTGATCCTCCTGCTTCTGTTCACACTGCATCTGGAGATGTTCAGTGTGACTCCTGCGCTGAAATTAAACAGAAAGCAGTGAAATCGTGTCTGGAGTGTCGGAGCTCTTACTGTCAAAATCATCTTGAACAGCATGAAAATCTCTTCAGAGGTAAAGGGCACAATCTGATGGATGCCACTGAACGACTGCAGGACATGATCTGTCCTCGACATCATAAAATGCTGGAAATTTATTGCTGTACCGACCAGCGGTGCATCTGTATGATGTGTTTGGTGGATGAACACAAAAATCATGACACTGTATCAACTGCAGCAGCGTGGACAAAGAAACAGGTAAGTTTCCCAGGCAATGGAAATCCATATGATATGATCATATTCAATGGCTAATTGACTAATGCAGTTCCTGAGATAACAGCAGAAACATAAATTAGCGCATTTTAGTGCCATTTGTCGGCTGGGTGTCTGTGTACTTATGAGTAGTGGGAGATATTCAGGATCATTTTAAAAAGTTTGGGGTCCTTGAGTATTATTCTCTTTACAGTGAAAAATAATAAAGTCATAAATACATTAGTTCTGTTAGACAGGACATAGGATAAATATGGAAGGGTCTGGCGATTTATTGCATCTTGAGAAAAACCTGAACCTCAAGTTTTTGTGTTTCATGCAGAAACATGTGGGGGAGATGCAGATAAAACTTAACCAGAAAATCCAAAAGAAAGAGAAAGACATTGAGGAGCTGAGGGAGGCTGTGGCATCTCATAAGGTGAGATTTGAAAAGAGCAAATGGAATAAATGCAAATGAAAGTAAACTTATTAACAAACCCTGTAATAATTTATTCATTCTGAAGTTTGAAACATCAAAAAAAGCATGAAAATATAATTCTTGCACCATGCACCTCAGGTATGAGAGTAGTCCATGTGCAGAGTGCAGTGCCGGTCCTGTCAGTGCATTCATAAAAAACTCTAAAATGATCCCCTAACCAGTTTTTAATCTGTTTGTTCAGAGCAGTTTCATTGTCAGCAAACTATAGTTACAGTAGACATGGTAAAATAGTATCCCATTTTTTGATCATCAGTCTTCCAGGATTTTTTCGTCAGCAGTCATCACACTTCTGGTTCAAGACTGTAAGACAATGAACAGTAAGATCCATTAAGTATAAATCCAAACTTTGTTTGAGAGCCAAATAAATGCTTTGTAAAAGTAATGCTCTGGCGCTGTATAGCTTACATTTACATTTAGTCATTTAGCAAACACTTTTATCTAAAGCGACTTAAAATTGAGGACAATAAAAGCAATCAAATAAATATAAATTACTTATATAATAAATAAAAAGAAAACACTTAGATAAAATAGACAAATTAATAGAGAATGTTTGTTTTAGAGGCTGTTTTTTTTTTTAAAGAAAACAAATAGTTAGAATAGAAATAGAATAGACAGTGCAAGTGTTTTCGGCAGTGGCTATTTGTACACAACATGTTATATGACTGAACAAGAATGTGTTCATCATTTCGTATAAATGTAATCATATATAAGTACATTTCTAAATTAAATTATTGGTGTACATTATGTGCCGGACAGGGTCAAAATTCCCGTCATTATAATTTTCATATTTTAATTATAATAACCTTTTTAATTGCTTTTATTTTAATTTTCATTTTAACCCACATCTCCCATCCAAGGCCTGTAAGTTCTCGTCCGTTCTTATGGCCAAGGCTTGTGGAGCCGCTGGACAGGCTGCCTCTGTCCTGCACGCCATGGCACTCCTGCAGGTATACCAGGCCAAGGCACTAAAGGAGTTGCAAGAGGGTAGTTCTGTCCCAGGGCTGATGCAAGAGCTGCGCACAGCGACGGACCTCGCCCTGAGAGCGACAAAAGTCACTGCGCACTGCCTGGGTCAGACGATGGCCACGTCGGTGGTCCAGGAATACCATCTCTGGCTGATATGCGAGAGACCGACAAATATCTCAACTCCCCTATCTCCCAGACCAGCCTATTCGACGATGCAGTTGAGAGTTTTGCCCAACAGTTCTTGCCTGCCCAGAAGTAGACGGAGGATATAAAGCACACTGTTTCCCGGCGGCCCGCTGCTGCTTTCACCCCACCGCCGGCTGCAGCTGCTCTGCCTGCTTGTCACCGAGGATGCATGTCTCGATTCTCCCTTGGCACAGGCCATTTTTCTTCTTTGGGTTCGAGAGACGGACATATCAGTACTAGGTCCTTCCCTTCGGGCTGTCCCTGTCGCCCCGCGTCTTTACGAAGGTTGTGGAGGCGGCCCTTGTTCCCATGAGAGAACACAGCGTTCGTGCTCATGGTGCTCAGTCACCTCAGCCAGTTGGGACTTTGGGTCAACAGGGAAAAGAGCAAACTCTCACCAGTGCAGAGGATCTCTTTTCTTGGTATGGAGTTGGACTCAGTCAACCTGACAGCATGCCTCACAGAGAAACATGTTTGGTCAATGCTGAACTGCTTGAATTTTCTCAAGCGCAGAACAGGCAGCAGTGTTGCAACTGCTGCCTTCTTTTGCTCGTGGCATGACGAGCAGCAGCTGGATGCAATTATCGCATGCCAATGTACATTGGCTCGATTAGTTTACACTCAAAGTAGATTGGTTTCTGAAAGTGAGATCCCAATTCGTCAGTCCCAAGTCATGTGATGTCTCTGTTCCCTCCTTCAGGGAATGAGGGTTACATACATAACTGAGACATTTTGTTTGTACACTTCTCTAGCATACAGTAACATTACTGTTTAATATTCAAAATAAATTTGAAGTGTTCGATTTCCAGTAGATGGCAGCAATGTTCTACTAACTAAATAGCCCTTTCTAATGTTATCACCACGAATTAAACTGAGAAATGTACATCTTTAAAGTGAATTTTACATAAAGTGTTGCTATTTTTAATAAGCTGTTATATTCAAACATTACTAAATTAGCCAATTCAATTAAAAAATACCATAAATACCCAAATAATACACAACTATAGCGTAAAAAAAAATATTATTAGAGCGTGTTATCATGTGACACGAAAAATGGCACGATTATGTTACAAAATCTCGGATCTCTGGAACTCCAGACATTGTTATTACCCTATTTTAAACTTTTAGACTAGGCTTTCTATAGGCCAACATAAACTTTTACCTCATCTAGTTTATTTATATGAACATCATCATTAATTACATCACATTACCTCTGTCTTTGTCCCGTTTTTCTTCTACTTCTCTTCTTTTTTTTTTTTTCTTCCCTGGGCACCAGAGGGCTTCGGTCTTTTGTATTATTTTAATTGCATAGTTTTGAAGTAGTATTAGTAATAAAAAAACTGTTTAAAAAAAAAAAAAAAAAAAAACTTATCTCTCCTATAAATGGTTGAACTTGGAAATACTGAATGTCTTTCAGTTTGGCTATGTAACTAAAAGAATACCAACAAAAGAGGGGGACATAACTGTGCTGCATAAGTTTTTTTTTTTTTTTTTTTTTTTTAGATTAGGTAGAGCCATATGGGTAATTGAACTCCATCAACTATCCATTCTATTAGGATTATAGGACAGAATGAAGCAATCATGAGCTGATTGTGATGTGTTTAACAGCGCTCTGCACAGACAGCAGTGGAGGACAGTGAGAGGATCTTCAGTGAACTCATCTGCTCCATTGAGAAACGTCGCTCTGAGGTGACGCAGCTGATCAGAGATCAGGAAAGAGCTGCAGTGAGTCGAGCTGAAATGAAACTGGAGAGACTGGAGAAGGAGATCAATGATCTGAAGAGGAGAGACGCTGAGCTGAAGCAGCTTTCAGTAACACAGGATCATGTTCATTTCCTCCAGGTAACAGATCTTCTCAATCACTGAGGACTGAGGACTTCAACAAGCTATTGTGATTACATGGAGTTTGTGTTTTTGTGTCTGTAGAGTTTGTCATCTGCCTCAGTCTTTCTCTCTGGATCTACAGATGGCTACATTATCAGTTCTCAACTATCTTTTGATGATGTAATGAAATCAGTTTTTCAACTCCGAGACAAACTGCAGCAGTTCTGCAGAGAGGAGACAGAAAATATAAATAAAACAGGTAAATTTCTAGGGATTCATTTATATGAATTAACTTAATTTCCTCTCTACATGAGAATTAAACTGCAGATGTGTTTTGGTGTCTATAGTGAAAACCATCCAGGTCATTATCGCACCTGAATATGAGACCAGAGAAGAGTTTCTACAATGTGAGTTACTCGGAAAACACACACAAACACTGACAATCAGAGCCAATCGGCCCTATACGTTCACTATGCAAGTTGCGTAGGGCCCCGTATATTACGCAAAGGCCTCGCCTCCCCCTCGTGTCAAAGCGGTGTGGCACTTTCAATCTGCTGCGGAGATGAGGAAAAATAGGAAATAAATATATCTTGCTCACTTTCTATTTATATATATATACACATATATTTTTGCATTTTAAAGGAAAACGCCACCGGTTTTCCATATTCTAATATGTTCTTCCCTCAATGTAGACGAGTACCTCTCCTGTCCCAGTGCGTGCACTTAATCGCTCTAGCGCACGGCGCAACTATGTTAGCATTTAGCTTAGCACCATTCATTGCTTATGATCCAAACAGGGATGAATTTAGAAGCCACCAAACACTTCCATGTTTTCCCTATTTATAGATGGTTACACGAGTAAGTGTGATGATACAAAATAAGACGTGGCGATTTTCTAAGCGGATAAAAAAATGATAATTAGAATGTATGGCGGAAGCACTTCGCAGCACTTCGACCTCGGCGCAGCCCAGACTAATCGCGATTAAAGTTAGACTGAATTTTAAACTGCCCGACAGCAGGGCAATTGTTGGTGTGATCGCAGACGTCAGCATCCTACGTCAGCAGAGTGGATCCTCCAATGAACTTCACATCTGAAACAGACCAGATGACGAACAGACACACTCATGCAGCAACATATACACAAGCAAACTTGCATAGCGGTGCGTACGTAACAGCCTATAATATGAAATATAGGCTTATCTTCATACTTATATTGTGAAAGACAAATAAGACAATTTTCTAAAACTTTACAATGTGATGTCAGTGTGTAGGATGAGCACGCTGGAGGATTGGAGGTGGTGGTTAGGTGAAACAGTAGGTAGTGGGGGCCCCTTTTGAAAATCTGCTTAGGGCCCCCAAAATGCTAGGATCGGTTCTGCTGACAATCATTGAGAGATATACATAATTAAACATGATGATCTTACTAGGGGTTGTTCCAGAACCATAGCAACTTGACACATTACAAGTCAGTGTTGAAGCAGTCAGTACATAGCACGACTGAACTGCCTGGTGAGCCGGTTTATATCAGTTTACAGTTTTTCACTGTAAATTTATAATTAGATTTGCATTTTTTTTTACTTCTAAAAACTGCACATTTAACAGCATTTTACTCTATAAATAACCTTATAGAGTAAAATGTCCTTTTAGATCTTTTGCAGTTTTTCCCTGTACAGGAACTTACTGTTAACCTATTACAATCTATATTTGAAATAACGAACTTGAGCACACAAAATATCCCTTACGAAAAAGAAGTTTATTCAAGTGTGCTATTAGTACACTTCTTTTAAATTAAAATAGTAAAGTATACTTTTAGTCTACGTTTTATGTACTTTTCAGAAATATACTTAATGACATTTAAGTATACTTGACTTATACTTAGAAAAAGTCTAAATATATTTGAGCTATACTTGTGCTCCTAGAATCCGTGTTTTCATTGTTATATGGTAGGAGGCGCTAGTACACATCTTCTGTACAGAATTTCCAAAAAAACACAAGTGAAGAAGAAACCGAAACAACAGATGCTTCCACGTGTAATTGAACATGATCATCAGATATAAAACAGCATCAAAACTGTGTAACGTTATGGAATAAAATGTTGAACAATGAAGAGGTAATAACGACTGTCAAGCTTTGGGGTGTTGATCGACTCCATCTACGTTTTATCATTCTGAATCCAATTCATAGCCTTTTTTCAGCTTTTTGTTCAAAATATTGTTTATTTATTTATTTATGAAACTTACCCACATTCAAGTGTTTAAAAAAAGAATGCAAGAAGTTAGAATAGATACTCTGTTCTTTCTTTTGATGTTTTGTATGTTCAGATATTCATATAACAAAATATATATACATTAATACCTAAATAGGGACATAGTAGTATACTTAAAGTATGACGTAAAGTTCACTTAAAAAAAAAACGTATGAGTATACTTTCAGTATAAAGCTACTAAACGAGTTTACTGAAACTATACTTCAAAGTGTACTAAAAATGCTACTACAAGTATTTAATTAGTAAACTATCAGTAAACCTATAAGTTCACTTTTAGTATAATTGCAGTACAAGCTAAAATGTTTATGTAAACTAGATGTGTACTCAAAGTTTACTACTGTTATACTTAAAAGTATACTTTTATATACTAGAAAGTGGGCCAATTTAGTCCCAAGGAGTACTGAAATAGTACACTTACAAGTATACAACAAGTACACTGATATTTGTATACTTACTACATAAAGTATACTTAAAAATATACTTGAACTTTACTTAAGTATACTTAAAATAATCTTGAAGTATACTACTTTTAGTAAGGGATGTGACATGTGAAAGGCCCCCCACTCTATAGCTTCAAATATTTAAAGAAAGAAAATAAAAAGATTTTGTTAAAAAAAAATTGGTGAAGAGCAGAAAACAGTATGACTATTCCATTCAACAAAAACAACTAGTGTGTACGTCAGTGTATGTGCATGCAATAGGGATGCCTTGTTCTTTGATTCCTTGCTCAAAGTCAGTAAAACTTAAAACTGAAATATTGCATCCTTGTCTTGTTAGTATTTGTTACATAATGGGGAATGCCGTTCTTGGTTTATTGTGGGAGCACGAACTTTCGGTCACCAATTTGGGATGAATTGAAGCAATTCCAAATCAATTGTCCAGAACTGATGACCGCAAGTAAGCGCTGTGGTTTTATCAAAGGGTAATGCCTTCTGGAATACCTGCTAAGTGAGTGATGCATGAAAACTTTCTCCCAAATCTTTACTAACCTTACTAAAATATTCAGCTAATTTTGTTATGTTAATGATGAATGTCATACTTCATTATTTAGATGCAGCTTATTATGCGTTTGTTTTCATCAGATTTCCATCCATTCACTTTGGATCCGAACACGATGAAGACAACTCTCTACCTGTCTGAGGACAACACAGCGATCAGTTCTGGCGGCGGTGTATACAGATACCACACTCATCCAGACAGATTTGATCATTATTATCAGGCGTTGTGTGTAGAGAGCGTGACTGGATGCTGTTACTGGGAGCTGGAGTGGAGCGGTGATCAGGTGTATATATCAGTGGCGTATAAGAGCATCTGGAGGAAGGGAAAGAGTAATGAATGTAGTTTTGGACGTAATAATCAGTCCTGGAGATTGTTCTGCTGTAATTCCAGTTGCTCATTCTGGCACAATAACATTAAGACTGATCTCCCTGTAGTGTCCAGCAGTAGAATAGGAGTGTATGTGGATCACAGCGCAGGAACTCTGACTTTTTTAAGTATTTCTGAAACAATGAGTCTCATCCACAGAGTCCAGACCACATTCACTCAGCCGCTCTATCCTGGGATTGGTTTAGGTTACAAATCAACAGCAAAACTGTCACGTCTAACAATGTAAAAGCACCGTGATAAATCAATAGTGAGCTGATATAAAATCAATTAATTTCGAATTACTTAAAGTTATTATCATAGATATTATTACAGTTTTATCAAATTAATCATATAATGTTTGTGATGTATGAGTAAGAAGTGATTAAAATGATTGTGGGTGTTTTTTACTGATGAAACGAGGAATTTTATGAAACATTTGATTACATGTTTATCAGTGATTGTCAAAGTAACTTTCAAATCTGATTGTCATGTTGACTTAATGAAAGGCATGTTTTAATAATAATAATTGTAATTGTGATTTGTAAATCATATTTAGTGACGTTCTTACCCGGTAGTGGATAAGTTGTATTACATCATTATATTAATTTGGACTCTCAATGAATATATTTTTTTTAATCTTAATAATTACATGATTTTCTTATTAATTCATATAATCAGTCACAAATAATTATGTAACAATATTTGCTGAGAAAAAATATCCCTTTAACAAAACTTCTGTATGTCTGTCAGAAAAAAAAAAAAAAAAAAAAAAGTACTTCTACTTTTTTAATACTTGAGTACAATTTAAAGTTGTACTTTTTTACTTTTACTCAAGTATGTTTTTGGCCAGATACTTGTACTTTTAATTTAATTTACTGAGTATCTTTACTTTCACTTGAGTAAAACTTTTGAGAACTTTTTGCACCTCTGGTTGCACTGACACCATTGATTCGCACATACAGTATGATATAATCTAAAGCAGGAACATCGATTCATGTTGTGACACAAATTTAGGAGCCTTTTAGATCATACAGGGAGAATAAAAACATGGAAAATACGACAGAGTATAGCAGTTTAAATGTCATGTTCTTACATTGAAATAAAAGGCAGAATAAAAGCAAATGTTATGTACACAGCTGAGTATGAACAATTTTAAAGGTACTGCTTTACTTATACTACAAGACTGAGTGATTTGTTGGTGATGTTTTGTAGCTGTAATATGAGAAATTGAAAAAGCTGCTTCAACAGGAAAAACATCAGCACAGGACAGAAATATGGTTTGTCAAATCCCTTCATGAGGTCTTTAACTGCTGTCCTCTTCTGCTTCTGATACGACTGAACTGAACGTAGAGCTTCTCACAGACACTGTATCAGACACCTCATCTCCACTCACTGAAAAACACAGCAGAAAGTAGTGTTTTTTTTTAGAACAACACAGTGGGGCAATTTTTGCATTTAACCATTTATAATAAATGACATTAACAAATCAAAACAGCCACAAAATAGTCTAAGCAAAATGTTGCAAAAGATTTCCTAAATGTATAAAAGAAGGTTTCAATAATATAATTATTCATTAAAAAAAAAAAAAAAAAAAAGTTTTGATACATTTACAGATAAAAAAACAACAACAACAACGATACTTAATGGTGATGGTACTCCCATGCTATTACAACTTTTCTCAAGATCTGAGTCGTCCACAAAGCTGAAGGGTGAATCTGACCTGCGCTCTGCTGCTGATCGTTTCACTGATAAAAATAAAGTAAATAAGAACAGTGTTACATATCAATTATCATGCATTATGTTTTCATATTTTTATGATTGTAGTGTTTTTTGAGGCTTAGGTTTTCAGAATTGTCTGAAGAACAAGATTGTAAATAAACGTGCATGAAACAGCTGAAAACAATCTCTTCCATCTTCATTTGGACTCTTGGTTCTAATTCTATTTGATCAACTTATTTTCTATTTTATAAAATAAAAAAATACTCGACCCCCTAACACTTGCACTCTCTATACTATTTCTATTCTAACTTCTTATTTTCTTTAAAAAGGAAAAAAAGAGCCTCTAACACTGTCATTCTCTCTTTTTTATTTATTTGACTTGTTTTATGGTATTTATTTATTTATTTTTAAATAACCCTCTAACTCTAGCATTCCCTATTCATTTTCTATTCTATCTGCTTGTTTTCTTTTTAATTATTTAAAAAGATAATATTAATTAAATATGTAAAAAGTACACTTGCTACGTGTACTGCGTTAAGCTAACTGAGACTTGTCATAGCACTTGTATATTATTGCTTTCTTGTTGATTTTGATTGCTTCTGTTGTCCTCATTTGTAAGTCGCTTTGATAAAAGTGTCAGATAAATGACTAAATAAAACCTGTAAATGTACTGAAAGCACATAAATAAAAGTGGGACACTAATGGGAACAAGTGGTTATGATGCTAAGTTTCTTGTTATTGCTTGTTTGTTTAAAATGTGCATATCTGCATGTGAAGAAGTGGACTCACTCCTCTGTGATCTGAGGTCGTCTCTCTGTTTTTTCATCCTCTTCATTCGTTCGTTTGCTCTCTCTTCCTCTGCTCTTCTTCTCTCTTTCATCTCCTGTAAAATCTTTCCGTCCATTTCAAAATGGCAGCCGTTGTTTTGTGCCACTGTCTCCTCGATCTTCTCCAGCAGCTCCTTGACCTGAGTGTCGTCGCTCTTGTCCTTAAAGTTGAGAACATGATACCTGCTCCCACATTTGTCCAGCAGCCACTGGAGATCCTGCCCTTCGCTCTCAATGTGGCGCTCTATAGATGTGTCTAACAGATAGTCTCCATGAATGAACAGCACTATAGTGTGACTCCAGACTCCCTCACCGAGAAGCTCCAGATGACCCTGCACTGTTTTTCTCTGAGCCGCTGTGAATCGAATGTCCACGCGTATGAGCAGCAGTACAGCGTGTGGTCCTGGAGGACACAGACACACACTGAGCACAATCTCCTGTTTGAGTAACTCAGGACTGGTGTCTACTGTGTAATCCCTCCACCATCCTGGAACTTCAATGACAGTGAGGTGTCTGTCTGCTGCTACTCCATGTCTCCTCACACACTGAGCACATCTCTTCACGTCAAACTCCTCTTTGCCCAGGATGATGTTTCCTGCAAAACTCTTGCCAGTATTTCTAGGAGCCATTAACAGAATCCTCATCTCTGAGAGAACGGGGATGTCACCTGCAACACACAGACAGCAAAACACACTTAAGGCGGGTGACATCTGAAGTCTTTAGAAATCTCTCAAAAAGGGATTCCTGAAATAAAGTTTATAGATTTGCATCTGAAGAGTTTATTTGCAAAAACAGATGTCAAATATCATGTTTTTTTTATGTATTATGTTATCATGTTTTCATTGTTTTATTGTGTTAGTTAGCTGTATTTATTGTATTGTATAGCTGTATTAGTTATTTTTACTTAATCAAAATAACCCAACTGCACACAATGAAAATTTTGAAAATTGTTAAAAACAGAGTTATCTGTTTTTGCAAATGAAAAAAAAGAAAAGAAAAAGAAACTCTTCATTTATGTACTAGATGAAAATAAAGCAACATTTTGACTGCTCATATTTATAAAAGACTTGATAAAAAAAACCTAAGCTTAAAGTGGCAAAAACAGATCCAAAATCTTATCAAGGCCAATATGAAAGTGAAAGCAGTAAAAGTGTTTTACAGAAACTGTAAGTGTGTTGACAACAGTTTTGCTTTTATAAAAATAGCTTGTATTATGAGTGTTAAACTTACCGAAGTCCATTTCACTTGACATATTTTTGCTTTGCTGGAGCTCTAAATTAAATAGTTTCACCAGCAGTCTAGTAGTTTTTACTTGCTGTGTAGCCTGATTTTAAGTGTTTTTGATGTGACTCACTTCGTAAGACTCCAGAACAGTGATAAACATGTGTGTGTCAGGGGGTGGAAAGCTCATGGGAAACACTGCCATTTGTAAATTCTTTGGGTCTAACTTCCGGTCTCATCCACGTCCAGCTATTTTTAGCTGTACAAATAGTTAGTTTTGCTGCTTGATATTGAAAATTGGTCTTATCGTATTATTTTAATGTATTGTCTTAATTATGAACACGCTGGTTTGTAGTGCAAACAGTTTTACTGTTTACAGCATGTAGTTATGCTTCTCGTTTACCTATAGAGGCTAATGAACCGGAAGTCTCACCCATAGGCTTACTTCAGCGCTGAAGAAAAAGGTGGATAAGATGCCTTGTCCTTAAATTTTTTAATTTTTTAATTTTTTTGTACAGGAGAGGATAAGCATCAATGTCACTGTGCATTTTTTTTTTTTTTTGATTCTACATTGACATTTGTTTTGTCCGTAATTTTTAGGACTGAAAAATGTTAAAATTATGAAAGAAATATATTTTTACATTAACAGAAATAATATCAGTTTAATTACTCAGATTTATGTTGTCTGCTGTTGTTTAGGATCCATATCCAGCTCCACTTAATGAACAATGAAGTAGCCAATGCCCTGTCAAAACACAACAGTATAACCAACACTATTCATAAAATAGTAGGGTACAACGGGCTAAAGGCACACCCTAAGAAAAAAATTGCTATTCACTGCGCCTAAAATGTATAATTGCAGAAAAAATATATACGTTAGTACTGAACATTAATGGAGCAACAGATTTTGTGTGAAAATAAATCCTGCAAGTTGTTTATTTTGTTTAAAAATCTTATAAATTTTTCAGGTGGCAAGAGGGGCAAACAAATGATATTTTATTATATGATATGATTAATATCATGTTTTTAAATATGATGGTTTCATTCTAAACATGGTGATTATCTCTAATATGGACACCCATGGGCGAATTGGCCATCGGGCAATTCTGGCAAATGCCAGGGACCTGACTATTTTTTTATTTTTTTTTTAATGTGGGCTGCTCAGATTTTTTAAAAATATATATAAATACATGTTTTTTTTACAGGCCAACAGCGCATAGGACATGTTTTTATGGCTTGCACGATTTCAGTATGGTTATAATAAAACAAAGCTATAATGGACCGTAAAAAGGAAAGGCGTTGCAGAAAAACTTGGGGAAAGCAAAAACAACGTTGCCAAATGCATAAACTTTACCAAACTAATTTCAAAAGGTTTCAATTTGGCTGCTGCAGCGGAGGAAATACAGAAAATACAGCTAGCTCAAGTCAATTTCACACAATTCATGCTATAACTTACTTCTGCCAGTTAGCTCCAGTGTTTATTGACAGTAGCCTACATTGTATTAAACATTAACGTACATGACCCATGTATATTTTAAAATGACATTGCTTCGTGATAATTGGTTACAAGTGTTAGCTAGCCTTTTACTGAATTGCATGACTGAAATATCAGCAGATAAAGTGGGATTTAGGGTAAGCAGATCTATTGTTACTTGCAATATAGTCTAACACGTCAAAAACCTAGAGCAATAGCCATAGTTCTGCAGACGTTTGTAGTGGACATTACTTTTAATACGTAGCTATAGCCATACATTAAAATAAAATATTGAAACCATGCATACATTGGTTACAATAATAATTAATCCTTAAGTATGCTGGAACATAGGCTTCTATTACAGGCACTCATATGCAATATTTAGATGATTTATTATAAGCCATTGGCTTACTTATGTTCTTCCTTATCTGAATCTCGTGTTTATCTGTTCAGAACTTGAATGTTGCTGGACCAGTCCGCCCCTGGTGCAGGGTTGCGTTCAGCCCCGACAAAACGGTGCAAAACGTTTAAAGAAAGTTGAGTCTGTCCTATCCTATAAGCATGTAAATTTTCATACTCACAAAAGAGGTCTCAGAAGACTTCTCCGTGGTCTGTTCTTGCTCAAGTCTATAAATCAGACTCTTCAGGCAGGCGAGCTTCTTTATAATTAAATATAGTTTTATTGTATATAGGTTAAATACATTACAAATAAAATACTAATATAAAAAACAGAAATAAAAACAAAGGTTTGCAAGCTCGGTTGTCTTGAGGCATCTCTGGCAAGGCCGCCGGCCTTTATCTTTGTGTGTGTGTGTGTGTGTGGGGGGGGGGGGGGGCATTCTAAAACGCTTTAATGTGGCTTAATGTATTAAAACAGTGACATTCGGACCAAATTCGATCATAATAAATACTAATAAAATTGTTAGGCTTATATTAATAACCTTATTAATAATATTACTATTAATAAAGGAGAATATCCCAGAATATGAATGCAACGGATTTGGTATTTTTAAATCACCGTTTTCATTATAGCCTACCTTAAGCGTTTTATGAGGGAGAAAAAGCTTACGTGCAGGGCGTTGCGTTCATATTCTGGACTATTCTGCTAAGTAATATTATTAATAAGGTTATTAATATTAGCCTAATAATTTTATCAGCTTTTATTATTATCGAATTTGGTCCTCCAAGTCACTGTTTTAAAACATTAAGCCACATTAAAGTTTTATTATGTCCCAAAACCGCGCCTTGAACTAAGCACTGACTTAATTTATTTGAGTCCAACTTCTGGTCTGCTGTATACGCTTTATATCTTCCTCCTCACTCCTTTCGAGTCTAGAACTGGTCCAGTGGATATTTGCATTGGAGGACACAAGTGTTACATACTGTGAGTGAGTGTGTGTGCACCTGTTTTTCTATTCAGGTGGGGAGTTAAACCTAAATACACACAGACTCATGGGGACTCGTGTCATGGTGGGGACCTAAATTGAGGTCTCCACGGGTAAACAAGCTAATAAATCACACAGAATGATGTTTTTTGAAAATCTAAAAATGCAGAAAGTTTTCTGTAAGGGGTAGGTTTAGGTGTAGGGTCGGTGTAGGACAATAGAATATACAGTCTGTACAGTAGAAGAAGCATTACGCCTATGGAGAGTCCCCACAAGGATAGCAAACCAGACATGAGTGTGTGTGTGTGTGTGTGTGTGTGTGTGTGGTGTGTGTGTGTGGTGTGTGTGTGTGTGTGTGTGTGTGTGTGTGTGTGTGTGTGTGTGTGTGTGTGTGTGTGTGTCATCAATCCATTATCAGTGCCTTAGAAATGTTTTGCACTAATGCTGTGTGCTGCACAAATCTCCTCCCATGTTGTTTACAATGTTACTACAGGTTGTGCAACATACAATGCACAATGTCCACGTCAGGGTGAGTTTAAGCAAACTGCAAGGACTATTTGTTAGTAAAACAAATGCAGTGGAAAAGTGCACCTTTACAATAATAAAAAAAGAATTCCCATATAGACATGAACAGTCACCCAATTGGATCGCATTAAAATCCTACAGGATATTTATGTCTTGTCCTATAAGACTATTCCTATCGGAATCCTATAGGAACGGTTCCAAAATATGATAGAAATTCCAATTAGAATCCTGTACAATTTTCCTATTAGAATCCTTTAGGATTTTTTGACAAGGGTGAACAGTAAATCTGCAGCGGTTTTCTCCTTCCGCCATGCAAATTACAAATGCCATTAAAATATCCATCCTTGGTATTTTAAACTAAGCATTTAATAACTATTTGTTCAGCATGAGAACTAATGCGTAAATATTTTAATTAACATGTTATAGAGAAATAATAGAACTGTTTCCCATCTGAGCATGCGCAGAACTCACAGCTACACTCACCACATGAAAAAATACCATAGTAATTTATAGTAAATACTATAGTGGTTTTGAACCATACTATGGTAAAGTACTTGAAATAAACAATAGTAAACAAATTACTTTACCAAATACTGTACTAAGTTTTCTACAACTGGGTATATTAAAAACTAAAGAATACTACAGTATTTATTACAGTATATCAGTTCACTATAGTATGCTGTAGCATTTATTAACAAAGTGTTATAAATACTATAGCCTAAGAGTATAATACACTTTCCTATAGTATGGTTCAAAAACACTATAGTATTTTTTTCATGTGGAATGCATGCTTATTGGGATTAAACAATATTTTTCTATTGAACATTATTCCTCTACTGTATTAAATAGCAATAGTCAATTGAATTAAAGTTGTTTTTACATGTAATCATCTGAAACATCTTGTGCTAAAGCAAACATCGACTACAGCAAACAGGAAGAGTCTGATTAAACTGCCCCGTTTCCGAACTCCTCCTCGAGCTATAAACGGCACAGCACCGTTCACTAGCGAGTAACTGAAAGTGAACTTTATACAGACAGAGGCGAGGAGAAAACTCAAGGAGGCAGCTCAAGGACGCAACAACATGTATGTTTATCGTGAATATGTGAATGTTTAAAACTCTAGTGTATGTTTATCCTGCAGGGGTTTTATAAATCTTAAACATTTCCAGCGGTGAGAACGAATTTCCAGAAGCGGCTTTCCAGACGGTAATACAATTTGTTTACTTGACAAATTAAATATTGAATCTCAAAATAAAAAAAATAAAATAAAAATAGTAATAATAATAATAATAATTAAAAAAAATAAAAAAATAAAAAAATAAATATATATATATATATATATATATATAATATAATAGACTATACAAGTCATATCTGATGAATGGCAGCCCGAATCATATAATATCTTGAAAGAGAAGTAAATGTGTGTTAAATGCAGTTAAATGTTAGAATCAACGTTGGATTATGTTTTGATTTTGCAAATTGTATCAACGTTGATAACACGACGTTGTTTCACCGTCGTACTTTCAACATGAGTGACTACACAACTGTACATTCAATTAGAACCTAGTTTGCATTTAGATCAACACCGTACACATACATAAAGTTTAAAAATCAAATGACTGGCAGCAATGGCTTTACAATCAACTTCAATAAACTACCACATGCTCAATATTGTAAAACAACCGTTTTATTTTGGAAACATACTGTATAAAACACATGAAAATAATCTTAAACTTTAGTTTGCAGTGTTTGTGCTTGGATGTATTGTTAAAAACCTGTAAAATCCAAATACAACATTTAAAGACCCAAAGTGTTTGTGCTATAACATGCACATTTTGCACTTGCAAGAGAAACCCTTGTACTTCTTTTGACTGAAACCAGTTGATCTTTTATTTTGGTGGAAATCTATAGTTTCTGTGAAAACATGTTTTACTAATGTGTCTCATTACAAGAGATTTGTTCATCAGTGCAGTGAGAATGTGTAGAACAGTTCGAGAATGGAACCTGCAACAGAAACCATGTCGGTGGTCAAGGATAGGACTGTCTGAGTTTTGTCGACAGCCAGAGGAAATTCTTTACGCAGGAAAAACGCTGCCTCGAATGAAATGCATTTAATATTTTAAGTAGAAATGTTTCTTCAAATTCTGATTGAATTTGAAGAAACCAACTGCCTTGTGCATATAGCGTGGTTGTGCTTTGGATGATCCTTGTAAGAGCCCCAGCTCTAGGTCCTTTCTGATGCCGTCCCCTCCTCTCTCTCACACTTGTGCACTTTAGTTTAGTTTAGAACTTTATTAATCCCCATGGGGCAATTCATTCAAACTTCCGTGGTGCTTCACATATCCAACACTTATCACACAAATATTCAGATAACAACACAAAACAACAAGTACATTCAAAAATACATTCAACTCATTTAAATCAACCAAATTTATTACATAAACGTATTGCTTCAGGCACAAAAGTGAATTTGTACCGATTTGTGGAACATCTAATTGACCTTAGACGTCTCCCAAGAGGCATCCACTTAAAATAAACATTCAAAGGGTGTGTGCAGTCTCATATAATTTTGTGTGCCATCCTCATCACTTGCTGTTCATTATAAAGTGTAAGACTTCGCAAGGGAACACCTAAAATCCTGGAACACATATTAACAATACTTTGCAAACGATTTTTGTTCTTTATAGACAGTAAGGAAAACCAACAGATAAAGGAAAAGGACAAAACACTTTCAACAAATGAATTGTAGAAAGTCCTGAGAATGACTCTCTGTACATTGAAAGAATTCAGCTTCCTCAACACATACAATCTCTGATAGGACTTTTTAATAATTGCATCTGTGTTTTGATCAAACTTCAGCCTATTATCAAAAATTGTTCCTAAATACTTGTATTCTTCCACTACATGGACCTGTGTATCATTAATAACCACCCTTTGAAGTGCAAGTGTTTTCCTACTAAAATTAATAATCATCTCTTTTGTTTTTGACACTTTCAAATCTAATTTCATCCTATTACACCATAGAATAAAATCATCCAGAACCAGTCCATATTCCTGATCTGAATATGACAGCAAAGACAGAAGCACAGTATCATCTGCATACTTTACCAAATAACTGTTATTGTACAAGCTCTGACAATCATTTGTATATAAAATTAAAAAAAACAGGAGAAAGTACACAGCCTTGTGGTGAACCTATGGAGGTCTTTAACGTGTCTGATAAGACACCATTAACTCTAACCTTTTGTTTCCTATCTGTTAAAAAATTCATAATCCATAAAACTAGACCATGGTTAAAATTAAACTGACTAATAAGCTTTTGCCCTAAAATAGTAGGTTGCAAGGAATTAAATGCAGACGAAAAGTCCACAAACAAAAGCCACGCAAATGCTCCACTATCGACCAAGAGCATTCAACAAAAACAGTTTTGCGTCCTCTACGCCTCTTCCAGCGCGATACGCAAACTGCAACGGATCTAAGAGTGGTCCAACAAATTTATGTACTTTATGTACTGTCCTGTATGTATAAATAATAAAAACACCAAAAATAAATACTCATGAAATATCAACTTTGATATTGTGAAATCTCTTTAACTGAAAACTAAATGCAAAACAAATCACATACAATATTTTCACTTTAAGTTCAATAACAGTGGGGTTGGAAACAAAGTGCACAACACTATTCATTAAACACCTATTTAATGTATTCAGATGAAAGTTTGCAATATTAAATTATTCACAAGCAGTTTTTTCAAAGCCCCCAGTTACACTGTTTTAAATCAGAATCCTAACTATACAGTGTATTTAGTAAAACAAGTAAAATCAAATGAAGTAAATTTTTATAAAACTAAGTAAAATCAAAACCTTTCACAAAAGGTCAGTGAATCTCTGCCAGAAGTGACAGTGCAATGTAGCAGATGAACAATTCCTTAAAAAATTGCCAATAAACAGCTGGATCCTTGATGACTCTACAAGGGGAAAGAAAAAATGGTTTACTGGAAAGTTCTTAAAAAGCAGTTTTTCATGTTATACCATTCCTTTAAAACTGTGGTTATCAAACTTTTTATATCAAGTACCACCTCAGAAAATATTTGGCTCTCAAAGTACCACCTTAATGACAACATTAAAATACAGTAGCGTAATAGGCCCAACTATTCAGCTACAGCTCTGCACAGTTCAAAACGAGGCAGTTTTATTCCTAATAACAATATGTATTGTTGTTAGCCACTTTAACATTGTAAATACAGTTTGAACATTAACACTGCACAGTGCTTACATACAGGTAAATACAAAACTTAAATAATGATTACATTAAAATGTGTTGTACCAAAAGTTAAATAAAAACTGTACTATACATTGATTACTATGCATTACTATACATATGATTCCTCTGCATACCACTAGAGGAAGCCTGAGTAGCACTAGTGGTACTCATACCACACTTTGAGAAACAATCTTAATTAGTTTAATTTGTGATTATATGATATTTAGAAAACATGAACAGAGTATGTTATCTTTGAGACCATTATACGATTAAAAATATAACACAATGCATGGCATTCACATCAGAAAAATGTGAAAAATCTCTAAGACAGACAACTTACTAGCAACACACACATTAACATTAGCATCTGTGATAAAGCAATACTGTTACGGGGCTGACGAGACGTGCAGATCCATATGCAAGCTTTTATTGATAAGAGACGTGGTCTTAACAGGCAGGGTCGACAATGGCAGACAGGTATAACATAGGCAATGCAAAGAGTCATCTAAAACGGGCGTGGGTAAGACGACAGCGAACAGTATCCAAAGGGGCTTGACAAGAGAGGTAATCCAAAACGACAGCAATAGTCTAGGCAGGGGAAGACACAATCCGAAACAGGCAAGGCAAGGCAAGACTAGGAAAACTAACAGGGCTCCGTAGAGTAGCTAAAACTAGAACAGTGATAAATGCATACAATACTATAAGCGTGTCTGATGGGATCAGCTGTGTAATCAGTGCAATGGATGATGGGAATTGTAGTCTGGTGAAATGCAACAGTAGTGTAGTGCAGTGCAAGAGTCCATGTGATGAGCGGGTGACCTCTGGTGGTGAGTGAACGGAAGTGCATGGACAGGATTCGTGACAAATACAAATACACACACAGACAGGTATTTATCTTCTGCAGGTTAACCTTACATGTCATTTACCCATTTGTAAACTCTGGTAACATTATACTTTACTATTTTTGAAAGGTAAGATTTTCTTACCTGATTTTGTCCGTGTGTTTGCTGGACTTCGCAGATCACACCTGACCCTTCCTGTGTTCACATTCTAGTTTTTGTTCTCCGTTGACATGTCACGACTCAAATTCGCTCAAAATAAAAATTTAACAGGCAAATATAAAATAATTCGGGACTGACCGAGCAATCTCAACGAGCAACAGCTCACACACACACAGTCAGTCAGCGCCTCACTCAGAAAGACGCTCATATTTTCAAATTTAGAAAGGCGCGAACAGTTGGCCAGTTTCCTGGATGACAGCCAGATTAACCAATCACGATCAAAGCAATAAGGTAAACGCAGTGAAATGTATTTAGTTTTATTGTTGTTAATGATGATAATATTTTAACATATACCTTTAGATTTTAGAATAGGTTTAACGATCAAAAAATGCTAATAAAATAATAATAATGATCTTAAATAATTTAGTAATAATAATTTAAAAGGCAGAAATTTATTTTGTATGCTGTTGAAGACATTAAGTTGATTCAACATACAGTTCTTGTAAAAAACAAAAAAACAAATCAACATTGATTTACAAGTGTTGTTGGTAACCTTTTTCAACCATTTAGCATTAAAAAAAATTTCAATGTTTTCAACTGTCATTATTTTAAGTTTTCTTCAAGTGTGTTCCGCGCCGTCGACTGAAGTTGGTCCTCGTCTGCTTTTTTCGGCCGATTGGACATGTTGAATCGGCGTCGGAGCTCGTCGGTCAGTCGGGCCATCTGTGTCGAGCGTCAGCTTGGTGTGTCAGGGGAACTTTAGACCCAGACGTTGCCGATGTGAGCCGACCCCGCAGTCTGCTTTCGTCGCCACTAGTTCGTCGGCGTCGGCTTGGTGTGTACCGGGCCTGGCCCACCCAATATATTTATGTAAAGAACCGGGGTGTGCGACATATATCGTCTACTATGGGAGTGTGCGACATATATCGTCTACTCTCTCCTCTAGCAGCATCTGATAATTTGCTTCTTTTGCTGCTAGTTCAGCTGCTGCATCCACGCGTTTTGCTGATATGGCTGTAGATATGGAGTTGTCAGACTGGCTGTGACTTATCAAGGAAGCTGCAGATCCATAGACAGACTTTGCATAGTCATGGCGGAGCAGTTCATGAAGGTGGTGTCTTTCCTGCTGCTCATTAAACTCACTTTCATCATCTATAGCCCTGTTGTAGGCAATGTTGGTGATTTCTGTGGTCACCGATTCACACGTATCAACTCTTCTTCTTATGTCGGTGGAAGGTGTGTTGAGATTTCGAATTTCATAATAAATTTTCATTATGTCTTCTTTATCTTTCTTAAGCTCTTCAATGAGAGGCCAGAGTTGACTCTCTGACATATAAGTCTTTAGCTGATCTCTTGCCTTGTGTGTGTGGAGCTTCCACTGTTCGTACATGGCATACAGCATACATGATCTCTTCATATTGATGCGCGCGCATCTTCTCTGTAGGATGGCGTGTGCGTTCAGAGCGTCTTGGATCTTCAAGAGCATTATCATCCTCATTAAGTTTGCCTTCGAGGTCAGTAGGACTTTGTTGTTTAGCTTCATTTGTTTCCTTCAGACATGGCCTCTCTGATGAGTCTACCATTGTCTGGACTTCACTTTGTAAATCTTCATGCTGATGATCAGCCATCTGCTCCTCCGCCTGCGCCTTATTACCTGACTCTGACATTATCACCTAAAATGTTTACTCTATTTAAATTTAACTCTAATGGCGGAAGAAGACCCCTTAGCAGATATGATTAAGCCCTTGTTATGAACAGCATAAACATAAAATATCAGAACATTAGTTTAAAAAATAGCTAGCACATATGCATTTACATATAGACACTCAAATAACTGTAAATGTCACTGAAAATACCACAAAAGTTATTTAAGTTCTTTGAAATCCAAAGTGTATTTTTCAAGTGTAAATGTGAGCTTCAATAAACACAGTTAACAAAGTGGAAAAGTGCAAAGTCCAAAAGAAAATGCATATATGACCTTAATTGGAAAGAGTCCATGTGGATGCGTGCAGGCATGAGTGTAAATGTAACCACAGTTTTTTGTTGCTCTCCTTGCTGAGCCGGTGAGTATTAAATGTTCAGTCCAAGAAGCAATTCATCTGTTGCTCGCCTTATTGCTGTACTGTAGACTGTATAATAATGGGTTAATACTCACAGTCCTGCATCAATGTCCGTGAGTGTGGCTGTACTTGAACATTGCACCAAATCCGCTGTCCAAAGTAGGTCAAGCGCGAGGCGTGAGGATGTCAGCTTGATGGGTTAAAGCTGACACCTTGTGGCGATGTAGCGGAAGCTGTAGCCGCCGGCGCCGTGAAGACCCTCCGTGGCCCGTCGTAGACAACAAGTCGTCGGTATCGATGCGGGTCAAGCTCTTACTGTAGCAAAACCCAAGCCAGACAACGGTGAAGCGTACTGATGTTTCCAGAAGCCTTTATTTATGTTCAGCCGTCAGCCTTGTTTTGAAACACAAATATATCTTTCCTTTCTTACACCGTTTCTTCATGAAACACCGTAAGAGCTACTGGACAGATAAATAACATAAAATTAGCTCTTATAAACATACACATTTCACGAAGTCCACATTAACCTTACAAATAACAATTTATAAAAAATAAAACTTTCTGTGACGTTTACTTCTGTCAGTATTAACAATGCTAAAGGCTTATGTTAGCATGACTTCACGTTGAAACACGAGGTATAACAATACAGTTAAACACTTCTTCTTCACAGATGAATAGATTAACTTGCGTATTACTGACATAAACATGAAACAAATCAAGCATATAATACCTTGTTCCCGTTCCAGCTAGGTGCTTAATTATCCTTTTATTTATATGATTTTAGAGCGACATGCGATCTTCCTCCTTACTTCCGTGCGTGCATCTCACAAAACTAGTTCCCCCTTTTTAGATGCGAAATTAACGATCCACTAGGAGTCGCCAAAATAAAGGACTTATAATATTAACAGAGGAAACTAATAAAATAGAGCTCTGAGGTGATTACCTGATTTACACTTTCCTTAGGGTTAGTTACATACTATAGTATCGTAATTGTTGTTTTAACGATGTGATTTCTGATTTATGCATTTGTAATTGTAGGTTAAATGCATTCATGTCTTGCATTAAACGGTGTGTAAACATCCAGGGCCGTGTACAGGTTTCCCAAAATGGAGTTTGTTATGGGGGTTCGGGGGCATGCTCCCCTGAGAAAATTTAGATTTTCCTGACCTACATGCGTGCATTTTAAGATGTTTTAAGGCTCATAAATTGGATAATAATATAGGTTTAAAACCAAGTCAGTGGGCAGTAGTAGCATAAATTATTTTTCAAGATTTTTCAACAGATTCTTAAGCATGAAAATCAGATGAAATGTTGCAATGAATGATCCACACTACAGACTGGAAATAGAGAAGATATAGTTTGTTTATGAATTTAATAAAACGTTCTAATTATCCTGGTAGCCTTCAAATCGCCAGTAGGTGGCAGCGAATAACTGTTAATAAGTGAGTCATTCTGATTGAACCGAAACATTTAAACGGTTGATTCATTGAGGAACGAATCACCGTCATGTTGCTCAGAGACGCAAAACAGTGCTGTGGCTGTGTTTGGAGTGATTTTTGTTGGTGAAATAGAGCAAAAACAGGCAATATTGTGTCTAAAACTTAAGTATCTTAATTAACTTATTGTTTATTGAGCTGTTGTAAATTTGTAATCATGGTCATTTTTGGAGAAAAATGGCACTCTTCATATGAAATTGATTAACTATGAAGTGGTATAAATATACATTTTCTGCCCCCTTATCTTTAATTTGCGATCATTCTAAATGTATTGTATTAGACTGAATCACGCAGTGAAAGAACGCACTCTAAATGTGCACACACTAGACTTCACATAATGTATGCGCGCGCTCTGTCGGGGTGTTTTGAACGGTTTTTGCAGAATACTCGATAATATGAAATCGCACATCATTAAAACAACAATTACGGTATTATCGCAGACTATATATCACACACACCTACTGCTGAGGCATCTCAGATGAGATGATCTGTTATCTTGGCTTTTTATCCTTGTAGCACCAAAGCATAATTAATATTAAGGTAATTATTTTACAACTTCTGTTATTGGAAAAATACCGAGGTCCGGACCTCGGGGACCTCATTGGTGGGTACGGCCCTGTAAACATCTAAATGTCACTTCAGACACAGCTTCTGTGTTTCCTCTGCATTGCAAAGGTGAATTTTGTTGAAACTGATTTAATATTCTAATTGACTGATTAAATGTAAAAAAATTGACTCAAACGGTGATGTACACTTTTAGAAAAAAAATGGCTTTATAAAAGGTAAAAATGCCCATAAAAGGTAAACTAAAAATCAATTAAAAATGATTAGGAAAGATTATTTTCTATCAGTGTGAACTGACCACCAAAAAGAATATGAAGAATATCAAAAAGAGTCAGCTGTCCACAGTAGTCCGTAAGATATCAGCACAATAACACACTCAAAATATAATTTAATTATCGTTATTGATAAAATCGTGATATCATTTATTTTGTCAGTATCGCACATTTTCAAGTAAAGTCATATATTTATTATCAGCCAAAAGCCAAAAACACTGAGGTCCACCCTATTTCACCAAGGTCCACTCACTTGAAAATGTCTGGCCTCGCCACTGCTATAGCTGTGTCCAAAACTGCTCCCTATCCACTACTATATACTGCACTATATCGGCTGTCAGCCATTTTGTAGTGCTGTCCGAATTCTGAGAGTCAGAAGTTGCATCCCAAATGACGCACTATGCACTTATACACTATGCATTCGACCGTGTAGTGTATGAATTGTCTAAGGTGGTTTTGTCATTAATCGGAGTCTGATAGCCCATCCCCCTTCACGACGTAATTAAAGCTCCAACCGTTGAGTGCATGAAGTGTTCAACATTCCACACTTAAGTTATTTAAGTGCATTATCCGGGTATTTAAAGTGCACTTTTTATTTTTGGAATTTTCAGTGCGAACACACTACTCGCACTATTCATACTACAAAACGTCACAGAATAGTGCATAATTACACGATTTGGGACGCACCTAACAACTTCATTCCCTATTTGTTCACTACTTTTTACCCACAATGCATTCTGTTTTCGAGTGTACAACCGATGTACACTCGCTGAAGCACTATTTTATTATTATTAAAAAGAAAGATTGGATAAAGTTCAGAACTGAAGGTTTCAGTTTGTGATTGAGAATGTTAAATTGGCAACAACAAACAGGAAGCTAAATTTAGTGTTATGAATTGAGAGAAATTAAACTGCTAATACAATAATAAAATGATCTTCCACTCTTGACAATAGGATTATAAACTACTCAAAACAACTACACCATTATTAAATAATCTGGTACAACTTTCTTTAGATGACATATAAAACAGTTCTGTCCGTGAGAACTATAAAGCCTCTAGCAGAACAGGATTCATTATCAGAAAACAGGCTGGTGATAGTTTATTTATTTTATTTTATTTATTTATTATTTTTTTTGAGACAAATCTGTTTAGCCATTGTATTCTGAAAAGTAAAACTAAAAAAACTAAATGTGTCAGCTCAGTAACTGGTGTTTGTGTGTGTTCAGTATGGATACAGTAGGAGTGAATACGATAGAAACAGCGGCTCTAGGGAGACCCTTCCAGCTGGGGATGCTGTATGACTGCAGGAAAGATGCTCTCATACCAGGTACAGTACCACTACACTACAGTTTACCTTCAGTTATCATCCTATCACATCACTGATAAATGAGCATTTAACAGATGACTCCAGTCAATGATGCTGAACCCAGTTATGTGCTCATGGCATGATGGCAATGATGTGTAGCAAGTTTAACTTTTAAAATATGGCAACAAATTAGATTAAGCTGTCTTGTTTGACAAGGAATTTTCTTTTTATTATAAAACTAACATTCTAGTGTGGAAAAAGTGTTGTAGGCTATACAAATTAGCAGTATAAATAAATAAATGCATCATGAACAAAATGAATGATTATCAGTGAATTAGAGTTGGTCAGAATGCTGACAATTCCTTGTAGATTTTTCTGTGCATCATTTATTGTATTGCTGTAAGAGGCAGAGGACAATTATATATGAACTCATATCTCAAAAGAGACTGATCATGCTCGACTGTCACAATACTGTTGAGAAAGTGGCACTAATAAACCCATGTACCATATAAGCTCATTTAGTTCATTTTGAAATATTAAAAACATCAGAAATCATGAGTTTTACAGCAGAAAAGTCATATAAAAATCACACTGATCAGTGTTGTGTCTATAGACATAAATTTTACTACTAAACCCTTCTTATTTCTATCACAGGAATCACACTGTGGGATCCAGAAAAGCTCCATCAAAGCATTCGAACCCGTCCCCAAATTAACACTGATTTCAGAGTCACAGCTTCAGACTCCATTGAGGAGAAGTCCAGCTTACTGAACATCGACGGCTCTCTGAAACTCAGTATTTTAGGTGGACTGGTCAATGTGACAGGAGCAGCCAAATATCTCAATGACACCAAGAAGTCTTTCAGACAGCAGAGACTGACGCTGCATTATCACTCGACCAGCAGGTTTGAAGAACTGACCATGAGTCACTTGGCCTCTGAAAATATAGTTTATCGTGATGTGTTTGATAATGATGCAGCGACACACGTGGTGACAGCAGTGCTGTATGGAGCAGACGCCTGCTTCGTGTTTGACAGAGAAGTGTCAGCAGATGAGAACAAAACTACAGTAGAAGGAGAAGCACAACTGGCCCTTGAGAAACTCAAATACATTTCAGGAGATGCAAACATCAGTCTGAAGATGAATGACGACCAGAAGAATGCAGTCCAGAAATTCACATGCACGTTTTATGGAGATTTCCAGTTACCGTCTAACCCGACCTCTTTTGAAGATGCACTGAAGGTTTTCACTGATCTTCCAAAACTGCTGGGAGAAAAGAAAGAGCTGGCGGTTCCTCTGAGAGTTTGGCTTCATCCTCTGGACAAACTTCACTCAAGAGCTTCAAAACTTCAGAAAGACATCAGCATGGATCTAATTATTAAAACCGAATCAGTGATTGAGAGTTTAAACACTGCTGAGATGAGATGCAGTGATCTTCTGAAAGATTCTCCTGCTCTGACTTTTATTGAATTTCAGAATAAAATTCTGCAAATTAAGCAAAACTGCTGTAAGTACAAACTGAGACTCATGAAGAGACTCGGCTCTCTGCTGCCGAACATCCGTGGAGACGTGATGAAGGAAACAGCGCTGAATGATCTTCTACAAGAACATGATGGATCTCCATTCAGAGGACGAGACCTGGCAGAATGGCTGAACGAGAGAGAAAGAGAGTCTGAGATCATTAAACCAGTCCTCAGACAGCTGAAGGATGCTGGTGCACAGGTGGAAGTCAACATAGATGCCATCTGGATGGATTTGGAAGATGGAAATCTGGTCAGTTACACCTTCACATCATTGGACTGGACAGATGTGCTTATTCCTAAACAAATATCCTATCTGAGTCCTTCAACAAATGAAGAAACTGATGAGAACCTCGCTGATTCAAAGCAAAAGTCTTGGCTCAGTCCTGATGTCATAAAGAGCATGAAGAGCAACTTAAGTGTGTTTAGGAAATTGATTGATTCAAATGACTGTAAATCAGACAAGTTCATTGTGTCCTCGAGAGAAATGGAGAATAATCCAGGTTCCTGTATTCTGCTGTATGAAAGTGAATGTGATGAAGCTGTTTGCTTTATTCCTCCGTCTCAGCCTGCCTGTCCAGTCACTGAAGAGGTCACAGAAAACACTGTGGTTCTGAAGGTTCCTCCATCATGTCCTGATACGCTGGAGATCAGATTACTGTATAAACCGAAGCAGGACTCTGTCTGGACATCTGAACCTGTGATGAAGGATCAACACACAGTTACTCTGACTGATCTGAGAGCAGGAACTGAATATGAGATGAAATGTGTAGCGCTGGGAAAACTCAACTACACCACAGACAGTGACATAATCAGAGTCACTACAGAGGTAAATCAGCTGAACAAAAATTAATAGATCAATTCTCATCTTAGACATAGTTTGCCTCATAATTTGTCTGATATTGTTAAAGAGTATCAAATGCTTCTTTCAGGGAAGGAACAGATCGGTTATGGGTAAGTCTTTTTTTAATTTATCGATTCATACTCAAAAATAAAATCATTTATTTCATTAATCATATGGGAGAAAAAAGTTCTAAATCAATAATCAACATTGAAATCCACAAAAGGATTTATTCTGTCTAAAAGAGAAGGCGGATCCAGACCGGGCTAAAACACCTCATTCAAACACGCTCCCACATGTCTACGTCACGATGTGGAAATATTTGTGTAAAGCCGCCCAAATGTTCAATCAAAGAAAGAAGTCGTGGTTTCAGTAACTGCAGTAGTGTTGATGCAGCCGTGTCAAGGAGACGCTGTGTGTTTCTGTGCAAAAACAAAAGCACTTTATTTGTCCTTCTGAAAGATGCATTTAGGAATCATTGGTTAAGATTTGTTTACAACAAAACAGCACAACCCAAATGTTCGAATTTGTGCAATGCATTTTATGGATGACAGTTTTGTGAACCTAGGAGAGTACAAGGCTGGCTGTGAACAAAGGCAATTTCTAAAAAAAAAAAGGGTCAATTCTGACTTTTCTATGACAATCTGGTGCTTCTGATTCAGCGACTGTAAGTATGCTTTGTTATTAGTTTAGAGAGGCGGGGCATAGAGGAACTACAATAATGAACTACAATAATGAACAGTATTTGAAAAAGAATGTGTTTTTTGAACATTAAAGCATGTCAACATATTCTGTTACACCAAATACACAAAATAATGAGCTTTAAAATAGCATCATATGACCCCTTTAATTGAACATCCTTTAATTGAACATCATTAAGTCATGTGGATTTAAAAACCTTAAAACTTTAAACTTAAATTCACACTTAAAAATAGGGCTCCAACAAACGATTATTTTGATAATCGATTAATCTAGCGATTATTAGAACAAATAATCATTGATTATTTCACTGATTAATCAGTAGACTTTGATTGATTATTCAGCTTTTGCAATTAGTTAAAATATTAAGGTATACATATTCTAACATAAAGGTCAATTCAGCTTTAGAAAAGCATATTATATAATTACAATTATTATACAATTAATTGGTAACAATAAGGTTCATTAGTTAACATGAACTAAGAATGAACAATACTTCTACAGCATTTATTAATCTTGGTTAGTGTTAATTTCAGCATTTACTAATGCATTTATAAAAATCACAAGTTGTGTTTTTTAACATTGGTAAATGCACTGTGAACTAACACGAATAAACAATGAATAACTGGATTTTTATCAACCATCATTAGCAAAGATTAATACATGAATTTAATAAATGTATTGTTCATTGTTCATTCATGTTAATTAATACATTACAATAAGGTATAATTTGTTAACATTAGTTAAAGTGTTACAAATTCATTATACAAATAGATGTATTTGGCACACAAAATGAGATCACAGACAGAGACACTGTCTCACCATTTAATTAGCAACATGGAAAAGTAACACATTCTGTCTAAACATCTCCTTTTGTAAGTGATAAGAATCAAAATAAAGGTAAGTGATAAGTTGCTTTGGATAAACTATTTTATTCATAACATAATGGTCTTAAAATACCTTATAGGGTTATGATAACCAAAACAGTTCTGAGCTAGATCAAGCTTTGATCTCTGTAAAACAAACTATCACTTTAATTAAATATTTTTCCCCACTAATAAAAACGTTATCATTAGCTAGTTCCACTCTGGAGAGCTGCTTTATTTCAGAAAATCAAGTTGTAATTCTAACTGAAAGCGACACTGACTCCGGGTTTTCATGTTTAATACCGTAAAGTTGCTTGATTTAAGGCTATCTATTGCATAAAGTACTATATAAATAAACATGATGTTAACGGACTTTACTTGAGTACTGAAAAGCAGAGCTCATGCAAACATCCACATCGTTGTAATCAGATGCATTTGCTTTCACACTGCTGCCAGTTTTTGTTGTGTTTATTTTGTTACTGAGAGAAAAGCGCGCAATATATATTTACATATCCATCAAACGCCGCTCAGGTTCGGACACATTTTCTCTGAACCGCTATGTCTGTCGTCTACAGCGCCACACTGGTCAAACCGCAGTATTGCAGGCTCTTACATTAGGTCATGTGAGATCAAACGATTACTCGACAACAAAAATATTTGTCGACAATGTTTTATTGTTGACGTTGTCGATAGTGTCGACTAATCGTTTCAGCCCTACTGAAAAAGCTCTGACAGAGCTATAGAGCCATAGACTACTAACATTGTTTCTTGTTTAAGCATACTGTGGCTTGATGAATCAAGGAGCCACCAGCTACTTGAACGCAGTTCTGCAAACCCTCTACATGACGCAGGAGTACAGGGAAGGTGTTATGAGGTAAAGAAATCACTTCTACTGGATCTGCTTTGTTGTGATTATCACAGTGAACATGTGATATTGTTTAATATTTAGGCTAGAGAGAACCAGAGATGAGTCCTCTGATGGCGACTTCATTGAAGAGCTGAAGTCACTGTTTGATAAATTAGACAAAGAGTCTCGTCCAGTTTCAACAGCTGGGATCTCAAGGAGCCTCGGCATCACTGATGGTTGGTGTCTGAAAGACTTTTTTGTGATTTCTAGCAGATAGTAAATGTTATTTAGCGGTTTTATTATGTTTGTTATATGCTTCCAGTTTATAAACACGAAGATGCAGCAGAGTATCTGGATTTGATTCTGAGCAAGACTCCTGAATCCTCTGAGGTGAATTTTCTCTTTATTCTGACACCTTTGACTGCTGAATGTTTCTTATTATGACTGTTTTTAAGAAATGTTTGCTTTTAGTAAGTTATTGGATGGCATTAACTAACTGTGCATACATCAGTTTCTGATTCACATTACACAAAGACATTTGACCGACAGAGGATCTGAATGAAAACACATGTCTGCTGTGTTTAAGAGTCTGAGGTGATTTTGTGAATTTGTTTGAGAAGCTTGACATGGCAATGAGGTGCAGAGATTAAACATTAACAATTTCAATTTAACCATTTGTTCAGAATGAAAACAATTAAACACATAAGAGTCTAAAGAATAGTATGATGCGGATAATGGTCACTTTAAAGCTGTCCTGATGATATAATTAATACAGCTATAAAACCAATTGACCTGGCAAATCCTGACTTGACAATTCAGGTTGTTAATAAAGTCTTGTCTTCACATTGTAGATTTTTAAGGGCACTATGAAGAAAACTGGTACATGTGATTCATGCAAACAAAGGATATCAGAACAGAGTCATTCCTTTACAATGAGTATCTATCTTCGTGAATCAAATCGTGTGGTGAGTACATTGCTAATTATTTCTGATTAGTTTCATAATATTCCTCCTGCATTGTGGAATGACTGAATTTTGGAAAATTGTCTCAGATCATCTTCAGACCAATGGCTAAAAATGGCTCTCTGTATTCACCATGATTGTCTTCTTTTATCATTCAGGAAGATACTTTGGAGGCAAACATTGATCAACTGCGTGAATCTACTGTAAGCTGCAGTCGCTGTTCAGATAGAGAAGCCAAGGCAAACGCAAGTATCTTCTCCATCAAGTCTGATGTGTTTACACTGTTCTGTTCAGCTGAGATTTACTGTGGAACCGTAGATGAATTAGACAGAAATATGTAAACTCCATAAAAACATAAATGAGAAACGTCCCCTTCAAACATCTGCACAGGAGTTATTTGTATGAAATTGTTCAGTAAAATCACTGAGTTTAGACAAGCCTCTAATCGTGCATGATTATTTATCCACACAAATAAAACTAAATATGTCAATACATTATGGAGAAATTATAACCTTGTTGTCCCTTCAGAGAAGTGATGTTGACTTTCCACAAATACTGATTCTACGATTGAGGAACGTCAAAAATCGCGACGACCTGATAATTCCTGACCAGACTGAGGTAATTCAGTATTATACAGTGATTGAGTGTCTGTAACAGAAGCAGTGCATATTTGCTGAATGTTGATGATAAATGTTTAAGTATTATATTGTTGATGTTTTTATAATTAATCAGGACAGTTTATTGAGGAGAGAACGGGAGCTTAAACACTCGTGTCCGTCTGTGATTCACAGGACTTCAGTGCCAAAGAAAGAACTCCAGATTATAACAATCATTCACTGAACACAAGATAACTATAAAAACAACAGATAACAGTATATTTAATCAAGATCATTAAAAAAAGGACAAACATATCAGTGATGGTGATTTGCATATCCAGAATACTTGTTTTTGATGTTTTGCACACATGTATACAATCACTCTCTCTATGACTATTAAATGTAAATGGTAATGTTTAATTCACATGATGAACATGATTCCTCTGTTCCTGACAGGTTTCCTCCCACAAATATGACCTGTATGCCATAATAAACCTTTATGGTACGTGGAAGGATGGACACTATAATACTAACATCAAATCTGACGATGGAAACTGGTATCGATGTGATGACAGCCATGTATTTCAGGTACATACAGACATGAAAATATGGTTACAAATATGGTTTAAAATGGACTGACTTTCTATATGCCTTTATAAGTCTTAAAGGGGTCATGACATGAGAAATCAAATTTTCCTTGATTTTTTTGGCATATAAGAGGTCTTTGTACCATTAAAACATCCTGCAAGTTGCATAGCTTAAGACGTCATCCTCACTATAAACAAAGCATTTATTTAATCAAGCTCCAAAAACAGCTGGTTTTGGATCCAGTGGGATAATGTGACGTCACCTAGAACCAGTCGTTTACATAAACACTGCCTCCAGAGCAAGACATCATCATAGGCCCCGCCCACCGGTGTTCAGTCGCCAACGGCTGACACTTGATTAAGTTGAATGTGAGTGTCGCGTCACGTCAAAAGCAAATAGAAATGACAATGACTGCGCTATCTTGTCTAGACGATACAGATGCACGTTCACTTTCTGATTCTGTCTATCGTCAGGACACACGAGTGAAAGAGCGTTCGCTTTGACGCGTTTGGTTTAAACAGCTACAGTAGTTTGCGTCTTTGTACAGCTATCAGAAGGATCCCAGCATAAGGAACAAGTGGATAGTTTATTTTTAATGGCGTCTTGGATCGTGTCGGAGGATTTTGTTTTGTAAATGAGGCTCAGTGTCATGTAGAGGTCACAAAGAAACATTTGCTGAAAGATGAAGCGGTACTTGATCTGACTGCAGCTGCATCACAGTGTAAGTAAATTATTCCATAATGCTTTGTCTGGAAATGATCATTTTATTTTTGATCATGTTGTCAAAACACTCACATGCAATAGTGAGGGGCGTTGGTACTGTTGCCTATGCAATGACGTTAGCCAATCATAACAGCGGCTGATTACTAACAACCCTTAAAGGACACGCCCCTTAAAACAGCCTGTTTCTGAGAGAGGTTCAGAATGAGGGTAATGAAAATAATCATTGTTCCACATATTTAGTTAGTTATTTAGTTAGTTAGTTAGTTAAAAAAAAATATTAACATTACAAGTAAACATCAAGGAACATATTAAAATAATAATAATAAAAAAAATCCATGTCATGACCCCTTTAAAGATTTACAAGAACTGTAATTGTTCAGGTTTAAAATTTGCTGATTCCTCAGTTTAATGAAATAAAAACAGTAGTCACGTACATATAAATGCTGCGTCTTTTTGTGATGCAAGGGTGAAAATATAAGTGTATTATTTAATACATAATGTGTGTTGTGTCTCACAAATATATTTCTTCTGAACTTTTTTTTCAAAGATTCCTGAGACAGTGTTTTCAATAAGGGACCCATCGTATTTGATTAGTAAGGTGGTGCGGAAAATATTTGATTTTTACTTAGGCAATTTAATCAGGTACCAGACATTTGCTATATACACAACTGTATTTATGATATTGTAAACTGGTACTTAAATAGATTGTAATGTGCATCTTTATTTTCGCAGTTTACCAACATTATGTTCATTACAGTCCCCGGCATATCTACTCTTCTACAAACGCAGTAAGTATATGATTACTACTAAAGCCTGTAAAATATGAGGTATTTCCCTTTTATTCTATCTTCATTTAAAGTTTAGAGAATTTCCCCAAATCAAGAGACATTTTAATCTTTTATTTATTTATTTATTTATTTATTTTTTGCATTCTGCTTTAAACAGGAATTGCCAGTGAATGAACAGAGAGTGAAACAGCTTCTGAGACGCATATGAAAATCTAAACATGCACAATAAGCAGAACTGAACGTGCTTTAAAGGACAGTGTTTGACTATAAAGGTGCTTTTTTTTTTTGGGGGGGGGGGGGGGGGGTCACTCTGCTCAACAGCTGATGATTTGAAACCATTGTGTCATATTAGATTATGATTAGATCTCTCAGAAGATTAGATTATGAAATACTGCTCTATATATTATACTAGCTTGAAGTTGAAATCAAAATGGATGTCATTCTCTTACCTGAATATATTGACTGATAAATATTAATAAAACTATATAATGATTAAGTGTTTATAAAGTCAGTCTCATTATCTACTGACACACATGTAGAATATTGTCTTCTAAGTAGAATGTAGTACATCATGCAATCTAATGTAACACATGAAGAATGAGTCTGTGATGAACACAACCAAAGAAGACTGAAGACGAGATGAAGAAGCTTTATGAGCTAATGGGAAAATCAGTGTAAATCCTGCATTATGTGACTGCATGGGAACAAATTATTATCAATTACACTGCTATAAAAGGGTGATGTTTGGAATATGGATTCATGTAAACCAGTAGTCCTTTTTATTATATCAGGAGTCAGTATTGTAAAATGTCACATAAATATTTGCATGTTACATGAAATAAGAAACACTGACTGTGGTCAAAACATTATCTTTCACCTGTGTTTGCAAATCCATATTATAGCAATAAACGGTATAGCAATATCCTGGATTAAGCATTTTTAATTACAATTTGGAAATCAATGAAAAAATGGTTTGATGATCAACATTCTTCAAAGTTCATTCTTTTGTTTTCTGCAGAAGAAAGCAAGTCATAATACTATATGAATAAAACATGTTGCATCTGTAATTCTGGAATCAAATGTTCATTTCTGCTCAAAACAGATTAAAAGGAAGAAATATTGTTCTAGATTTCAACAGCAGTGTCCTGAACTGAACAACTCCATTTGAGCACTTTATTGAGCAAAGCAGATGTGGGAGAAACACATAATGCTCAGTTTCTAGACTCAAACAGGACATTATAAATAAAAAACTCTATAAAACAAAATAAATCTAGTTTAAAATACACAGAATAAAAAGGAGACAGTAGGACAATTAACCAATGAAGACATGAAAAACAATCAGGAAAAGATCATATGGCAAGAATATGATCGTAAGCAATAACAAAATAAAAGACACGACTGATAAACCTGAAACATCAAATCTAAACAGATGTGACAACAACATTACTAATAAACAATATATCGTTCAAAAAACAAAACAAAAAAAAAAAAGAGAAAAAAAAGTGGTGAATGAATAGTCGTGGCATTTTCCCAGTCTTCCAGCTTTAATGGTCATGTGACCCACAACACAATCAATACAGACAGTCTGTTCCTAGCTTAATTCATCTGAGATGATTTGACACGTGGAGAGTCATGATCATCATCAGCTACCGGTAAACATTTTGAAGTGCATGGATGGAAACCTACACTCTGAGAAAAGTGGTGCTAAATAGCTGTAAAAGTGGTTCATTGGTAATCACAGGTGAACCACTTTAAGTGCTGTATAGCATGTATCTTTTACCGGTGCTATACGGCTCCTTTGTCAAACGGTGCTATGTAGAACCATAAGAGGAACCCCATTCTCCTCCTCAGATTTTACATATGTTAGTCCACTCTCATGGGTTTGCTGTGAACGGGAATTCACTACAATGGCAAAAGCTGTTTTGAATCACTTTTATGCTTTTCTGAGGTCAAAAAGACTGTTGTGTGGGCCCTAAAATGTTTCCTTATGGGGGTCTTGGGGGCAAAAAAGGTTGAGAACCACGTTATATTCAGGAAATGCACTGTATTTTAGTATTGTTTGTTAATCCTCATCCCAACTAAACTAAAGTGAAAAAGTGAAAGAAGAAACGGAAATATTTGATGAGAGTCATTGATGCTGCTGAAAATGTGGCGCTGAAATGAGTTATTTTTGTGATTCAGGATTTATTTCTTGGAAACATGGTTTCAAACCAGTGATTTGGAGCATTATGAATCTTTCAATTTTTTTATGCATCAAACAATAAAAAAAAAAAGACAGAACAGATAGAACATCTACAGGAAAAAAAAAAACACACACACCAAATACATTAAATAAAGGCAGATATCTGAAAGAAATTTAAGAAATGCAATAATGTAAGTTAAGAAACGTTAAAAAGCAGACAATTTTTGGTTATGGACAAAAACAATTCTCAAAGAAAAGTAAAAAAAACAAACAAAAAAAACAAAAAAACTGAAAGAATCAAGGTGTTTACCTATGAAGATATAAAGTATTCCAAAAGATCCGAGTTATTACACATTGAAAAAATGAATAAATGATTTTATATTTGTATATTTTGTTATATATATATATATATATATATATACACACACACAGTGGAGATCAAAATTAGAGAACAACCTAAAGTGTCAGGGTCACTTGAAGTTGTACTAACAGGAGTAAGGGCAGTTCATCAAACAGATCATAAATTAATTGTATTCTGAAGCACAGTTTAAAAAACTTAAACGAGATATTTGAAAAAAGAGCTCTGATCTAAATTATGTAATACATTTTTTTTTACCACTTTTGCCAAACATTGAGAGAAAAAGCAGTGTATTGAAAAGCTGTGTGTGTGTGTGTGTGTGTGTGTGTGTGTGTGTGTGTGTGTGTGTGTGTGTGTGTGTGTGTGTGTGTGTGTGTGTGTACGCACGCCTATGCGCTAAAAAGTGCTGGGTTAAACAATAACCCAACTCTTAAACACTGGTTTAAAGGAAATCTTTTATATATAGCAAGGATTTACCCAGGATTTACATATGCTAATTTATAAGACAAAAAATATGGCCAAAAAATGAAGGACAAGCTGAGCAATAATGCATATCTGCTTATGGAAACTGAATATATATTTTAAACATTTTTGTGCATTTGCTCTAAACACTGATAATACTATAATAAAACACTGCATGTACTGTCTACACTCTAAAAAATGCTGGGTAAAATATGAACGACCCCAGCGATTGTGTTGTTTTGACCCAGCGGTCGGGTTACTGCCCAGAAGGATGGGTTAAACATTTGAAAACATGTCGCATTTGAAGTCAAAATCGCTGGGTTTGTCCATATTTAACACAGCATTTTTTAGAGTGTACATAGTTTCAGAATTCATCAATTTAAGATCATTAATGAAAAGCAACGATTATGCTTTCTTCACTTAATTCATGTGACAGGAGATAATAAAAGAGAGAAAAGCACATTATTACGTGCGGTAATCATTAAGCACAGCTCATTAAGTAGCCCAAATTGATCATCATGCTTGTATCATCATACACATTTCTACAGTAAGGACTAGATTATGCTGGTTTTTTTCCACAAGGCTGGTCATAACTTTTTTAATTCAGTTATGAAAAGGTAGATTGGTCTTATTTGTATTGGAAAAGTGAGACTGATTACCCCTTGGCCACTGCTAGTTGGTCAAACGAGAACCGGTCGAGAAGGGTCTCATCAGACTCTCAGACAGCTGCGCTTCCGCTAGTCACGTCACTTGCAATCTTTTTTATTTTTTATTTAATTCTATTAATTAATTAGTTTTTAATTGAATCGCTCAACAACAGTAGCCGGGCGGTGAAGACCAGAAAAAAGAAACTAAATTACAATGTCACTTGCAATTGTGACTTGCACTTTCCTCTACCAGCGACGTCACTTGCAATCGACACAAACCGTGTGTGTTGCTAATGGAGACGAGACGCTGTGTTGGTTAAACGATTAAAATTAATTAGTACCATAATGTACAGGATGCTGCAACTCATCTGTAGGAGAAAAAGACAAAACCTGCAAATCTGTGACCCCAGAACAGCAGAATATGAGCGCAATGCACAAAGTCTCTCGTTAAGCATTTTCTTTAATGATTAAGTACAGCTCATATTGGGGTATGTCTCCTTCAGGTTCTCCTTCAGAAATGATGAATTTGTAACGTTGTTTCAGAGACACTACTGGGATCTGGTTAAATATGTCTCTCCTGAAGAAGAATCCTGTCTGAATTGATCTGCTTTAATGATAATCATATAGAAATGATGGTTCTTGTGTCCAGCTTCCTTGTGTCTAACTATCAGTGTGTTTCAGCCGAACCCGAGCTCCAGCTGGTCTCTCTTCAGAAGGCCTCGGGATGCTGAGCTGAACGTGTTTGGGAAGACCAATCAGAAAGCAGCACAGGCGGGACATGTGATGTCATATCCTCAGAGAATTCATGACCAAATAACGTACTGTTTATCATAAACATCTGCGTGTCTGTTTTCTGGGGTAAAATATAAAGAGTTTTTAACTGAAAGAAATATCACTGGTGTAAGGAGTGTAAAATAAGCTTTATTATTTTCACTCAAAATCCTCTTTCGGTCCACTTGTGTTAAAAACTATTAATGATTCTTTTATTTGGAGAATATTACTTTGTTTCATTGCATTGTTTTTTATTTACTTTTACTGATATGAATAGGTCTGTATTTCATATAAGGGTGATTCTTAGACTACGGGCACTTTTATGTTCTTTGGTCAAATATTTAAAAATACATATAATTTTCGGACATGTTCCTCTTTCTTTTTCAAACTAACAATAAAACCACCTTAAATTTTTTTTACTACCTTTCTATTATGATTTTTTTCATATTTTTCAACCTCTCTATAGGTGTCAAAATCACTGTTTTCTCCTCGTCGCACACCCAGACTTTTAAACTTCAACAATGAAAATACAGTTTAAAAATATGACTTATCTGGTAACTATTAACGTACCTGAATTAAGCACTAGTAAAATAATTCAAATATATTATAGTATTTATTTAATGTGAGACCACTATCAATATTACTTTTTATACAAAATATAGCTGTGGCACAGTATTGGTGTCACTTCCAGCACAACACTGTACTGTCTCTTTAAAAAGCTTGTGTGAGAGATTGTTTCGGTGGTTTCTATGGAGACGTTCAGTGACATCAGAGCACATGATGGACATGGAGGGAATTTACATTTTCCATCAACAACATATGAAGAAAAATCAAGGTAAATATTGCTTGATCAGTTAATATATTAGTTCTACGTCTTTTTTCCAAACATGCTGTACCTTCAAGGGTGTTTTTAAAAAGCTAAAAAATTAAGTTATATAAGAGTATGAAATGCTAAGTATTAATTCAAATCTAATCAGTGAAGCTATTTTTTCACAAAAAACTACAGAAGTGTCATTTCCACCACACTGCCTCTGTGGTGGAAATGACGTATGGTTACAAAGTACAATTGATATGTGTAATGACTTTGTGAATTGAGTTTAATGAGTGTGATGAGTTTAAGACGTTTTCTATTAAATATCTCTACTGTTTCTCTACACTGTAAAACTTTTACTGTAAATTTACAGGCATTTTCTAACAGTATTATACTGTATTTTTATAAAACAGTAAAATGCTGTATATTTTACAGAATGTCTGTAAATATACAGCAGTTTTCTGTTTTCAGCCCGCTAAATTTGTAATACAGTATCATACTGTAAATGCATTGCATTGTGGGATAGATTTATTTTGCGCGCTCAATTCAAATGTGGTGTGATGTGAACAGTGTACTACAGGCAAACTAGGTTCGTCAGCGCGATTTAATTGAACATAATAATTATTAGCGTTATTAACATTAAGCCAGTGGTTTGTGAATCTGCAAGTAGTTTTTAAGCTTTGTGAGCTTCGTTTGGCGTTTCAAGCGTTAGCTGCCTGTGACGCAGCAAACTAATGGACGACGCTGCCTGAGCAGACGCGAAAATAATCTGTCATCTGAATCATCAAACCTGTGCCTGAGACGATGATAAATGGATTTTGGAGTATGAGAAGGATTATTGTTTGTCTGAGTATCGATACGGTAAGATTTTTTTCGTTCACATTTCTACATTGTTTCCACGAATGGTTTGATTTTGGGAACGTTAAACTTTTGCTAATTTAAATCCCGAGTAAACAATTCTCACCTCTTTACCAAGTAATTTTGATACTTCATATAATACGGCAACATTGACCATTGACCATAGTTATATCTAGCTCGCTAAATTATATCTAAGTTAGCTCGTTAAAACACACACATTCACATGACCTGCAACTGATTTTTTTTTTTTTTTTTCCTTTGTTTGTTTCAGGCTGAACAATGTGATGAAGATCCGGTGCTAATGTAAGTGCTTCACAAGTATTACATTTGTAGTCCATGTTAAAAAATGTCAGTTCTATGATCGTGCTTTTTAATTTGTTATAATTTTGCCAGCACATGAAAATCCATAGTCATGTTCCTAATGCTTATTTCAAATGTAGTAGGCCTATTCCTGATTGCTTCCATGTCTTCCATGGTCCTACAGCTGCTCCCACACTTGCAGAAATGAGATGGCTTTACCCTTCAAGCAGGTGTACAGTAAGTAGAGATTACTCAACAAATCACATTTATTTGCAACATGTTTTATGTGTTGGTTCTGTTAGTGATGGCTGTGCTGTCTTTTTAAAAATTGTTTCAGGTATTCATCACTTCATCTGATGTCCAGCAGTCTCTACATTTGCCAGAGAACACAACTTATAATTCTTGGTATGTAAACAGTAAAGGTTTAGTACACCCTAAAATTAACATTAAGTCATCATTTACGCTATGGAAGCACATGGGTAGCAAAATTCAATTTGAAATAATTTCAAATTCAATTTGTGATATGCAAACTGGCAATGCATGTAAAATGGCAATGTATTTCTGTGATTTAATGTACATTTTCCCATACATATGTGCAAAGTTTAGTGCAAAATAAAAAGGAAAATTCAATTATATAATTTACATTTGCCATTTTCTACAATAGTTTTAATATGCAAATTAAAAACATATTTTAAGGCTTTATAAGTTGCAAAATGAAAATGTATTACCCAAATTGATTAGATATGTAGACATGTCCAAGCAAAAACTGTATTTAGACTTAGGGGTAGGACACTTGGGATTGCATTTCATCATAATACCGCATGATAATTGTAGCAAAATGCAGTGAGAATTTCAGAATGCATTCTGAGCCAAAGCTGTAGCAAAATGGTGATTTAATTGTCTTTTATTTTTCTTAAATGCATTGACACATATAAGACGTTTCAATTGCATTTTCATTTAATACCCCATGATGAATATAAAGTCAATATGGATTTGAAAATGCATTCGAAATGCATTTGAAAATGCAACACACCCCCGACCTGTCTTTAGGTTATATCGAGGTGGGGCTCGGCAACAGGATGCACAATAGGTCAATATTCATCGTTAACCAAACGCTTAAACTATATTCATCATGGAGTATTTAATGAAAATGCAATTGAAACATTTTATATGTAAGTGTCAATGCATTTAAGAAAAATAAAAGAAATTTAAATCACCATTTTGCTATCCTTCTGCTGCACCTCAGCATGCTCAGAATGCATACTGAAACTCTCACTGCATTGTGCTGCAATTATCATGCGGTATTATGATGAAAATGCAATCCCAAGTGTCCTACCCGGAAGTCTAAATGCATTTAGGAAAAACAGCATTTAAATGATAATTTTGCTACAGTTTTTGCTTGGACATGTTAGACCTATCTAATCAATTTGGGTAATACATTTTCATTTTGCAACTTATAAAGCATGAAAATATGTTTTTAATTTGTATATTAAAACTAGTGTAGGAAATGGCAAATGTAAATTACATAATGGAATTTTCATTGTCATTTTGCACTAAATATTGCACATATGAATAGGAAAATATAAATTTAAATACAGAAAAACATTGCCATTTTGCATATTACATTTCAAACTGAATTTTGCTACCCATATGTTTCCATATTACGCAACCTGGCGTTGTTCTAATGCCGTATGACCTTTGTTTTTCGGAACCACTAAAGGAGAATAAATAAAAAAAGCCTGCTCATGCTTGTCCATATAATGGCAGTGATAGTGACCAGTATCAAGACATGTGACACGTCATATATTCCAAGTGTTCTGGGGGAATACGATATGGTTTGATGAAAAACAAACTGTAATTTTAATATATTGTTTAATGAAAGTCCTGACACTGACGTTGGTCTTTTGTGCTCGACTGTGCATTCATAAGATCCTATTACTATGCAGTTGACTATAGTTGTGGCCAAAAGTATTGGCAGTGACAAATTTTGTGTTTTGCAAAATTTGCTGCTTAAGCTGTTGTGGTGTTCATTCACATAATTTCTACAAGCATTGGCAGTAACATAATCTAGAAACAATGTGAATGAACACCACAACAGTTTAAGTAGCAAGCAGCAAATTTTGCAAAACATAAAATTTATGTCCCTACCAATACTTTTGGCCACGACTGAACAAAAGCATGCAAGTTGTGAGCAATAAAGATTAATTAGAAAGAAACATTAAATACAATACAAGTACTTACTTTTCTGAGGTGATTATATCTGTTGTGTTCATCTCAAGAAGTTATCACTCATATACATAATGTTCACTTGTTTTTTTTCTTTCCTTTCAGCCTTTTAGACGCTTTCTCGACATCAACCCTGATTGATGCATCAAAAACCAAGAAAGGAAAAGTGACTTAAAAGAAGACTGGACGTGTGTACAAAAAGAACAGAACTGTAAACCCACAGGTTTCCTCTCTTCTGAAAAACTTTTAAAAAATATATTTCTGAAAAACCTTTCCATTCTTTAAAAGTAAATAAGATTACTGCATTTTGAATTACTTGCTAATTGTTAATTGCATTTTACATGTTTTATTATATATATATATATTTAATATATATTAAAAAAAAACTAAAGCTGGCATTTCATCCAATATGTTCATATAAGGCAATGTTCTGGTCTTTTCTTCTAAATAAATAAATGTTTTAAAACTCAGAGAATGTTGTTTTCTCTTTTGTGTTGTGACTACTGTTATGAAAAAGTATAATATTTTTAATTTTGTAAATCTAAGAGTACTGAAAGAAAAGCAGGAATTACAGTATTCCCTGTAAAAAAACCCACAGTCCAATACTGTAAAAAAATAAGTTATAACAGAATAATACTGTATTTGGTAAATACAGTACAGAACTGTAAATTATGTATACAGTAGTAGTCCTGTAAAAACACAGTAAGTGGCTGGCAACCCAGCTGCCAGTATTTTACTGTAAATTTACAACGAAAAGTTTTACAGTGTACATTCACGTTAATTCATTGTCATTTCCATCACCACACATGTTTTTAAAATATTTAAAAAGTTCTCATCACACATTAAAAATGTATCCACAATTTATGAGATCATGCTCTACTTAATATAAAACTTCAAGTTATTTTCTAATAAGCTCTTACCCAAACCAATATTACATTTCAGAGTGTGACAGCTGTACAGTTCAGCATTTGGTCCTCAGGGCAGTTCATTTATCTCATTGACAAATGTATAATTATTGTACATCGTGGAAAAACTGGTAAAACTAGTTACAAAAATGATCTTAGACAATTCTTGAGTGGCATAAGTTATTCTATATTTAAATAACAGCTGTATATTGAGATGTGGTGGAAATGACATTTGTTCATTGCAGGTTGGAAAAAAATGTAAAATATTAACAATTTCTCTTGTAATCTAAGTTTGTCCTCTTACAGACCTTAAAACTAGACAAATTATTTAAACTTATGAGACTGAGCACAATAATCTGACAAAGAAGGCTAGTAACACAGAGAGAAATAGAGGACCAAATCAGAGTCAAAAGGAAACAGGTGCCGTCAGTGCAAGCGCTGATTGTGAACGCGAGCTGAGTCTAGGAAGCAGAGCAAGAAATAGAAAGGAAAAGAAAACTGGAATCAAACCCGGCTCATGACAGAAACGCCAATATTCATGTTTATTTATGTAAAATATATCGACTAGTTTAAAGGAGGCTATTTCAAAAATAGGCTTTTGAATGAGCTTCGTCTGAAGTCATACACTTAAATGGAGCAAATGTAATGGTTTTACAGCACGCCAGTCAGCCATGATAGTGTCACATCCATGAAACTCAGCCCGCTTAAACACATCTGTATTAGAACTTATACTCCCAAAATTATTTGATGCTGGGACCAACAGAGACGACAGTTTGACTATCGCCCTCCTCTAAGATAGGGTTATGAATGAAACGTTTAAAGCAAGTGGTTAAACATATTCACCCCCAACGCTTCTTGGGAGCATACACACAATTCATTGTAGTACCAAACACCATCACAAGAAAACTTTATTTATTTGACTTTTGGGGGAAAAGCTAAAATATTTCAATAATGAAATAAATAATAGCATTAATAAAAAACATAACTAATAAAATGAATAATGAGTAAATAATAAATTGCATACTGTCAAATATCCTCTATATTTGGAAGAATTTCACCAGCTTGTTCTCTTCCAGCTCGTCTAGTTCTCATCCGGCCAAACAACTGATGAACTGCTAATGTGATAAGAGCTTGCTTGGAGACCATTCAGGGCTTTGTAATCAATCAGCAAGATTTAAAAATGTATGCAATGTTTAATAGGGAGCCAGTGCAGTGTTGACAGAACCAGCACACAATTATCAGGTGAATAGATGACGTCTTCAGATACTGAAAGTGTGCTTTTTTGAAATAATCAGATGCAGTGGGAAATGTTCTTTGCAGCTGGATGAATCGGCTGATGTTCGTAGGCACGCTCGGCTCCTGGCAAATGCTGGATTAGTAGATGGAATATTTTAACCATATTAAATATAGTCATCATCTTTTGTGTCAAATTTTTAAATTGAGTTAATTGGGAATTATGAGAAACTATAGGCTGTTATTAATCGAATCATTAAAATCCACATTCAGATAATAAAGCAGGATTTAGATGTATTAACCTTGCAACTTCAAAAATAATGCTATGAGATTTGTGTTTTTAAACATTGAAAATAAAAATGTTTTTATTTATTTATTTTATGAAATGGCACTTTAAATATGAAGCTAAATCAGCAGCAGGTGGAGAGTCGCTGTCTTCTTGAGCGAGTCATTGATTCAAACGATTCGTTCATACGGCTGATTGATTCAGGAGCGGGTGATTGATTATGAGACACAGCTGATCCGAGTCGAGCGTTTCTCTTTCTCCAGTGGCAGAGATCTCCTTAATTAAGAAGATCTAAAGGCCTTATAGCTGGAAATGTGTATTGTGTTTGTGGAAGCTGAGGAGAAGTCTGAAGACTGAGTTTGTGACTGTCACCTGGAAAACAAGTAAGAGCAGATCGTCATGCCCATTCAAAGTGAGGGGCACGTGACCCCTCAGATTTTTGAGCCAAGTGTATTTTGAAGGTAGCTTCCAAAAGACAAAAAATATATTTCCTATTTTCTATATTTGACACAATCACACCGGTGTGATTAAATCGTTCAGCGCGTCATATCATCAGCTGCTAAATTCAAATCTGCGTTCGCTGAGCCAGAGACAGACGCGTTTTCACAGCACTGCGAATTAAACCAATCACACGCGATGCTGATGAATGCAAGGACCAATCAGAGGCGTTCAGATGAGTCACCGCTAAAATGCGGTGTTTTCTTCACTCGCTCGCTGACTGACCTCTTTCTGGCGAATTCGAAACAACAAAGTGCAGATGCGTTGTAAGTAAGATATTAACTTCACAGCTAATTAAACCGCTTGAGTGATTTTTAATGGGAGTTTTTGAGAGTGCTTGAACTCTAGACAGTCAGTGAAAATGTTCTTTGATAATGTAACTGTACTCTGCTCTCTTTCTTTACAATGAAAGTGTTATGATTAGTAGCCTAACTTACAACGTTTTTATTCACATTAACTTTCAATGTTAAATTCGCATTAAATATAAAGTCAGTCGTATTAAAACTGTGTGTCATGGCTTGACACCCTGTTACTTAAAGGGACAGTTCACCCAAAAATGAAAATGTGATGTGTATCTGCTTACCCCCGGGGCATCCAAGATGTAGGTGACTTTGTTTCTTCAGTAGAACACAAACGAAGATTTTTAACTCAAACCGTTGCAGTCTGTTAGTCCTATAATGCCAGTCAATGGGCACACAATCTTTGAGAGAGAAAAAAGCATGCACACACAAATCCAAATTAAACCTTGCGGCTCGTGATGATACATTGATGTCCTAAGACACGAAACGTTCAGTTTCTCGCACAAATCAATCAGTATTTTATTTATTTTTTTTTTTAACCTCTTGTAATGGGTTTTTGTAATGATGCCGTGTATCAATGTTAGAAATGTGTGTCTGCTAAATGACTTGAAGTAGCAATGTATTGCTGAAACGCATTACAAAGACTCTGAACTATGTAGTACTGAATTGTGGCGTTAAACAGTTTTTCACCAATTCTGTGTTCAGGATTTATTGGGCGGGGCTAAAGCAGTGGCTTGACGATGCAATGGAGCCACCGAGTGAGGCCCCGCCCCTATCACTATAATAACTGTTGAGAGCTCAAGTTCTTAGTTTGTCTCTTGGAATGTCTGTGGTGTTACACCGATTCTAGGCAGGGACGGTTCTAGGGTGAATAGATACCCGGGTCTTAGCCCAGAGACAATATGTGGCAGAATACATACAATTTAAAAACATGGAGCGTTCACAATTTGCATCTAGAAATGCGAGCTGTACCGCTTTCTTCTTTCAAAGTGCACTGGAGCTTGCGCTCTAGTGGTGTTTGAGGTTTCTCAGCAGCCATGAGCCGCGCTCACCTTGGAAGACGAGGTTTCAACTCACTGAAGTGCTGACGCCCGTCTACAATTAAATGATGCACTTGCACGCTCCAACATGTATTGCTGTATAAATCCAATTAAACTACTAGAGGTAGCAACAGTAGCATCCATTATTAGCATATGTGGTTTCAACAACCAGATGCATTTACACTTGTCCACCCAGACAGCAAGCAGTGTCGGCCTGCATGGATTTCACGTGGGCCGGATCTGGGCCAACACTGTTGCTGTCTGGAATGCGACCCAGATCACCTCCTGAAGTGGTTTGAGTGACTTGGATTTAAATCAGTCTCAAAAGCGTTTCGGAGGGCATTTACACCTGGGCCTGTATTCATGAAAAATCTTAATGCTAAGAGTTGCTCCTAGTAACAAAGTTCTTAGAAATGTGGGTGTTTCCCCTTAAAATAAAAGATCCTAGTAAAGAAAAAAGTAATTCAGAAAGCATCTTACCTCTTAAAAGAGGTCTTAAGGTCCAAAATTGTTAGGAGTACGGACGAGGACATTTAAGAGTTTCTTTAGCCGTGGAGAAGATGGACGAAACATGAAGAGGGAGAAGAAATGTGTTGCACACAATGCATGACAGTGAGTTAATAAGACGCTACACATTAGATCGTGCAGGGATCATGTTTGTGACCGATCTTATTAGAGACACGCTAACATCCGACACCGCGCAGAAATGCCATCGCGCCAGAAATTGAAGTAATCGTTACATTAACTACATTAACATATTTGGCAACTGGAAAAATGCAACCATGCTGCAGCGACGATTTGGGTCTGTTACAGCACTTTCAGAACCTTGTCGCTGTTCACTTCCTATAAGATGCGTCAAGTATGACAGCATGGTAAATAAAGTGTGTATATGTATGTATGAGAGAGCGAGACAGTACGGGAAAAATTACGCCTGTCATTTCAAAGTGAAAGCTTTAAAATAAACCTTACTCTTAAAAGCGCTCTTATTTCCTTCTTGGACAGCCAACCAATCACAGTCTTCAAAAGACTGTGTCATAGCAACAACGGGGTCAGCCCCGCCTCCTCATTAAGAGAAGTTTTTGTCTCTTCCTCACTCAAAGTTGCTCTCCGATTGGTCCTGAATCACTTTTAAGCTAAGACTCCTAGTTAGAGGTTTTTAAGCTAAATTAGGAGCTCTCTGAGAGGATTCTTATCATCTTTAAGAATACAAGCCCTGATCTTTTCAGGATCGGATAGCTATTGATCAGAAACGCATGAAGTGACCAGGTGTAAACGGTGCCAAAGTGTTCTAATTTTTATCAGAGTTATTTTTCAAATTATTATTTTTTTTTTTTTTACACTGTGAATATATTCAACTCATGAAATATGCTTAAACTTTTAACTCCTGTTAGGATGACCTCAAATAGGGCTAAGCATTGACCTCAATCTAGGAAATTGGAGGTTCTCTAATTTTGATCTCCACCGTAATAGTGAACAACTCTCTCTCACTGATAGAACTAGCGCTAGCCAATTACTGCTGTAAATTGAAATGTGTAACATAACTTGGTAATTGCATGCATGTTAATGCAGCACTCTGAATCATGCGTGTTTGAATTGTGATCTAAATTTAAACGGACCATCTCAAGTGATAGTTTAACAACTTTGCATGGCTTTTGTTCATGTTGAGCTCGGAGCATAAATATTAGTTGAGTGAAAGTGTTATTGTCTTAGACGCAAACAATCGCATAATGTTACTTTAAGCAAAATTCACTTAAAAAAAAAAGAAAAAAGACTTACTAGATTGCAAAGTGATGCAAAATATTTAATGCATCTTAATTTAAGAATTTAGACATTTTTGACTAGAAACCAGACAAAAAAAATAAGGCTAGCTTTATTTTTATTTTTTCCTCCCTTGTGTAGGAGCTGCTTCTCTTATGACGCATGTCTTATGACATTTATTCCCATCTGCTTAATTTTGTGTCTCATGATCTAATGGAGTGTCTCTGTCCTACAGCGACTCGGAGAAAGACAGTCAGGGCTTATGAGCTGCCATCAGAACGACTCTCTCTCTGGCCTGCGAGAGTATGCACGAGCTCGTGGGGAGGACCTGCTCGAGCTCACTGAGGAAACGGGGCCCGCCGACGCACGGAGGTACACGCACGCATGCTTTATACTGACCAAACGCCACTTTCTGTCTCTTAACCCAGTGGTTCTCAAAGTGTGCTACTAGTAACACTAATGTACGCAGAAGAATCACTAAATTAAATATAAATTAATATTAAAATGCAAGTTTAATATTTATTTGAGTGAAGTGGTGTTTTTTTTTTTTTTTTTTTCTTGTGGGGACCGGAGGATGGTCCCCACAATGTCAAAAACTTCAGGTTTTACTAGTGGGAACATTTGGCCCCCACACTGTAGCATAATCTAGCCCTTATTAAAGTTAACCATGTTTTATATCTAAAAATTCTTAAATCAATATGCATTTAGGCTACCAGATAAGCAACTAAATTAGGAATTAAATTAACTGCATTTTACGGTGGCCGAGAGACACTGCAAATAGAAGAGAAAACGCCTGCAAATTAAGAGAACAACTTCAATTTGACCACACCCGCACAACAAATACCACAACCAAATAAAGAAACGTGCTGCAAATAAAATTATTTGGTTGTGTTGAGTATTTGCAGCACCTGCTGTCAAACTGATGAAGATTTTTTTCTATTTGCATGTGTTTTCTGAAGTTGCAGCGCGTTGAGCTCTCTCGGCCACCATACATTTTTCTTAAAGTAAAATTATCAAAAAGTGATAAAACAAAAAAAAAAAACATGGTATTTGTAGTAAAACTGGTTCTACAAATGGTGATCAATATGCCATAAGACCACAGTTAACTTTCATACAGGAGAACACAGTCTCTCACACACAGACTCCCTCTCATCTCTCTGCTCGTGTCTCTGTCTCAGGATTCGCTGTCAGTTCACGGTGGGGGGCCGCTCGTTCCTCCCCATGAGCTCCAGCAGCAGACAGCAGGCCAAAGAGGAGGCGGCACAGGCAGCCCTGGCTGTCATCACAGGAGAAGAGGAGCGAGCGAAGACGACCGACCCTCAGGTACTCGCTCTGAATCTGCTGTCAGAAACATGTTTAACACTGAAGCTCCCTTCCACATTAACACCTGATCTCTGTTCACAGCCGTCCAGCAAGAGCTCCTCCACACAGACGCTTAATGTAAGATTACTATTAACATGACTATCAGTATCAAGCTTTTGAGCTTTCATTTAGCAGACTCTTGTTTGCTAAAGTAGAAACAGTGAGTCTGTCTGTAGTTCAGAGTTTCTGTGACATGATTCACTTTCAGATCTGCTGCTGTGTAAATGATTCACTTGAGTTTCTGATTCATTTTCAGATGGAGGTGAAAGAGGAGGAGGAGGATGAAATTACCCCACCCCAAAACTATATTTAATAAATACGTATTTTTTTTTGCACTCTGTGTTTCTAATCTTTGTTATTATCTGTTTTGTTATTTGGTGCTTCAAATGCCAGTTCACACACAGTCAGACTCTCACAGACAGTTAGGTCTTGGATTGGTGTGTTTCCCGCAAAGACTATAGAAATACAAAGACAGTTCACTCCTATACTAATGAATGGGAGAAAGTGCAACGCCCAGTATGGCGGGATAGTCCCACCTTCTAAATGAAAGGGCTAATTGCAGATTGGTAAAATCATTATCACTGCAGCGGCTGTTAGAAGCTCCGGTTCCCATGGAAACCTGAGGCTAGACACATGCGCATTGGCTGGTCTAGACTGAAAAATAAACTTTCTGAACTCTAGTTGAGCATAAGAAACAACATTCATGGGGCAGTTCATTTCAGATTTTATTGCTGATTTGAAATATGTAATCGAGTTCAGCGAGCCGTTTGAGATCTCAGGGTTCCCTCATTGAGTTAGATTGGACTTGGTCTTGTCTGAGCTGCCAGGAGGCGTTGCAAATATGGCGGCCGAGTGAACGGACTTTCCTTGAAAGAGACTTTGGTTTCTTGTCGGTAAGAGTGTGACGAGATCTCGCAATATCAAAACATGGTGATATTTCTCATTGAGGTGAAAGGCTTTCCCTTGATATCAGTATGATTGCAAATGTGATTTGAGTTTACAAAATTACTCCAAGTTAATATAGTGTTTAAAATTTAGACAATATTATCAGTTTTGCTCAATTTCACAAAACTGTTCCAAACTGCCACAGAACTGTTTTTGTGCGTCTCTGCGGTGGTTCTTTACTAAATTAATCTGCAGACAGTTTTGAACCAATCGAGTGAGTCAATGATACAGAGAGCCATCCATAAAGACGTCTTCTCGTTCACTTCTGAATGAATCGGCCATATGAACAAAGTGGTTGATTTGAATGACTCATAACATCTGATTTTCTCCCTCTTTTAGTTTTATATGGATATCATTTCATATTTCAATATTCATTTTTAATACCTATATTTATTTCTTGAGCTACCTTTTGTAATGCCTATTCAATGCTTTACTCATCTGACACGATGCTTCAGTCAGAATTCATCAGATTCATATTTAATAGCATTAGATTTATTAAATAGATTACAATTTCAATAAAGCATTTGGAATTGGTTTGTAAAAGCTGTTTTTATGTATGTTTGTGCTTAGTTTTAGTTGTATTTACACCGTTCTGAACAGCGTGTGGCGTTTCGAGTGATTCACTGAGTCATTTTGTGAAGCAATTGGTTCAGAGTTTCCAAAAGATTAATTTCTCCATCACTAGGCAAAACTGGTTTTCTAATACTTGGCCATTTCCAGTGCCAAAAACACACAATTAATTTCCACTTGAATCATGGATGTTGGATTGATCCGTTTTTGGAGTTTAGGGTGATTTTAAAATGGTGTTTTGAAGTGATTCAGTGAGTCGGTCTGTAATGTGATTGGTTCATGAGGCACAGCTGGTCACATGACTATCACTCCTTATAGAAGATCTGGAGGAGTTTCAGCTGGAAAGTGTGTGGGAAAAACTACAGAAAATCTGCTGCTTTGTGAAGAAACCAGTTCATGATTGAGAATTTAGACTGATCTCTGAATCATGTGTTTGTGAATCACTTTTATTCAGACTTCAGAAAGATTGAGTCCATTTCTGATTCTGGAGGAACAAACAAGTGAAGGATCTCAGAAACTGTTGTGTAAATAATCGTCAAAGTTATCTGAGCATTTTGGGTTTATGTCAATCGTTTCAGGTGAGCTTTTATTTTATTATTTTGACATGTAACCTGTTTGTATGAAATATAGAAATCTGTGTATCATGACGTCATGTAACTGATTTCTGCAGCTGATGTTGAGCTTTGATCTTGTTGATGTTCTGCAGGCCAAGAGTTCGCTGCTCTAAACAAACACAGTATTGATTTACTGAAGAGAGTCTTACAGACCATTGGGTCCTTCATCACCAGAGAGCAGATGAAGCTTCATTAGATCTGGAGGATGAGCTGGGACATGACTCCATCTTTCATGTTAGATTGAGGTGATTAGACTAACGGCCACAGCTGATTTTGCTGCCTCTTGTTTATTTGATGAGCTCGTGGGGTGAAGGAGCGGCCCATCCACAGCTGCTCAATAAACCTGAGAGAGAGACACATGATCTTCTGGACTCTGTGTGTGCTTATTTCCTCCTTTTAAGGCTGCTAACTGTCTGCTGCTGTTTAAGAGCCGAACTTCTGCATTTATGAGAAGAAACTCATGCAGCTTTAGAAGGACATGAAGGTGAGTAAATGATGACAGTGTTTTGATTTCTCTGTGAGTGTAAAATAAATGCTCAGCCTGCAGTGTCTGAGTCTCAGCAGCAGATGGCAGTGTTTGTCTTTCACTTAAATATGATTCAGTTCATTCCTCAGGCTTCACAACTGAAGAGCTGCTGGATTGTTGATGGTTTTTAAAAGGTGTCAGAAAAGATGAAAGCATCTGAAGGTGATTTTGAGACCGAATCTCTGTTTGCTGGCGCTGTGAAGTTTTTTCGTGTTTGTGTTCAGCATCACTGACTGCTTCAATTAATCAGCAGATCTTTGTCCAAGATACTTTTTTTTTTTTTTTTTTTTTTTTTTTAACCAGACAAATAAAGTGTTAAGATTTACTTCATTATTAAAAGCATTATTTCTAGTGTAGTTTAAGCAGATTTCACGTTACAGGCTTATATCCAGCTTCGCTCAAACTGAAGGCCATATCAGACGATACACGGAGCCAAAAGACATGTTTGTATTCTTACGAAGAACATCAATCCTAAAAAAAATCAAGAACAGAAAAACACAAAATGGGTTTGCACATATCAAGTTATATTAAATCTAATTCGTTTGCGAAAAAAAAATCATAGACTGTAAAAAAAATAAAAAAAATAAAGCTAACACTGCGTCACTACGGCAAGCGTGTGTGATTGGACACTGGTGTTCAGACTCCTCCCCCGACTGTAAACGCGAGTCTGGTTAGCCGCACATTAACGGAAAGTGAAAGCGAAGGTAAAACAGACACGAGAGGAGAAAACACACAGAAACAGCTCGAGGACGTGTTATTTATTTTCCTCTTGAATGTGCAGAATGTCATTAAACTCAAGTGTGTGTTGATTAATTAACTCCAGGATTTCCAGCGGTGTGAGTCAATCCTGATACAGCTTCACACACGGTAATGAGATTCCTTCATTTAGCAAATTCTTCTATTTTTCTAATAAAAATGCGTTGGATGTCAAACTGAATAATATGATAACTCATGTGTTATCTTTCAAAAGAAGTAAAGGTGTGGTAAATGCAGCTAAAGGGCTCTGGCTCTGTTTGTAACCACAGATCCCTGATGAGAAATTCTTCATCTGCACGACACAGGAACATATTAAAGGTGCGACAGATATATTACACTACAATAAAAGATCTGAACTGTGGTAACAGTTGCTCCACAATAGATTATTGCGCTCTTTCTGGCAACAGACAAGTGGGAAATTTTTGTAGCATAACTTATACAAGAACAACTTTCTATAGATGTATAGTATAAAACAAACCCAAGCAGGAATCACTAAATGTGTTTTAAAACAGGATATAATAAATCAGGCTGATAATGATTTAATTTTCTTATTTTTGAGTAAATCCCGTTTAGCCATTGCAGTCTGAGAAGCACCACTAAAGCAGTGTGTGACGTGAGTAAGTGGTGTGTGTTCAGTATGTCTGCAGCAGGAGTGATTGAAACAGCGGCTCTAGGGAGACCCTTCCAGCTCGGGATGCTGTACGACTGCAGGAAAGATGCTCTCGTACCAGGTACCACAACAATACTGCAGCACTTCATCTCAGACCAGGTCTCATCAACGTTTTCAGACTCCTAAAGCATGACAAATCAAAACCTATCATAATGAAAATGTTGGAACTGAACTGAATTTGGTCAAACTCCTAGTGGAAAATAACTTTATTTTAGAATCTAAACCATACAATTCAAAACATGCAATGATCCAGTCACACATTGTTTGCATTCATTTCCAACATTATCCACTTTATTTCTAACGTAAGAACAGATTGGTATTTATTTATTTTATCACAGTCATAAATACACCAGTTTGTGGTAGTTTCACCCTTTACAGCACTGTTATTATTCTTTGTTGTTAGTTATTTACCTATGAATAAGAAGTCTCGCACTGAAAAAAAGCTTGCTTCTGTGTCAAAAAATAATAATTTTAAGTAGAAGGGCTGCAAAACTGGCTAGAACTTTAGAATTTTATCACAGATGAGTGTCCAAATTTCACATGCATATGCATTTTTAATATTAGTTGTGGTGCTAATATCTCTTCTCTTTCAATTTTTTTATTTATTTTTTACCAGACGAAACCCACAGTTCAAAAGTTTCAAGTTCTAACAATAGTAGTATTATGTAGTTAGGTATTGTATTATATTTTTAGTTATATTTTTTTAGTTTTAGTGTATTTTAATCGAGGTCTCTGGGGGTCATCTGGGTGTCCTGGTCTCCGCTGACGATCAGGCCTGCAGACATCATCTCTTGGTGCTGATCCACCATCTGATCATAGGAAAGAAACAGACAAATATTAGCGTAGATGCCATTCTACTTACGATGTAACGAGTACACCGTGTGTTGTGGGAAGTGTTCCCGGTTCCGGTTGATCTAATTAATGCAGCCTAACAATCCTTTAACGGATTTGAATAATAGAAGCGTATTAGTGTGTTATGTGTACGCCAGGGTAAAGAGATGGGTCTTTAATCTAGATTTAAACTGACAGAGTGTGTCTGCCTCCCGAACAGTGTTAGGTAGATTGTTCCAGAGTTTGGGTGCTAAATAGGAAAAGGATCTGCCGCCCGCAGTCGATTTTGATATTCTAGGTATTATCAAACGGCCAGAGTTTTGGGAACGCAGCGGACGTGGCGGACTATAATGCGATAAGAGCTCGCTCAAGTACTGAGGAGCTAAACCATTCAGGGCTTTATAAGTAATTAACAAGATTTTAAAATCTATCCGATGTTTGATAGGGAGCCAGTGCAGTGTTGACAGAACCGGGCTAATATGGTCATATTTCCTGGTTCTAGTAAGGACTCTAGCTGCTGCATTTTGGACCAACTGTAGTTTGCTGATCAAGCGTGCAGAACAACCACCCAATAAAGCATTACAATAGTCTAACCTTGAGGTCATAAACACATGAACTAACATTTCTGCATTTGACGTTGAGAGCATAGGTCGCAATTTAGATGTGTTTTTGAGATGAAAAAACACAGTTTTACAGATGCTAGAAACATGGCTTTCAAATGACAGATTGCTATCGAACAGCACACCAAGGTTCCTGACTGATGAAGAAGAATTTACAGAGCAGCCATCAAGTGTTAGATAATGTTCTAGGTTGTTACATGTGGGGGTTTTTAGGTCCGATAACTAACACCTCTGTTTTTTCAGAATTTAGCAGTAAAAAATTACTCGTCATCCAGTTTTTTTATATCGACTATGCATTCCGTTAGTTTCTCAATTTGGTGTGTTTCACCGGGCCGCGAAGAAATATAGAGCTGAGTATCATCAGCATAACAGTGAAAGCTAACACCCATGCCTCCTGATAATATCTCCCAAGGGTAACATGTAAAGCGTGAAAAGTAACGGCCCTAGTACTGAGCCTTGAGGTACTCCATACTGCACTTGTGATCGATATGATACCTCTTCATTCACTGCTACGAACTGATGGCGGTCAGATAAGTATGATTTGAACCATGCTAAGGCGCTTCCACTAATGCCAACAAAGTTTTGTAGTCTATTCAAAAGAATGTTGTGGTCGATAGTGTCGAACGCAGCGCTAAGATCCAGTAGAACTAATAAAGAGATACAACCACGATCAGATGATAGAAGCAGGTCATTTGTAACTCTAATGAGAGCAGTCTCAGTACTATGATATGATCTAAATCCTGACTGGAATTCCTCACAGATATCATTTTTCTCTAGGAAGGAATATAATTGTGAGGATACTACCTTTTCTAGTATCTTTGACAGAAAAGGGAGATTTGAGATCGGTCTATAATTAACTAGGTCTTTGGGGTCAAGTTGTGGTTTTTTAATGAGAGGCTTAATAACAGCCAATTTGAAGGTTTTGGGGACATATCCTAATGACAATGATGAATTAATAATAGCCAAAAGAGGATCTATGACTTCTGGAAGCAGCTCTTTTAGTAGTTTCGATGGAATCGGGTCTAACATACATGTTGTTGGTTTAGATGATTTAACAAGTTTATACAATTCTTCCTCTCCTACAGTAGAGAAAAAGGTTGTCAAAGGTGACTGATGTTCCCCCCACCAGTATTCACTCCAGTTTGTGATTCATCCAGATCACATCACCTCATGAATGTTTCAGCATACAGACTGATAAGATGTTGTTATACAAGTGACAGAAAGGGTGGGGACACTTTCTAGTTTCATCAGTGTTTGTGTGAATTTATAGATTCTAGGGGTGAGGGATATGAATATTCTTATTTCAAGGTATGACACATTTTTCTTCACTATAATTATATATGGTTATGTAGTTATTTTTTCTGTTTTATTTAGCTATTAACAATAGGAACAAAGCAGATTACAAACAATTGAACAAATACAATAGAACAAAGATGCAATTTAAAGTTTTCGGTTACAGTTGTCACGAATCCGTGCCTATGGACTTCCATCCGCCAGAGGTCACCACGCAGACTGTTGTATTACACGCCGGACTCCATTTCCCACAATCCATTTCACACTGATTATGCACTCAGCTGCAGCCAGTCACATCCCCTACAAAACCCACACGCCACACTCTGAACATCATGTAAATCCCTTCTTTACTTTTTCATTCATGCATATTTCTATATCGCTCTTACATGTCAATAACTTGAAGTAGTGCTGTTTTACGTGGATATATTTACATTCCGTGAAGAAAAAAAAAATGGTCCTAAAGTGGAATCATTCTAACAACTTCCCTTAAATAATTGGGGTTTATAGATATAAATATTGATTGTAATGTATTAAACACACTTTCCTATTGCAGGAATCACACTGTGGGATCCAGAAAAGCTCCAGCAGAGTTTACGAACCCGTCCCCAAATTAACACCGATTTCAGAGTCACAGCTTCAGACTCCATTGAGGAGAAGTCCAGCTTACTGAACATCGACGGCTCTCTGAAACTCAGTATTTTAGGAGGACTGGTCAATGTGACAGGAGCAGCCAAATATCTCAATGACACCAAGAAGTCTTTCAGACAGCAGAGACTGACTCTACATTATCACTCAACCAGCAGGTTTGAAGAACTGACCATGAGTCACTTGGCCTCTGAAAATATCATTAATCAGGTCATGTTTGATAATGACACAGTAACACACGTGGTGACAGCAGTGCTGTATGGAGCAGACGCCTGCTTCGTGTTTGACAGAGAAGTGTCAGCAGATGAGAACAAAACTACAGTAGAAGGAGAAGCAAAACTGGCCCTTGAGAAACTCAAATACATTTCAGGAGATGCGAACGTCAGTCTGAAGATGAGTGACGACCAGAAGAATGCAGTCCAGAAATTCACATGCAAGTTTTATGGTGATTTCCAGTTACCGTCTAACCCGACCTCTTTTGAAGATGCTCTGAAGGTTTTCAATGATCTTCCAAAACTGCTGGGAGAAAAGAAAGAGCTGGCGGTTCCTCTGAGAGTTTGGCTTTATCCTCTGGACAAACTTCACTCAAGAGCTTCAAAACTTCAGAAGGACATCGGCATGGATCTGATCCTAGAGACTGAATCAGTGATTGAGAGTTTAAACACTGCTGAAATGAGATGCAGTGATCTTCTGAAAGACTCACCTGCTCTGACTTTTACTGTATATCATGATAAAATACTGCAAATGAAGCTAAACTGCTGTAAGTACAAACTGAGGCTCATAGAGAAACTCGGCTCTCTGCTGCCAAACATCCGTGGAGACGTGATGAAGGAAACAGCACTGAATGATCTTCTACAAGAACATGATGGATCTCCATTCAGAGGACGAGACCTGGCAGAATGGCTGAAAGAGAGAGAAAGAGAGTCTGGGATTATTAATTCAGTCCTCAGACGGCTAAAAGAATATGGTGCACAGGTAGAAGATAACCTAGATGCTGTCTGGATGGCTGAGGAAGATGGAAATCTGGTCTGTTTCACATTCACATCATTGGACTGGACAGATGTGCTGCTGCTTCAACAAAAGGCCTGTTTGAGTCCTTCAGCAAAAGGAAGAAATAATGAGAACTGCCCTGATACAAAGCAAAAGTCTTGGCTCAGTCCTGAGATCCAAAAGACCATGAAGAGCAACTTGAAGACATTTAAGAACCTGATCAATTCAGAAGACTGTAAACCAGCCAGGTTCATTGTGTCCTCGAGAGAAATGGAGAATAATCCAGGCTCCTGTATTCTGCTGTATGAAAGTGAATGTGATGAAGCTGTTTGCTTTATTCCTCCGTCTAAACCAGTCTGTCCAGTCACTGAAGAGGTCACAGATAAAAGTGTCATTGTGAAGGTTCATCCAGCGTGTCCTGATACACTGGAGCTCAGATTACTGTATAAACCGAAGCAGGACTCAATCTGGACATCTAAACCTGTGATGAAGGATCAAAACACAGTTACTCTGACTGATCTGAGAGCAGGAACTGAATATGAGCTCGGATGTGCAGCGCTGGGGAAACTCAACTACACCGTATACAGTGACGTCACTGAAGTTACCACAGAGGTACGGTGATACTTGAGCAAAAAATCAGTTGAGAATGTGTACCTTATCTTGGTTATTTGCAACATGTTAATTTGTTTCAATGGTTCGTTTAGGGAAGGAGCAGTACAAGTCCTGGTGAGTCATGTTTTTTCTACTATGAGATGTTGCTAAACATGGTTCATTTTAGCATGGAAGTGAACTTAAAAGTTGTAACGTGTAGTGAAGTGCACTATAAAGAAGGTTCCAAAATTAGCTTTTAATGACAAATAAACAGGACTCCAACCGAGAGAAAAACAACTACATAGCATTTACAAGAACGGACAAAGTAACAAATGAAAACATGGGGCTTATATACAAACTGAGTAATCAGGGAGAACAGAAGACTACTCTACACTCTACTATCCTGCAACTACCAGTTGCTGTATTTGTGCCATCATCCAGCGATTTTATTACGGAGTGGAGAGATTCTCGGACTATAACTCTTCCAGGTTTGGCTGACATTGTTGCTCGCATTAGACCTTCACCTTCTAACGGCAATGTTATGCCACCACATTTGATTAAACAGATTTTTGATAGTGCTGGTACCACCATTTTAAATTTAATAAACAAATGTCTTAATCAGAGTATTTTTACAGCAGATTTTAAATGTGCTACTGTCACCCCCTTGTTAAAGTGGACAAATCTTTCAATTGATGATCTAAATTTTAGGCCCATCTCAAACCTGCCTTTCTTATCTAAGGTTTTAGACAAAGTGGTTCTTAAACAACTCAAGGCTCACTTGACTTTAAACTCTGTTGCTGAGGGGTTTCAATCAGGTTTTAAGCGTTATTACAGCACTGAGACAGTATTGGCGAAAGTATTGAATGACATCTTGACTTTGGATAATGGTGAAAATGCCATTCTGATTCTACTCGACCTCAGTGTGCCATTCAATATCGTGTATCATGATATACTGATTGTCCTCCTGGAACACTGGGTTGGTCTTAAAGGGATACTCCACCCCAAAATGAAAATTTTGTCATTAATCACTTAACCCCATGTCGTTCCAAATCTGTAAAAAACTTTGTTCATCTTCGGAACACAAATTAAGATATTTTGGATGAAAACCGGGAGGCTTGTGACTGTCGTATCCGTGTGGCGCGGCTTGCGCCCAGTGGATATTCTCCAAAATGACACTACGGTGACGAGACGAATTGTTGAATGAACCACTGATGGCAGATGGACTATTCTGATGATGTCTTTTATAATGACAACATTTTTATTTTGAATTTCATCAATTTGACCACCTGTGCACTGTTAAAGACAAACATTCACATGCATTAAATTAAAATGAAAATAATATCATACCAAACGTTATATTTTATATCCAATGAATGCATTTGACAATGAAAACGGTTTTTGTCTTCTTATGGCCATTTGAAATAGAAGAAGCTTCTACAGGACGAGGTGAAGTGACCAGAAGGTGGGAGAGTCCTGTTACATTTTACAGTTATAGTATGTGTAAATATGCTGAATACAGCCCTGTTTCACCAAATGAGGCATGCTTCCTTAATTTGCTATTCATGTTCATCAAGTTTTATGAAGCTTTTATGATGCACTTAAAATATACAGGTAAATTTTGAAATAGTCAATGTGTAACAGTATTTATTGATCAGACGCCGATCAGCAAAGAAATATTGATGAGGCTAGAAAGGGATCATGAAAGTTGGGTGATGTTTCACTTCGAATGTTACGAATGTTTTTGCCTGGTGCCTTTAGGAAATATCAAAATTGAGGTGTGACCTCATTGTGTATGTAATGCATTTAAAAACTGAAAAGGATTTTTTTTTTTTTTAAGTGTGGTTATTGATGAGCAGTTCATTGCTTAATAAAATAAACCCACAATCTGGTTTAAAATTAGAAAATATTTAAATTGAGGAAAATTGTTCAAATGAAAGCCTTTTTCCAGTAAAAAACCTGTATCTTCTCCTGCAGATGTCAGAATTTGAATGAATTGAAGAATCCTGATGTTTCCAGCATCAAGGTATTGTTATTGTTTATCAATATGAGCTCAAGTGTTAAAGAAATCTGTGATTTGCACATCTTAGTGTTTTAGCAACTGTAGATTAAAGTCTCTGAGATTAAAACTTCAAATACGACATTTAAGAGTGTCATTTAGCCTCATAATGTGGAGTTTGTCTCTTTTATTTGAGCAGCTCAAGCCATCCGTGATCAGCCCAGAGAGCAGCACACAGAGGCAATCATCAGGTAACCAATAATGACGTGATTTAAATCATTAGAGATTGAGGTTTTGTTACAACCCTAAATTAATCATTGCATCATTATTTGAAGAGTTAATTTGCAAAAACAGATAACTGCAGTTGGGTTATTTTGACTGGGTTAAAAAATAACTTTAAAAAACCCCAGCTAACTAACACGATAAAAACATGATAGCATAATAAAAAACATGTTTTTGAAAAAAAAAAAAGTTATCTGTTTTTGAAAATAAACTCTTCATTTCTTGACACTCATTGTTCCAGTCATCAGTTTTGAACACATACTCAGGTCGTATTAAAGGAGTTTTCTAGAAACTTGGGAACATAAAACACTCACAATTGAACTAGATCAGATCAAGTCTCCACGTCAGATCCTGTTTTTTTTTTTTTGTTTTTTTTTTTTTTTTTTTGTCTGGTATTCAGACAGTTTTAGGAAGGGTTGTCTAACATCCAAAACCTGTTAACATCAAGTATGGTCTGATACCCAAAACTATATTAACAGTCTTCCAATCGGCCAAGAAGATGACTGAATAAAAGTCAGAGAAGAGCAGAAGATGAAGTGATGATGATAAAAATGAGCAGAGTTTACTGATTAATCTCAGTTGTGTATGTTTCATTGCTCAGACTCAAATCTAACAAATGTTATTATAGCAATAACAATGAAAATTACTGCTTCACAGCATCGTCCTGTGATGCTAAAAACCTTGGAAAGGAGACATTCTCTTACACAAAACACACAATCGTAAGATTATAACAATAAGGAAAAAACATAATAATGATAATAATAATTGTAAAACAGTTATAAAATGACAAATAATTAAATGATGAATAATTTAAAGAATTTAAGAGTTTGTTGAACTCTGCTCATGTAAGCATAATCAAAGCATGTGATTGAACTGTGTTTGTGTGTCTGTAGAATCAGTCTCTTCATCAAAGATGTTCAAACTGAGACTGAAGAAGGAGCTTCAGTATCTGATTAGAGAAACATCACCTGGAGAAAGACAAAACCTGAATGATGTCTTCATTGAACAACATATCACCGAGGACCCTGATTCTCACATCAGTGATGACAGACAGATCATGCGCAGAAACATGTTTGAAGGCCAGCATATCAGGAGCGTGCTGCTGAAGGGAGATGCTGGAACTGGAAAAACCGTGACTGTGCAGAAGTTCATCCTGGACTGGGCTGAAGAGAAATCAAACACTCATATCGATTATATATTTCCAATACCTTTTCAGAAGCTGAGCATTATCAGAGAGAGACGGTGAAGAAGAGTAGCTTCATGGAGCTTCTGCAGCAATGCTTTGAAAACACTGAAAATCTGAAACCTGACTCTGACAGAATCATGCTGATCTTTGATGGACTCAATGAGTTTAAACTTCCTCTGGATTTCCAAAACACACAGAAGATTACTGATATACACGAGCCAGCCTCAGTCTCTGATCTACTGATAAACCTGATCATGAGAAATCTGCTTCCTGACGCTCAGATCTGGATCACCAGCAGACCAGCGGCAGCCAATCAGATTCCTGATGGATTTATTGATCGTGTGACAGAGATCCAGGGCTTTAATGATCAGCAGAAAGAGGAATATTTCAGAAAGAGCATCAGTGATCAGAGAATGAGTGATAAAGTCATCCGTCACATCCAGACATCACCCCGCATCAGCAGCATGTGTTATTTACCAGATTACTGCAGGATCATCGCAGCGATTCCTGAGAAGATGTTCAGAACGGGCCGTGATGATTTCCCCAAGACTCTCACTCAGATGTACAGCAGACTCCTGTTAGCTCAGACTGAACTGATGCGAGAGAGAAGAGAGACCATCATAGCTCTGGGCAGAATAGCCTTTCATCTGCTGGAGAACAGAAACACTCTCTTCTGTTACGAACACTTAAAGAAATGTGGCATTAGAGATGAAAGTGATCTGATACGCTCATCAATCATAAAGAAGACTGAAGACAAAAGCAAGCGTAAATTACTCTGTTTTGTGAATCACAGAACGCAGGAGTTTCTGGCAGCTTTATATGTGACTGAAGTCATTAATGTGAATAATCCACTCCAGCTCATAGATCTGTCCAGTCTGAAGCTTCACTACTTAGTGATGTGGTTCACAGACTACCATGAACTCCAGAAAGTGATGGAAAAAGCTTTAGAAAGACAGATGGATCTCTTCTTCTGCTTTTTACTGGGTTTGACGCTGGACTCCAGTCAGAGAGCTTTAAAAGACCTCCTGAAACAGAGAAGCAGCTCTTCATCCAGTCAAGAGGCAATTAAACACATCAAAAGCATGATCATGAATTCCTCTCCAGAAAATACAGACAAACGCAGTCTCCTGTTTGACGCTCTGAAAGAGCTGGACGAACGATATTTAATCCAGGAAATAAAAACACAGCTGAAATCTGGACTCAAACCCTCTCCTGCTCAGATTGCAGCTCTGATGAATATAGAAGAGTAGCTGGATGAGATTCAATCACATCGATCAGAGGATCTGAGGGTGAAGAAGCGGAGTCAAGGATTGAGTGATTTATACATCATAGATCGGTCATTCATTTGAAACTCGGATCATTTTATTTTATTTTCAAATTGATTGTATAAATACTAATGACTTGTTTGTCGAGCACATTTTTCTCCCTCTACAGGCTGAAGAAGTCATAATCAACATGATTCCCGATGTCTTAAGGTCACAAGTTGAGAGTGAGACTGCCATTAAATCAGTGATTGAGATTATATATGCAAAATTAACTGTTACATTGAGGGTCTGCATGTGAACTTTTAACGATTTTGGATTTTAAGAAGTGACCTTGGAGCTTGTGTTAAATATCTGTGTACTTTTTTATTTTGTGTGTATCAAGATAAACTTCAAAAGATAACAAAATATGTCAAAATCACTTTGATATACTGAATAATAGGGATGGGCGATATCTTATCGTTTGCGATATACCATTAAACATTCTCCTCATAAAAATCAGACGAAAATTGTCTGTGCATTTGCTAATTGCGTTCCTTATAAGCAAAGTGAACAATGGATGAATTGATGGAGTCTGTGGTGTTTTGTTTGGCAAAAGACATATTGCCATGTTTGTAATGGTGTTTGGAGGAAACCATTAGATTCTGTGCTGTTTGTATTGTTTTGTTTTTTTTCAGCAGGGAGGAGTTGTGAGTTGGTCTTAGTTAGGAGTCCTCTTCACTACTCCTAATGTTTCACAGATTTAGGAGCTAGTTTTAGCGCTAAAATGCTTTGAAATACTCAAGCAAAAATATAGGAATCCTACATTTAGGATTGACGCCCATTATTTTAAAGATTTTCTCCTAAATCTGCAAGTTATGAGCTACTCGTTAACACTATACCTCTTATTTCTGGGTTTTTCTTCTTCAGAAAACAGTGCTAGTGCTTTGTCAATAGTTTGTTAGTCACATCTGTGCTAGTGCTTGTTGCTCATTTCAATTCGTGGGAACACTGGGAATGTTCAGCCGTGGCCAAAAGATTTGAGAACGACACAAATATTAATTTTCACAAAGTCTGCTGCTTCAGTGTTTTTAGATCTTTTTGTCAGATGTTACTATGGTATACTAAAGTATAATTATATGTATTGCATAAGTGTCAAAGGCTTTTATTGACAATTACATTGTTTATGCAAAGACTCAATATTTGCAGTGTTGATCCTTCTTCTTCTCGCCCTGAAATACTGTCAATCAACTTCTGAGCCCCATCCTGACTGATGTGTGAATTTCTCTGAGACGTTACATCCCACAGTTTTAAGTCTGGATGTACAGAGCACGTTCAGGGCTGTTCAGAGATACTGAATGATTGGATGTTTCACCACGACCACTCCCTCTCCTTGGTCTTCAGGAATGTCTGAAATTAATTTAGTGACACCCTTATGGAAATATGATAATATTTCGTAATTATAATTTAAATCTAATTTTTAAATTGTGTGTCATAAATCAACATCTCAGGAAAATTATGGGGTTTCAAATCAAAATATGACATTATGTTACGAAACAGGATGTTGATTTCATACATGTCCTCATATGAGGACACCAGGACTAAAAACATGTTTATTACACATTTTGGGAGACATAACACATGAATAGGAAAATAAATTATATTTCAATATTCTATGAAATTTTATATATTATGAAAATTGTGTCAATTATTCCCATTATTACACTTCTTTTTTCATTACATGTTGCCCCAAAAACACATTAATATGCAAATTAGATTTAGTTTATAGATACATTGTATATAATGAGAAAACCCTTTTATGGCCATTTTACACACATTTTGCATAAAGAAAAATGGAATCATTCTGTTATAACATAGTTGAGAATCATCTCTACACAAAGTTTGGTAAAAAAAAATAAAAACATCTTGAAAACTAAAAATGTATTGGTGATTTAAAAAATCAATTGTTTTTGCCTAAGCATGTTCATTCATGTTTTTTTTTTTTTTGTTGTTGTTTTTTTAAGTCCCGATGTGCCGAATGAAATATAATTTTTTGATACAAACAATGTAAAGACATGGAATTTTTTTTTTTTTCCCCTAAAACTTTTTCTCGGGTTTTAAGAGGCTAAAGTCAAAAGTTTATCATCTTGTTTATGTCTTAAAATTAATACTGAACACAAAGAATAAAACACAAATGAAAACAAAGTTTAAGCATTTGAACACTTTATTTGAAATAAAATGTATGTTTTTTACTTAACCATTTCAGAATAAACCATTTTTTCATGCACATTACACAATTCTACACAGGATTGATTGAAGCAAGCAAATTCAGATCCGTCAAACCCAAAAATCAAAACACAAAATATATGAAATTTTAATAAAATGTACCTTTCCATTTAAGTAGAAAAGACATAATATACTAAAATAAATACAAAAAAAAAAAAAAAAAAAAAAAAGTCCATCATCCTTAATTTGGAAGCGAAAGGCTAAAGCTCTTTGGCCAGTTGTCGATCATCATCTGTTTCAGACTGAAAGCTGAAGAAGGACTTTTTCCTGGTCTTCCTCTTTCAATTTTAGAAAGCACGGCTCTTCCACAAAACCTTTGAAGACTTTTGGTTGTTGCAAAGCCATCCGATGTTAAAATACAACGTTAACAGATCATCAACAAAGATAAATGAATAAATATGTACAGTGTAAACACCACTTTTAACCCCATGTAAAGAAACATTTCACACTTGTAATGCGGGTTAGCACCACTTTAACTACTCCAGAGAAGGGTTTCTACGGCTTTAGCATTGTTAACCCTTTATCAATAGACAGACAACCAATTACCTGCCTCGTATTCAAGTGCTTTGGACAGTCACTGCAAAAATAAGCACTGCATAAAAACAGTAAATTAAATTCAGCATTTGACAATATGTCAAAAATGGCAAATGCTGAAAAAACACAACAGTCAAGATCAAAAAGACTGTATATTTCTTTTATAATCTAAAAGTACATTCAAGACAAAAACAAGACAGTAAAGTCAGCTGTATGTAATATGAGGATGTGCAGTGCTTGGGCATTTTTGTATCACATCGCATGCAGTGTCTGTCCAATCAGTGACACTGATACAGAAAATGTGCATATAAGGATGTACAACGTAAAGCAGCAGCATATGAAAACCCAGGATTAATCGTCAGCTTTCTGTGTGAAACATGAAGCAAGATCAGAGACCAGTATTCAGTTTACCTGGGGTTTGCATTCACCCAGTGTTAACTATTTCATGGGTGAAAAGCCCTCATGTTTTTCATTCTAATGAAAAGAGAAGTTGATTGTCACGTGCACACAGCAGGAAGAAACGAGGAACACAGAGACGAGGAGTAACCTCAAAATAACAGTCTTTAATGTAGACATGGCAGGGCTGACACACAGGAACACCACGGAGTAACGAGTAGACCAGACAAACACTGACTGAACAGACAGGACTATAAAAACACAGGATAATCAGATAATTAGACAAACTGGACAACAATTAACTGATAATCACACTTAACAAGGACAGGAACATGACCAAATAAGGAAACATGAGGGCGGGAAACACAAGACACACGACAGAGGACTGACATTGATATATATCAAGATTATTATTTTTTTCTTACCATCAGTATGAAGATCCCACCATCAATAGAACCGGCCAGACATTCTAAAACAAATAATATTATTAAGTTATTTCTGGAAAAGACATGACAGCTATAACATCACACCATCTGTATAAGTAGAATATGGCAATTGGTATGATTCTGCTTGTCAATTTACTGCAACAAAATCAAAGTGTTTTTTTTTTATTATTATTATTATAATGCTGGCCGGGCGCTGCTGTCCTCAGACTGCTGTCGCGTAATGGTTCTGCAGTTGATTATTATGGAAAATTTGTGGGTTTTTGTTCTCAATGGGATTAAGGTCTGGGGAGTTTCCTGGCTATGGACCCAAAATTTCGATGTTTTGTTCCCCGATCCACTTAGTTATCACTTTTGCCTTATGGCATGGTGCTCCATCATGCTGGAAGAGGCATTGTTCGTCATTAAACTGTTCTCGGATGGTTGGAGAAGTTGCTCTTGGAGAATTTTTTGTGTCATTCTCCAAACTTTTGTTGTTATGAAAATCAGTTCACATATCAGATCAAATGTTATAAAAAAAGTTGAGCACACTTTATTTTAAAGTCTAATTATTGCTATTAACAAGTCATCTTTTGCCTGAAAAAACCTCCTAATTTGCTGCTTATTAATAGTTGAGGTAGTTGTTAAGCTAAGGTATTGGGTAGGTTTAGGGATATGTGAACATGTACCACAAAACCAGGTTTATGCATAATTTTATGAAAGCTTATGCATCAGATTTATGAAAGCTGAATACATAAGCTTTCCATTGATGTATGGTTTGTTAGGATAGAACAATATTTGATTGAGATACTATTTGAAAATCTTGAATCTAAGGGTGCAAAAAAAAAGAAAGAAAATCTAAATATTGAGAAAATCACCTTTAAAGTTGTCTAAATGAAGTTCTTAGCAATGCATATTACTAATCAAAAATTAAGTTTTGATATATTTACAGTAAGAAATTTACAAAATATCTGCATGGAACATGATCTTAATATCCTGATGATTTTTGGCATAAAAGAAAAATTGATAATTTTGAGCCATACAATGTATTGTTGTCTATTGCTACAAATATATCTGTGCTGCTTATGACTGCTTTTGTGCTCCAGGGTCACATATGTTAATAATATTCATGCTAATAAACAACTAGTTAATAGTGTGAATTGGTTCCTATACTAAAGAGCTACAGAAAGTTTTACAGTTTATAGAATGTCGGCCAAAACAGTGGTTTGTTTACATTTTTGCTGTTTCATGAGTTTTGTGCTTCATACCTGTTTATGGCTTAAATGTTGTGGTTTATCTCCTATCCAGTGTGACAGCATGCTGTCATGGGAAATTTATATACATTCATACTGTGTAATATCAATCTAATTTACTTCATTCACTGTCAACTCAGTATAAAACACAGTGGAGTTTGTGATTTCATGTGTCCCTGTACATTCATATGCAAATATTGTACATGATACTTTCTTTAGTTTATTAATCAAACATGCATTTGAATATTTAGATTTTGTGAAAAGTGTGATTTCAGTAATGAGCTCAAAAGTATATTCAGGAATAAAATAAGGAACAATACTTTATGACTTCATGGCTATAACTTTATGAAAGATTATGAAGACAAACATTCTGAGTCTGTGATGTACAGTTCGTTGTTTAACACACCAATTGTTCAGCTAACAAAGACTCTTTCTGAATAAAGCTCCTAAGTTCACTCTTAAAAATAAAAGTGCTTCACGATGCCACAGAACCTTTTTATCTAAATGGTTCCAGAAAGAAGCTTTAACATCTGTTTCACAAAAGCTTCTTTGTGGTGAAAGAAGGTTCTTCAGATTATAAAAAGCTAAGAAAGAGATGTTATTTAAAGAATCTTTGACTGAATGGAGCCAAAAATGGTTCTTCTGTGGCATCGCTGTGAAAAACCTTTTAAGCACCTTTATTTTTTAAGAGTGTAGACAAACCTTCATAAAATTGTTTTAAAAAGTTGTGAAAATGTGTTTTAAGATCTATAAGAAGGGGTGAAGTTTGTGGGGGTGAATATTGAAATGTACCCTTTTTATTTTATTATTTTTTGTTCTGAATCGAATGAGAACTTGTCATAAATCAGAACAAAATACAAAAGTTCCCCTTCGTTGCACACACTGGTAATGCCCAACTATTTGGTTTGCTCTTTCACACAGGGTTGCCAATGTCCTCGGGTTTCACACAGATTTGGGCTACTTTTAAACTGTGGCCATGGGTTAAAAAGATTGTTCTCCCAAAAATGAAAACTCTGTCATTAATTACTCACTCTCATGTGGTTCCAAGCCCATAAGACCTTCGTTCATCTTCAGAACACAAATTAAGATATTTTTGATGAAATCTGAGAGCTTTCTGATACTCGATAGACAGAAACACAACTGAAACATTCAAGGCCCAGAAACTTAGCCAGAAACCAGAATACGTTCTGTGCACGAAGAAAACAAAAATAGTGTATTTTGTTTTATATCAATCATAGCGATGTACATTTAAAAATGATTGTATTTCTCACTGTAGTGTGGATAATGTTTTTAAGTTTTTATTCTACTGAGAAAAGTAAACATTCATGAATTCAAGGTTAGTTCTATCAAACTTAAAATAATTGACATTATTATTTAATGGTTTCACAGATGCAACAAATCAAAATAAATATCAAAATAAGAGTCTGAGTCAAACTGGACGTTACAGACGCTTTCAGCACAAAGGACACTGAATAAGGAGCAGTCACTGCTGGAACACAGATGAAACTGAAATTAATCACAGCATCACATGCAATGAATCAGTTCAAGCTCAATTACATTTTTGTAAAGGTTTGAGCACGTTCAAAATGGGTTATCAAGTCTATTTGTTAGATTTGACATACAGGCCTAAGCCTAAAGGCAGGAAAATGCACCTGAATATTTTTCATTTGTTATTTCAATGGCTAAATAGTTTTACATTTTTTGTACGAGTGATTTCATCCATTTTTGCTAACTTCCAATTTGTTTTGACATTATCCCATGAATAATAAAAGCGATATTACTCCTCTAAACCACTAGATGGCATAAAAACCCTGCTGAAAAACAAAAAAACAAAAAAACAAAAAAAAACAATAGACATACAGTAGAATTTGTAATGGTTTTAGTTATAATGGAACTTAGTTATAATGACTCCACAGCCATATCACCCAGAGCAACAGATTTTGTATGAAATTAAATTATTCAAGTTGTTTATTTTGTTTAAAAAATCTTATAAATGTATGAGGTGGTGGCAGACACGGTATTGATACAAATACTTCAGCTAAAATAATGTTTTTTTTTTTAAATAATGTCTAAGTTAATACTTGTTCAAAACAATCACTTTAGCAAAGTTTGTACTATTTTCTGCTTATTTTGAAAAAATAAAAGTATTAATTTGTGGTCAATAAATACACTGTAATTAGATTAGATTAGATTAGATTCAACTTTATTGTCATTACACAAGTACAGGTACAGGGCAACGAAATGCAGTTGGGTCTAACCAGAAGTGCAATAGCAGCAAGTGCAGTATGTACAATGGTTGAATAAGTGCAGGACAGGGATATGTACTGAATATATGTATAAATATATATAGAAGATGGTTATTACTATAAACAGAATTTACAGGTGTATATGTATAGTGAATAAATATACAGATGGCTATTACTATAAACAGAATTTACAGGTGAATATGTACTATCAATATAATATAATATAATATAATATAATATAATATACAGATGGCTATTACTATAAACAAAGTGTAAAAGTGCGGTGGAAGTGATTGCATATTACAATTAGACGGACGGTGCAAAATGCAAATGTAAACATTTGATAATGTAAATAACAGTCGGCAGTGCAAATGAGCATAATCCAATTTAGGTATGGTAGTGCAAGATACAAAAGTAAACAGTTGTTACTGTAATAAAAATTTACATTCAGTAGTGCAAATAGGCAGGTGTGAGGTAGGAGAGAAGAGTTAACAATATATGAGGAAGTGGATCAACGGGGGTTAGAGTTCAGTAAAGAGACAGCTCTGGGGAAGAAACTGTTCTTTAGTCTGCTGGTCCTGGTCCGGAGGCACCTGAAACGCCTGCCGGAGGGCAGGAGAGAAAACAGTCTGTGGGCTGGGTGAGAGGAGTCCTTAAGGATGCTGCGAGCTCGATGCAGACAGCGTTTCCTCTGGATGTGCTCGATGGCAGGTAGTGGAGTCCCTGTGATGCGCTGGGCAGTTTTCACCACCCGCTGCAGTGCCTTGCGCTCCGCAACAGAGCAGCTCCCATACCATACTGTGACACAGTTGGTCAGGATGCTTTCTATTGCGCAGCGATATAAGTTCACCAGGATAGCCGAGGAGAGCTGATTCTTCCTCAGTGTCCTCAGAAAGAAGAGGCGCTGGTGAGCCTTCTTGACCAGGCTGGAGGTGTTGGTTGTCCACGACAAGTCCGCCGAGATGTGGATCCCCAGGAACTTGAAACTGGAGACACGCTCAACAGCCATTCCATTGATGTGGATGGTGTCGTGTGTGCCTCTTGACTCCTTCCTGAAGTCCACGATGAGCTCCTTCGTTTTGGTGGTGTTGAGGAGCAGGTTATTATCAGTGCACCATGTGGCCAGGTGCTGGATCTCCTCCCTATAGGCAGTCTCATCGTTGTTACTGATGAGGCCAATCACCATGGTGTCGTCTGCAAACTTGACGATGGAATTAGATCCATACACAGGCTTGCAGTCGGAGGTGAAGAGGGAGTAGAGAAACGGGCTTAGCACACAGCCCTGTGGTACACCAGTGTTAAGTGTGATGGATGTGGAGCAGGTGAATCCTGATCGAACATTCTGGGGTCTGTTGGTCAGGAAGTCCAAAATCCAGTTGCACATTGAGGTATTGATGCCCAGGTCTCCAAGTTTGGCTATTAATTTGGTTGGGATGACAGTGTTGAATGCTGAGCTGAAGTCAACAAACAGCATACGTGCATAAGTGTTCTTATTGTCCAGGTGAGTGAGCACAGAGTGCAGTGCCATGGAAACTGCATCCTCTGTGTTCCTATTGCTACGGTAGGCAAACTGGTGTGAGTCCAATGTGGATGGTAGGGAGTCTTTTAGGTGTTCCAGGACCAGCCGCTCAAAGCACTTCATAACGATGGGTGTGAGTGCTACAGGGCGGTAGTCATTAGGGCACCTCGGACTAGAGTGTTTTGGCACTGGCACAATGGAAGTGCATTTAAAGCATGTTGGTACGGCTGCTTGGGCAAGAGACAGATTGAAAATGTCTGTAAAAACCCCAGCGAGCTGCTCCGCACATGCCCTGAGAACACGACCAGGGATGTTGTCTGGTCCAGCAGCCTTGTGAGCGCTGATCCGGCTCAGTGCCTAATTAAAATATGTTAATATAAAAAAATATATTTTAAAATACAGAAATAAAATAATTTTATTATTTAATAAGTAAAGATTCTGAAAGTATTGAAGGAGATCCAATAATAATTGTATATATATATATTTACAGTAGTAGCAACAAATGATATTTTATTATATGAGATGATTAATATCGTTTTTAAATATGATGGTTTCATTCTAAACATGGTGATTATCTCTAATATGGACAGCCAACATAATATATGATATTTATCATCTGAATCTAACCATGTCAAGTCAACAAATGGAAAAGTCAGCGATCTATTAATTATCATACTGCGCATTTAGTTCCAACAGCAGAGAAGCTTTTTACCCCAAATACCATACTTTTACATATTCTTTCATTATTTAAAAACTGTTGCTTTAAAGGGGTCATATGATGTGATTTCAAGTGTTCCTTTCTCTTTGGAGTGTTATAAGCTGATTGTTCATAGATAAGATCCCTGAAGCTGCAAAGACTAAAGTCTCAAACCCAAAGAGATATTCTTTATCAAAGTTAAGACTCTGCCACGCCTCCCTGAAACGAATATAACAATTTATTATTAGTCAGGTAAAAACGCTTCATGCCAATTATATAATTAAACAATAAAAAGCCAATTCAAAAATAAGAAAATACATAACATCAGTTGTTCACAGATGAATCTAAGAGTAAAATGTTTACCTGACTTCAGGAAGATACATAATATGGAGCATATGAAATACACTCCACACTACGGGCTGATCTGGATGCAGAATCACAAAGTATATTGCGATTGCGCAAAGTTGCCTTATATACCCAGATAACAAAGACAAATAAATCTTCAGATCAGTTGTAAAAACATAAAAGACCTTTTGATTTTTTTTTTGTTAACGTGTTCAAATGGTCACACCTGGTGTAGAGCAATGTTTATCGGATATTAAAAGGAGACACAACAGAAGTACAGAATTCACTTAAGTTTTCAATATTTCTCATAATACAAGTGTCAGACTTTGTCTCTGTGTCTTGTGTTTCCCCTCCTCTTGTGCCCATATTTGGTGTTCCTGTTCCTGTCCTTGTTTAATGTCATCATTACTTGATTAGTCCCCAGCCGTTTGTCATTAATACCTAGTTAATTATAGACCGATCTCAAATCTCCCTTTTCTGTCAAAGATACTAGAAAAGGTAGTATCCTCACAATTATATTCCTTCCTAGAGAAAAATGATATCTCTGAGGAATTCCAGTCAGGATTTAGATCATATCATAGTACTGAGACTGCTCTCATTAGAGTTACAAATGACCTGCTTCTATCATCTGATCGTGGTTGTATCTCTTTATTAGTTCTACTGGATCTTAGCGCTGCGTTCGACACTATCAACCACGACATTCTTTTGAATAGACTACAAAACTTTGTTGGCATTAGTGGAAGTGCCTTAGCATGGTTCAAATCATACTTATCTGACCGCCATCAGTTCGTAGCAGTGAATGAAGAGGTATCATATCGATCACAAGTACAGTATGGAGTACCTCAAGGCTCAGTACTAGGGCCGTTACTTTTCACGCTTTACATGTTACCCTTGGGAGATATTATCAGGAGACATGGTGTTAGCTTCCACTGTTATGCTGATGATACTCAGCTCTATATTTCTTCGCGGCCCGGTGAAACATACCAAATTGAGAAACTAACGGAATGCATAGTCGATATAAAAACTGGATGACGAGTAATTTTTACTGCTAAATTCTGAAAAAACAGAGGTGTTAGTTATCGGACCTAAAAACCCCACATGTAATAACCTAGAACATTATCTAACACTTGATGGCTGCTCTGTCAATTCTTCTTCATCAGTCAGGAACCTAGGTGTGCTGTTCGATAGCAATCTTTCATTTGAAAGCCATGTTTCTAGCATCTGTAAAACTGCGTTTTTTCATCTCAAAAACATATCTAAATTACGACCTATGCTCTCAACGTCAAATGCAGAAATGTTAGTTCATGCGTTTATGACGTCAAGGCTAGACTATTGTAATGCTTTATTGGGTGGTTGTTCAGCACGCTTGATCAGCAAACTACAGTTAGTCCAAAATGCAGCAGCTAGAGTCCTTACTAGAACCAGGAAATATGACCATATTAGCCCGGTTCTGTCAACACTGCACTGGCTCCCTATCAAACATCGGATAGATTTTAAAATCTTGTTAATTACTTATAAAGCCCTGAATGGTTTAGCTCCTCAGTACTTGAGCGAGCTCTTATCGCATTATAGTCCTCCACGTCTGCTGCGTTCTCAAAACTCTGGCCGTTTGATAATACCTAGAATATCAAAATCGACTGCGGGCGGCAGATCCTTTTCCTATTTAGCACCCAAACTCTGGAACAATCTACCTAACACTGTTCGGGAGGCAGACACACTCTGTCAGTTTAAATCTAGATTAAAGACCCATCTCTTTACCCTGGCGTACACATAACACACTAATACGCTTCTATTATTCAAATCCGTTAAAGGATTGTTAGGCTGCATTAATTAGATCAACCGGAACCGGGAACACTTCCCACAACACACGGTGTACTCGTTACATCATAAGTAGAATGGCATCTACGCTAATATTTGTCTGTTTCTTTCCTATGATCAGATGATGGATCAGCACCAAGAGATGATGTCTGCAGCCCTGATCGTCAGCGGAGACCAGGACACCCAGATGACCCCCAGAGACCTCGATTAAAATACACTAAAACTAAAAAATATAACTAAAAATATAATAAAATACCTAACTACATAATACTACTATTGTTAGAACCTGAAACTTTTGAACTGTGGGTATCGTCTGGTCAGAGGAGAACTGGCCCCCCGACTGAGCCTGGTTTCTCCCAAGGTTTTTTTCTCCATTCTGTCTCAGAGGGAGTTTTGGTTCCTTGCCGCTGTTGCCTCTGGCTTGCTCAGTTGGGGACACCTAATTTCTAGCGATTATCGCCGATTTGATTGCTCATATACTATTTAAACTAAACTGAGCTAGACAATGACATCTCTGAATTCAGTAATGAAATGCCTTTAACTGAAAATTAAATGTTTAATCTTATTATATATTACTGACACTCTGTCCTCCAATTTGATACTGTTAAGTGCTTTGACACAATCTGTATTGGTAAAAGCGCTATATAAATAAAGGTGACTTGACTTGACTTGAATTATCTAGATTTTCCCAGCCTTTATAAGCCCTGTGTTTCCCTGCCCCAGTATCCAGTTATAAAAGTCTATATCGTCAGTTAATCGTCAGTAATCATCATTAAACGTCTAAACGTGATTCTGTTGGTCTACGTCTCCGCTGGTCCCGTCCAGATCCATGCTTCCTGAGCCCCCCCCCAAGAGTCCGCACTTCCAGAGCGCCCCCAAGAGTCCGCTCGCCCTGAACGCCACCCGGAAACTACCCCTAATTTCCCCAAGGGTTAGTGGGGCTCCTGCTCCCGGCCGAGGTGGGGGCTGGGGCCGCGGTCTCGGAGGCAGATCCGCCATGACAGCCCAAGCTTCCTGCTCCGCCATGGCCTCCCGAGTCCCCGGATCCACCATGGGTCCTGGAACGGGCGCCGCCCTGGAGGCCATCCGTCCCCGTAATCTGCCCCTTGAGGCCCCCCTCCCAGTTGGATGTTGTACGGCGCAGGACGCGCCTTCCGATAGGGGGGAGTAGTGTCAGACTTTGTCTCTGTGTCTTGTGTTTCCCCTCCTCTTGTGCCCTTATTTGGTGTTCCTGTCCCTGTCCTTGTTTAATGTCATCATTAGTTGATTAGTCCCCAGCCGTTTGTCATTAATTATCTAGTTTTCCCCAGCCTTTATAAGCCCTGTGTTTCCCTGCCTCAGTGTCGTCTTAAAACTTTATATCGTCATTTAATCATCAGTAATCGTCATTAACCCCCCCCCCCCCCCCCCCTTCAATCCTTTCAATAAAAGGATTATTGAATTCTCTCCTCGTCTCCTCGCTCCTTGCCCAAGCTACAGTGTGACAACAAGTGACTACTGTGAAATTGAGACCCATTTAACAATCGCACAGAGACCTTTAAAATGATACCAAACATGAAAGGGTTTAAAGATCATGAATTCTTAAGATATAATAAATTCAGTTTGTAAGTCTGGCAACTTGAGTTCTTGACACTTCTATGTCATGCCCAGGGGGGGAAGGATGAGTGAAGGGACAGATGAGCAAATGGTCTTTCTCCCAGATCTTCCTGTCATATTAGAATGTTTATTGTTTTATTGCATGTCATGTGTGCTGCGAGAGTTCCTGAGTTTTTGACTTCATGAGGAAATATTTTCATAGGGAAATAATTTCACTCCTTTCACTGCGGGCGGCATAATAGCTAAAAGCGGACTCCCCTTGTTTCGTGTGAACCCTTGAATTAACTTATTTCTAACTGACTCGATCCTAATGATTTGAGTAGTCTGTTAGGTTTATATTCAGTGAGCAAATCTGCAATGTAGCACAGATATATATATATATATATATATATATATATATATATTGTGACGGGTGGAAGAATCACGCGACAAGGAGAGCTCGAAAATAAATACCCCGGAGGGTGGATTTATTGTGATCAATCAAATAGTGCAAAGTGAAGGGTGTCAGGCTTGTGTGGATCGGTGCTCTTGTCGTGCTTTTCTCGGCGTGCGGTGAAGACGGCGTGCGGCTCTCGTCAGAGCGGGGCTCGGTCACTCGCTGGCCTCTGGGAGAAAGGAAAAAGACAGTACACATTAGTCCACAGCCTGAGAGGAGTCTCTCTATCCTGCAGCCTCACGCGGCTTATCTGGCCGCGGGCTGACAAGGCGCAGGTGTGGCCGATCCCGTCTTGATGAGCAGGTGCAGGTGTTTCGAGTCCGTCTCCAGGGCAACGCTGATAGTACCTCGGGACGCTCGTCACACTCCCCCCCCCTAAGCGTTGTCCTGGTCCTGGTGGAAACATAAGGCAACAATAAGGGGGAGACTGGGGGTGGGTGGGGAGTGACCCCTGACAGACCTGCGTAGGCTGACCACAGCCGAGAGAGTCCATCAGCGTTGGAGTTGGAGGCTCCAGCCCGGTGCCGGATGGTGAAACAGAAGTCCTGGAGCGCGAGGAACCACCGGGTCACCCTGGCGTTGGTATCCTTGTCCCTGGCCATCCACTGGAGGGGTGCGTGGTCCGTCATCAGGGTGAACCTTCGGCCTAACAGGTAGTACCTTAGCTCCAGGACTGCCCACTTGATGGCTAGAGCCTCTTTCTCGACTGTCGCGTAGTTCTTCTCGGCCTTCGTCAGCTTCCTGCTGATGTATAAGACAGGGTGTTCCTCACCGTCCTGCACCTGGGAGAGGACGGCTCCCAACCCTGCCTCGGATGCGTCCGTCTGCAGCAGAAAGGGACAGCCGAAGTCGGGGGCTCTCAACACTGGTTCCCTTGTGAGCGCCCGTTTGACGTGCTGAAAGGCCTCTTCAGCGGCGGGGGTCCAATGGACATTTTCAGGCTGTCCCTTTCTGGTCAGGTCTGTCAGGGGGGCAGCTATGGAGGAGAAGTTGGGGATGAAGCAGCGGTAGTAACCGGCCAACCCCAGGAACGCTCGCACTTGGGTTTTGGTCCTGGGTTGTGGGGCATCCCGTACCGCCTCCACTTTCTTCTCCTGGGGCTTGATCAGGCCCCGACCGACCCGGAATCCCAGATATTTGGCCTCGGCGAGCGCTAGATGGCACTTTCTGGGGTTGGCGGTGAGTCCAGCCTTGCGCAACTCCGTGAGCACCCTCCGCAGACGGTCTAGATGGTCTTCCCAACGCTCCGAGTGGATCACGACATCATCCAGATAGGCAGCGGCGTACTGTTGGTGTGGCCGGAGGATGACGTCCATCAGCCGCTGGAAGGTTGCTGGAGCTCCGTGAAGGCCGAAGGGAAGGGTCCGGTATTGCCAGTGCCGGAGGGGGTCGAGAAGGCCGTTTTTGGTTTAGCATCTTCGGAGAGGGGAACCTGCCAGTATCCCTTGGTCAGGTCCAGGGTCGAGATGTACCGGGCCCTTCCCAGGCGATCCAGTAACTCATCCACCCGGGGCATTGGGTAGCCGTCGAACTCTGAGACTTCGTTGAGGCGCCGGAAGTCGTTGCAGAAGCGGAGGGTGCCATCCGGCTTTGGGACCAGGACGATGGGGCTGGACCACGGGCTGCGTGATGGTTCAATCACCCCCAACTTTAGCATTTCTTGAATCTCTTCCTCGATAGCCTGCCGACGAGCCTCTGGGATCCGATAGGGCCGTTGCTTCACGACTACTCCAGGTGGGGTTCGGATGTCGTGTTGGACGACTTGGGTTTTCCCGGGGACAGAAGAGAACACATCCGAGAACTGACCGATCAGGTGCTGCAGCTCAGCCTTCTGGGTCGTCGACAGGTCCGGGTTAACGTCGACCACGACGGGCTTCATGGCGGCTAGGGCGGCGGTTTGCTCTCGGGTTCCTACCCACTTCTTCAATAAGTTGATGTGGTAGAGTTGATGGGGGCTCCGTCTCCCCGGCTGCCGTACCTTATACGTCACCGGTCCAATCTTCTCTACCACGGTGTACGGCCCCTGCCAGTGGGCCAGAAACTTGCAGGCTGAAGTGGGGACCAACACCATGACCTGGTCGCCCGTTTGGAACTCCCTGGGCTGAGCTGCGCGGTTGTAATGCCGTGCTTGGGCCTGTTGGGCTTTGGCCAGGTGTTCCCGGACTAACGGCATGACGCGGTCGATCCGGTGCCTCATCTCGTGGACGTGCTCGACCAGGGACCGGTGTGGGGTGGGCTGTTGTTGTTCCCATGCCTCCTTTGCGACGTCGAGCAGTCCACGAGGTTGCCTTCCGAAGAGGAGCTCAAACGGTGTAAAGCCGGTGGAAGCCTGGGGGACCTCCCGTATACCGAACAGGACGTATGGCAGCATTTGGTCCCAGTCCCTCTTGTCTTCCGCAGCCACCCGTCGGAGCATTTGCTTGAGGGTTTGGTTGAAGCGTTCAACAAGGCCGTCTGTTTGGGGGTGGTATACGGTGGTCCGCAGTTGCTTTACCCGGAGCAGGCGGCACAGGTCAGCCATTAGCCGGGACATGAACGGGGTTCCCTGATCGGTCAAGATCTCCGTCGGGATGCCGACCCGGCTGAACAGCAGGAAGAGCTCGTTGGCGATGGCTTTGGCTGTGGCTTTCCGGAGGGGGATGGCTTCAGGGTACCGGGTGGCGTAATCTACCACGACGAGGATGTGTTCATGCCCCCGGGCTGATTTGGGCAACGGGCCTACCAGATCCATCCCGATCCGCTCAAAGGGTACCTCGATAATGGGCAGTGGAATGAGCGGTGAGGGGGGAGGGTGGTTTGGAGAGGTCCGCTGGCACTCCGGGCAGGCCTGACAGAATCGTCTCACTTCCGCCTCCAGGCCAGGCCAATGAAACCGATCCTTAATACGACTGATGGTGTTTCCTGCCCCGAGATGTCCGGCCGTGGGGTGGGCATGTGCCAGGTGCAGGACCGCCTCTGTCTTGGAGCGGGGTACCACCAAAAGTTTCTTCTCCTCCCCCCTTCGCTGAGCGACACAGTAGAGGAGACCGTTCTCTACGATAAAATGGGGGAGAGGATGGGGCCTGGGCCGGACTTCCTCTCCATTGAGGACGCACACCTGGTTCCAACAGTTTTTCAACCGGTCGTCCTCCCGTTGGGCCCGGCCAAATGAGCCCCCTCCCGTCACCTGCTGAAACACATCATAAAAGAGGTTAGAATTTTGGGAGGGGGACTCACCATCTCTCCCGCTGTCGGAGGCCAAGAGAACGGGGCGGCCGCTGGACTTCTTGGACTGACGCCGCCCACGGCGACCCCCGTTGTGGCAGGCAGGCTGTGTCGCGGCGCGTAAAAGGGCCTCAAACCCCGGCCAGTCTCGTCCTAGCAGCACCGCTACAGGCAGGTCCCTTACTAAACCAACCTCAAGTGGCCAGGCGCCGGGCGCCGCGGCGATAGTGACGCTTCGGGCGGGCACCTCCCGGGTATCTCCGTGTACACAGGTGAGTGGTAAGACGCTCTTAGCTCTGTGAAGAGGGGGCAAGATCTTGGTTTGGACGAGACTGACCGCGCTTCCAGAGTCGAGGATGGCCTGGTATGGCCGGCCGTTGATCCGGACGGTAGCCGTTGGGGCTCCTCGCGGGAGTTCTCGATGCAAAACACAGCCTGCCCACCATGTCCGGTTCTTGGGAGACGACGGGGCTGTCGGCATGGATTCGTCCTGGATGTCGGGGGCCGCCGCGCCCTCTACCGGCCGCGAGGTACCCTCGGGCGGGCGTTGCTCCGGAGCCACCCTCCGGGGAAACGGCGGTACTCTCTCTCCCGCTTCGCGCCGGTGGGCCGCCTCGGCCAGCTCGATCGCCTCGACCAGTTCGGCCGTTGTGGTGGGATTCCTCATACCGACGGCCTGGCGGAATGGACGGGGAAGAGCTCGGAGGAGGCGATCGATGACGATGCGTTCCGTTACCTGGGCGGCGGTGGGTGCTCCGATCAACAGCCAGTGTTGCGCCAACCGGGTGAGTTCGGCCACTTGCAACCTCGCGGGGCGCCGAGTTTGATAGGCCCAGTCATGGAAGGCTTGGGCCGCGCACACTGGAGAAAGTCCCACCCGTGCCAGAATTTCCCTTTTTACGGTCTCATAGTTTTCAGTTGCTGTCGTGGGGAGACTAAAAAAAGTTCTCTGGGGTTCACCAGTCAGTAGGGGTGCCAGTGCGCGGGCCCACTCTTCGGGATCCCATCCTTCCATCGTGGCGGTATTTTCGAACATTTGAAGGTATGCCTCGACGTCGTCATGGGCCGTCATTTTGGGCAACAGCTGGGTGGCTTGGACTCGCGGGTCCGGTAACGGAACGCGCTGGCGGGCGGCCGTGCGAAGAGCGGCGATCTCCTGGTCAGCCTGGCCTTGTCGGGCCGCCAGATGTTCAACAATTTGCTGTTGGCGGAGGCTGACCTCGGTCAGCTGCTGGAGCAACTCTTCCATCCTTTGGAGAGGAGTACCGGCCGATCTGAAGTGCAAGAAACAGAAAGTGGGGTTGAGACGTGTAGATCACTTGCCGGTGAAACTTCCGTTCATGCCCGCATTCTCCACCACTGTGACGGGTGGAAGAATCACGCGACAAGGAGAGCTCGAAAATAAATACCCCGGAGGGTGGATTTATTGTGATCAATCAAATAGTGCAAAGTGAAGGGTGTCAGGCTTGTGTGGATCGGTGCTCTTGTCGTGCTTTTCTCGGCGTGCGGTGAAGACGGCGTGCGGCTCTCGTCAGAGCGGGGCTCGGTCACTCGCTGGCCTCTGGGAGAAAGGAAAAAGACAGTACACATTAGTCCACAGCCTGAGAGGAGTCTCTCTATCCTGCAGCCTCACGCGGCTTATCTGGCCGCGGGCTGACGAGGCGCAGGTGTGGCCGATCCCGTCTTGATGAGCAGGTGCAGGTGTTTCGAGTCCGTCTCCAGGGCAACGCTGATAGTACCTCGGGACGCTCGTCACAATATATATATATATACATATGAATCATATAATACAACATATTCATTATTACTACAGTAAAGTCATATTAAATACTTTTATTTATCAAAATAAACAGAAAATAGCTGGCAAAAGCATATTTTCCTTAAAACATTAACATGAAAACATTATTCTGCAGCCATATCTTAATAAAGAAGACTTGATCTTGACACACAGGTGTTTGCTGTTCCTCGTGTTGTTATAGTTGTGTTGTGCTTCTGCAGATAAAGGCTGTGTTTCGGTGCATTAACACGACTCTATTTCACGATGATCGAACACTTGGCTTTTACGGCGTTAAACACGATGATGTTATTGAGGGGTTTATGCACCGCCGTTCCATGAAGGTATGTATTACAACAGCATTTAGAATTATTTAAAGCATCTCTTTATAGTCTTAAAACTGATCTCAGACATCATAATAGAGGAGGCCGAGGCTAAAGTCCATGAATGATTGTTCTCTCTAGCAGTAATTTTTAATAGGAATATTATTTAGTTCCATGCTTATGAATCTGTTATGAATATCAATTTGAATATCAGAAATGTTAGAAATAAACGTTTTACACAATTTATTAAATGACAGCCTAAACATTGGTTTGTTTGCATGCTTTTTGAGTTTTGTGACATGCTCTCTATGAGATATTGGCTACACTACATCTGTCCAGTGAGCAATAACAGTTTAAAAGTTCAGAATTGACAGAAAGTAACAACTAGTCCGAGTTTCCCCTTCATGGCAATATGAATTTAAATGTTATCCTGATTAGTGTAAAAGACCTTTATTATTGCACCTTCACAGTTAAAGGTACTGAAAAACAAGTTTATGGCATCATAACTCAGCGTCAGACAGGTTTTTTCTTGTTCTGTTCCAAACACCAGAACTACAAAGTCCTTTGAATGTGGTGAAGTAATATCCAGGACTGATGGACATTTACGCGACACCATTTTCACCTGAAAACTGAATATTTTTTGATGGTTCCATTGTCATGTAAACGCTCTGAATCTGTGGAAAAATTAATTCTTAATTTAAATCTAATTTACTTCATTACCTGTCAAACTCTGAATGTAAAATAATGTAGTATAAGATGATGTTTTCAGGTATGATTTCATATATCTGTACATTCATATGCAAATATTGTACATGACCTTTTCTTTTACTGAAGATTTGTCTGAAGATTCACTTCAGACCCTTTAGATCCACAGCTCCATGATAAACTCTCTCCTCTTCAGTTTTCTGTAGGGTTCTGTAGACAATATACTAATGGAATATTTGTAACATTTCCTGTTGATTGGAACGCCTTAATTATTGTCCTAATGATGGAAATGAAAATGTTCAATGCTCTTTTCTTGCTTTTTTTTTTATTTTACTTTCTTCTATGTTGGTGTCAGTCGCAAATATTTGACATGTTTTTAAAAAATCTTCTATCTATGACTGGTTCTTTCTCGTAGCTTCATAAAATTACAGTTGAATCACTGAAGTCACATGGACTGTTTTAATGATATCCATACTGCGTTTCTGTGCCTTGATCGTGGCTGCTGTCTGAGGAGGGTCAGAGAGCTCTCAGATCTCATCAAAAATATCTTAATTTGTGTTCTGAAGAGGAACGAAGGTCTTACGGGTTTGGAACGACATGAAGGTGAGTAATTAATGACAGTATTTTCATTTTTGGGAGAACTATCCCTTTAAGCATAATGATATGACAATGAAATGCAGCCTAACTCCATTAATATAACACTATAAACTGTATTGTTATTAAAGATTATAAACAAACACACACATAGCCTGTACATGAATACAAAGAAAAACACTTCTGGAAGATGGCTGGGAAAAGTGGGCGGATTTTACACAATAGTGAAAGTAAAACTAAACGCAGCATGATGGCAGGTGTTCACTGAATTTTAGTTTATCTTTTTTTTTTTTTAGCAACCAAAAGCAAACACCTCTAAACTATAATTCTCCCAAAGCCCAGTATATTAATAAGTCTGAAGTAAACAGGTTATAAACTGTTATAAAGAAAGCAGGAACTGCATTGATCTCTCTATTTTAACTTTATAAAATACTTCTAATGATAACTGACATGAGCTGCCCAAAATAAACATGCTTTATTGATATTTAAATGATCTTTTTCCAATGCAATTTAAGTTTTCCGTTTTCCTGTAAATGCCCCACCTAATCAGAAACTATTTACGATGTCTGAACAGCAAAGGTTAACAAACAATACAGCTGCTCTGGTGCTCAGACAGATAAGATCAACACATGACTAAATGAATGCAGATCAAGTTATTCATTATTCAAGACTGACAGGGAATAGGATGGAAACAGTTTGACATATAGCTTATGTTGGCTTGAATTTCTTTTGGAAAAATGAAAAGATCCAAGCCTTCAGTTTTGTAAAGGAGGTGGAGGAGAGGATCAGCAATATACATCAGTGTTTTCATTTACAGTCTAAAAAGCATAGGCGAGTTTCATTTTATGTATTTCTTTAATAGAAAAAAAACCCTTCTGCTTGCTGACTGACTAAATCAGATATCAAAAGTTAATGCCATGTTCTCCTTAAATATTCCCTTTGTTTTATTTTGCTGGTTTATGATTTATTAAATATAAAAAAATAATAGAAAACATAACACAAATATATGTCAGTGAAGTATGTTTAATTTATTCATGATTTAATTAATCGTTTTACAATATGATGATCATTTCAAAACACTTGAGTGGTTTATATTAAACAGCTGGAATAATTTCACACTTCATAGTAAAGCACACTTCAATAACGCCAGGCACCTGGAGCTCATTGTGTTTTGGGGCGTATTTCACCACTGATTGTGATTCGATTTGGATCCCAGACACAGTCTTCTTCAAGGCCGCTTGATACCATGCCACATCCTGGAGGGCACCAGGCAGTGTCGTACCCCTGATCATGCCAGGTTTTCTGCAGTGGATGACGTTGATGGTCAATCTTCTTCACTTTCCCAACATTGACCCTCACTCTCAGAACCACTCTCTGGTTCTCAGGTAGATCTAAAGGGTATCTGGAGGCCTTCTTTAGATCTCGGCTGAGGTAGACGCCACGTCCAAGCATGCCATCAGAAGACTGCTTGAAGCCAGAGACTTTGATTTTTTCAGCAGCCTCCCTGGACGTGCCATGATACATTCTGTAGACTTGACCACAAACTGGTTCTCTGTAACTCTGAAGGCGTGGTGGAGCACCTGGACCCAAGTCATCTTCAGCCCACATGTTTGCACCTGGACAAATTTTTGAAAAATGTATTGATACATATTTATAGTCATTTATATTTATTAAATATATATATAAAAAAAAATAATAGAAAACTTAACTCAAAGATATGTCAGTGAAGTATGTTTAATTTGTTCATAATTTATTTAATTGTATTACAATATGATGATCATTTCAAAGCACGTGGTTTATATTAAACAGCTGGTATAATTTCACACTTCATATGAAAGCACACTTCAAAAACGGCAGACACCTTGAGCTCCTTGTGTTTTGGGGCATATTTCATCAATAACTGTGATTCGTTTTGGATCCCAGACACAGTCTTCTTCGAGGCCACTTGCCACCATGCCACATCCTGGAGGGCACCAGGCAGTGTCGTACCCGTGATCATGCCAGGTTTTCTGCAGTGGATGACCTTGATGGTCAATCCTCTTCACTTTCCCAACATTGACCCTCACTCTCAGAACCACTCTCTGGTTCTCAGGTAGATCTAAAGGGTATCTGGAGGCCTTCTGTAGATCTCGGCTGAGGTAGACGCCACGTCCAAGCATGCCATCAGAAGACTGCTTGAAGCCAGACCGTTGGATTTTTTTCAGCAGCCTGCCTGGTTGTGCCATGATACATTATGTAGACTTGACTATCTGCTGGTTCTCTGTAACTCTGAAGGCTTGGAGGAGCACCTGGACCCAAGTCATCTTCAGCCCACATGTTTGCACCTGGACACATTTTTAAAAAATGTATAGAAACTTTAGAATAATTTTACCCAATCACTAGCAAACTACTTACAACGAAAGACATAATAAGAAACAAAATAGCATTAAAAATCACTTATATTAGGATATATTAGGCTTTTTAAACACTATGAACAACAAACTATGACCCATTTGCACAAAAATAAAGTGGTGTCTTACCTCTGATGTCGTTTCTAAAGCTGGTCACTTCCTCCTGAAAGCAGGTATATAAATAGCAGATCTTTCAGGGTGTGTCCATGATGAAAGGCGTTCCATTGAGTTTTTACGATTTGGTTATAAACAAATTTCCAGTGGAGTTTAAGTTTCATTTCTGCTGTTGAGGACTGTTTGCCCCACATAATTAAAAACTACTTACACAGCTATGACAGAAAGATAGATGTGTCAGAGAAAACATCAATGTGACACAGCACTGATATCATTATTATTATTATTTTATGTTAGTATTATTAGTATAATTTGCGTATTAGGAGGCCTGAGGTATAAACACCACGTACGAGCATGCCACAAAAAGACAGACGAAGCTCCCTCTTTTCTAAATTTATTTGCAGCTTTCATGTAACTGAACCACAAAACAAGTAAGCATCAACCTTGAAATAAACAGTTAAACAGAAATATAACTGTAGTTGACGTAATATTATCAATAATGTAATATATTTTCTGGTTCATCATTTTGAAAGGGCTGTGAAAGTATTCCTAATAATCGGAGATGTATGGTATGCTTGTGTGCTGCTTTTACCTTTCTAAGGACAAATGCAGACTGAACTGAAGTGAAAGGATGTTTATGTGACGTTTACCCTGAGCCTGCTTTTGATTAAAATGTCTGTTATGCTAATCCCAGCATACACACCACTTCTGAAACTCACCAGACCGGTTCAAAAGCAAATCACGGTATGGCCAGAAAATGCCACCTCAGCACTGCAGGACTGCTTCCAGGACACAGACTGGAACATGTTTAAAGAGGCGGCCACCTACAACAACCACACAGACCTACAGGAGTACACTGAAACTGTGACTGCTTACATCAAAAGTGCATAGATGATGTGACAGTCACCAAGACCATCACCACACGTGCCAACCAGAAGCCATGGATGACAGCAGAGGTTCGTGGGCTGCTAAAGACCAGAGATGAAGCATTCAGATCAGGAGATAAAGCAGCCCTCAAAACAGCAAGAGCCAATCTGTCTCATGGCATCAAGAAGGCAAAACATCAGTATGCTAAAAAAATCAATAACAACTTCAGCGACAGTAAAGACACTCGGACCCTGTGGCAAGCCATTCAGACCATCACTGACTACAAGGCCCCGCCACAGGCCAGTGACGATGACACATCCCTACCAGAGGCACTCAACCACTTCTACTCACGATATGAGATACAGAACGACACACCTGCACAGAAACTACCCACATCTCCAAACGACCAGGTACTCTGTCTCTCCCCAGCTGATGTAAGGAAGACCCTATCCAGGATTAACCCACGAAAGGCTGCGGGCCCTGACAACATACCTGGACGTGTACTGAGAGACTGTGCTGCACAGCTGACGAATGTCTTAACAGACATCTTCAACATCTCGCTGAGCCAGGCAGTCATCCCCACGTGTCTCAAATCCACCTCCATAATCCCAGTACCAAAGAAGTCACATGTGTCCTGTCTGAATGACTATCGTCCCATAGCACTGACCCCAATCATGATGAAGTGCTTTGAGAGGTTAGTCATGCATCACATCAAGTCCAGTCTCCCAAGCACGCTGGACCCATTCCAGTTTGCATATCGTCCAAACCGTTCCACGGACGATGCAATATCCACCACTCTCCACCTAGCTCTTACTCACCTGGAACAGAAGGACTCCTATGTAAGAATGCTGTTCATCGACTTCAGCTCAGCATTCAATACAATAATCCCACAACAGCTCATCCACAAACTAAACTTGCTGGGCATTAACACCTCCCTCTGTAATTGGATCCTGGACTTTTTAACTGCAAGACCTCAGTCAGTCCGTATCGGCCGCAACACCTCGAGCACTACCACACTGAGCACAGGGGCCCCACAAGGCTGTGTGCTCAGCCCGCTGCTCTTCACGCTGCTGACCCACGACTGCACTGCCAAGTCCAGCTCCAACCACATCATCAAGTTTGCTGATGACACAACTGTGGTGGGCCTCATCAGCAACAACGATGAAACGCACTACAGAGAGGAAGTGGCACAGCTGGCTGAATGGTGTGGTGCTAACAACCTGTCCCTCAATGTGAGTAAGACAAAAGAGGTTGTGATGGACTTCAGGAGAAACTCTGTTGACCACCCCCCACTGACCATCGACGGCTCAACCGTGGAGAGAGTTGGTAGCACTAAATTCCTGGGGGTGCACATCACAAAGGATCTCACCTGGACCACCAACGTCACGTCACTCAACAAGAAGGGACAACAGCGCCTCTACTTTCTCCGTCGGCTGAAAAGGGCAAGTCTCCCTCCACCCATCCTCACCACCTTTTACAGGGGCACCATTGAGAGTGTGCTGACCAGCTGCATCACTGTCTGGTATGGGAACTGCAGTGCTGCTGACCGCAAGACCCTACAACGGACAGTGAACACTGCCGCAAAGATCATCGGTGCCCCTCTTCCCTCCATCCTGGACATTTTCCTTGCACGATGCTCCAGCAAGGCCTCCAGCATCGTGAAGGACCCCACCCACCCCTCCCACAACCTCTTCCAGCTCCTGCCATCAGGAAAAAGGTACCGGAGTATCAAAGCTCGCTCTGTCAGATTGCTCAACAGCTTCTTTCCCCAGGCTGTGAGAGCTCTTAACTCCAATCTCCCTGCCCCCGCTCTGAAACCATGAACACCTCAGCCCCCCAACTCATAAATAACTACTGACAAATTTCTCCTAAGTGCAATTCTGGGTGTGCTACACACAGGTGAGTGGGCTATACAAACCACCTGTAGTAACGCACTCGTCCCACTATATGCACACTAGACACTTTCTATAAACACTCCCTGCAACAAAGACTCAATAAGATAATATATGTTTACTTGAATATTGCACTACAAAAAAATGTTTACTGGAGCATTGCACTACTAACTCCTTTGCACTATGCGCTGCTTCCCACAAAATCTCTCTTTCGAACAATTTAATGTAAAAATATATATTTCCTGCACAATTTCATGTACAAATATCTCTTTAGCACTATTTCATGTACAGTATTTATGTAAAGTTCTTGTACAATCTCAGTTTGTGTATGTGTAGTCAACTAGGTATAGTAGTTATAGTATATGTATAGTCAGATGGTTAAACTGTTGTATAGCCCTATTGTGTTTATTTTATTTTATTTTTTTTCCTATATTTGCATTGCTGTATGTGTATCTCATGTCTAACTAGTATGTAGCACCGTGGTCCTGCGAGACACGACATTTCGTTCCACTATATGTCCACACATGTAGTAGAATGACAATAAAGCTCAACTTGAACTTGAACTTGAACTTGAAAATGGAAATCAGCAGACCTTTAGCCATAAAAATCATTCAGATATAGTCTTAAAAAACTAGAAGTTTTTAAAGTTAAAAATAAATAGTTGTGTTGGTGTCACAGCTCAAGGGAAGCACGGGAACGAGGAGACGAGGAATTCACAAAAGGAGAGAGTTTTTAATTCAAACAGGATTTTTAATTCAGACTGACAAACATGAACTGAATGGACTGGGGCTTATAAAGACAGGGAAATCAAGACACACCTAACAAATTAACAATCAGTCTGGGGAGAAACTGGGTCACAAGCAACACATGGAGATCAAAAACACAACAAAACAGTCCAGGGACCAGCGGGGACGATGGAGAGAGGAGAGGGGGCAGTTTGACTTCCAGTTCAGTTTCCCAGTCAATAAAATCCTCCTCCATGTACAGCAACCCCAGATGGACCATCCTCGGACGATAGCGCTCTGCACGCGGTATTCAAACTTGCGTTGTAGAAAGATCAGAGCGCGCCGTCCGGGTAGCTGGTGGCATTAGCTAACAACAGGAACAGTCTAGTATGGTCCTCAAGAGATCGTTCCCCATGCTCCTGCAGGAGGAGGGGGAGGAATTCAGGCTGGACAAGGGAATCTATGGGGACACAAAGGGAGAAAAAAAAAAAACCACTGAGATAAAAATGAGGAAACAACACAGAGGTTACTGTATTGGGTCGGTCTTTCTGTCACAGCTCAAGGGAAGCACGGGAACCAGAAGACAAGGAGCTCACAAAAAAAAAAAAAAAAAAAAAAGAGTATTTAATTCAAACGGGAACACAGAACGCAGGCAGGGTAGACACTCAAAGACTGATAAACATGAACTGAATGGACTGGGGCTTATAAAGACAGAACAATCAGGGTAAAACAAGACACACCTGGAGCAAATAAACAATCAGACTGGGGAGAAACTGGGTCACAGGGAACACATGGGTAGCAAAACACAACAAAACAGTTCAGGGGCGTGACAGTTGGCTATATATCCATACACATAATGATATAAGGAGACAAATGCTGATACAAAAAATGGCAATATAAAACAGTTTTTCAAACATAAATTCAGCGATTTTATTCAAATCAAAATTATTGTTGTGTTTCACTGCAAAAATGATTTCTTACTCAGCATTTTTGACTTGTCCAGTCATCTTAAAGTTCTTAATTTTGGAGAAAGGAAATTTGTTATATTAAGATTAAGATATTAAGTCTTGTGTTCGGAAACTTTGATCAAAATTAAATAAGTTTATGCTTGAAGCAAGAAAATATCTACCAATAGGCTTATTTTCCCTTTGAATTATTATTTTTTCCCCCTCACTGGCAGATATATTTTTTCTTCTTTTAAGCATAAACTCCCTTTGATCACATTTTCAGAAAAATAGACTTAAAATCTTAGGTCACTGTGCTTCTCATATATCTTGATTTAAGAATGTTTAGGTATTTGTATTGGAAATTAAAAATTATGTTATTAAAAATTACTGTTGCACAGTGTATGATAATAAAAAAAATAGCTGTAGTACAATAATGCATTTTTTTTATCTGTAATGTAACTGAAAGATGACTGAAATATGTATATAATGTAACATAAACATATTCATATCAATATTAATTAATATGTCTGGCTTTAGCATCAGAACATTAAATAAAGCAACCATCATTTCACCGCACACTTTGTATTAAACAGCTTCTTCTGTACTTGGACAAACCAGTCTACAAAACTGAAATAAAAGTTTATATATCAAAGAATTATATTGGTTTAATTATATTCAACATTTTCAGATGATTCTACAAGAACTTTGGTCCTTTTGCATTGGAGAAATTAGATTATTTGATTGAATATATAGTTGATTGAATAGATTTATGATCAAGCACCATATATATTTTGACAAAAATAAAGTGGCTTGCTAACACTGAATGCAGACCTTCTGAAAGCAGATTTATGAACTGTAAGCTAATTCAGGGTGTGTTCACAACAGAAATTATACTTTAGCAAAAGAATAAGGTTTCACTTTCACAGGAATTGCAAAGAGACCCATATGATTCTCCAAGCCCAATATATTGATAAGTCTGAAGTAAACAGGGTGTGATTTGTGTCATTGTTACAGGTTTAATTATTTTTTTATCAAACAGGAATCAAAACAAGCAGAAACGTCTCAGGTTACCCATGTAACCATGGTTCCCTGAGAAGGGGAACGAGACACTGCGTCCCCTAGAGGACACTTTGGGGAACGCCCTCGGCGGGACTGGTGTCTGAAGTGCATATGGAACACGACAATGAACTTGACATTGGCCTATGACGTGTTACTGGTGCGACCATAAGTATAAAGGGGCACCTGTAGAACATGTCATCAGCTTCTTGTCTGAAGGAGAAGTGCACAGGAATGCCTGAAGCATGGCAAGGGGACGCAGTGTCTCGTTCCCCTTCTCACGGAACCATGGTTACATGGGTAACCTGAGACGTTCCCTATCGAATGGGAACTCGCACTGCGTCCCCTAGAGGACACTTTGGGTAACGAATACCCACGCTGCCATGCTGAAGGAACGAGTGCCTTATCAGCAGGCACAAGCCAGGAACCCTAAGAAGTTCTCATCCCCAGAAATACACCAGCAACAGCCAACACACTGTAAGGGTCAGAGTTGAAGCGGGCCAGCTTCTGTATCCACGACCCTAAGTGAAATGAGAGGGCCTTATTGCACAACAGTGCTAGGAATTTGGAAAGCGAGAGGCGATACTACCCCTCTTCCTAACCGTAGTGTTGTGTTTACACAGTTGTTATTACAAATAAGGAACACTAGGGGGAGATATAGCACTAGATAATGAAGAGAGCAGAGAAGAAAGAAGTGATAGAGAGAAGTGTGTTCGGTCTGGATTAAAGTGCTGTTGATCCAAGGAATTCGTGTGCCATTGTATTTTTTATAGTTTGTAAAAGTAAGTTCAATACAACAAATTGGCGACGAGGTGGTTTTACAACTATACTATGCAACAATGGCTACACTGAATGCTCCATTCCCAGATTTATTTCTACCTTGCCCGGGTGAGCCTAGCATTCCATTTACAACGTGGATAAGGATGTTCAGCAACTATCTCCTCGTCGTGGGAGCTACAGGTGATGCTTGGCCAGAGGCGAGGAAACGAGCCTTACTGCTTCATTGCTTAGGAACTGAAGGGCAGAGGATTTTTTATACCTTACCAGAAACTGGAGATACACTAGAGACTGCTATCACTGCACTGAGCACACATTTCACACCTGCCATAAATGTCGTGGTGGAGCGTCATAATTTCCGGAAACGAGTACAAGGTGCTCATGAGTCCATAGTGAATTATATAGCTGCACTGAGACAGTTAGCAGCGACTTGTGACTTTCCTAATACAGAGGACATGATTCGAGATCAACTCATAGAACATGTGTCAGATCCCCGGATTCGTGAGAGACTTCTCCTAAGACCTAACCTTACTTTGGCAGAAGCCATCGCAATTGCGACCCAGGTTGAGTCTGCATCAGAACAAGCAAAGGCCATTGGAGAATTCCCGTGCAAGCCGTTCAAATTCATCAAAAGGCTCATCAGCGCAAACAGTAAAGAACCACGTCCACCGAAAAGATTACTCCAAAACCTTATGCACCTGCTGCGCATGCATGCTCATGTTTTCATTGTGGTTCTAGTGGACACGTGGCTAATGCAAGGGAGTGCCCAGCAACAAGAGCAGTGTGTAAGAACTGTAAAAAGAAAGGACACTTTGCACGCGTGTGTCGTTCGACTCCAACACACACCGTTAGAGAAGTTGTCTTACCTGAGTACACCTTACTGTTAATCCAAGAATCCAGCACACTAAATAAAATTCAGTGTGCTGTGGGCATTCAAACACCAAATTCCTTTGCAACTGTGGAACTAACCGTGGATACTGGTGCATCCGTTTCAGTTCTGCCTCGATCGGTGTATGAAGAGAATTTCATGGGCACACACCTGCAGCCATCGGCCGCACGATTAGTTACTTACTCGTGCTTGCCTATTGAGGTGCTTGGCTGCATGCCAGCTACTGTTCTTAAAGACAACGTCAAATGTCTTGCCACCTTCTTCATTGTAGAGTCAGGGACTGCTTTAATGGGGATGGACTTGATATCTTCTCTCCAGCTCTGCATTGAAGGGAATAAAATTACTTCTGCACGAGTCTCCAACTTACCTGCTTCTCCTCCTCCGAGGCCGCTGATGCAGCTTTGCTCTTCCACACCTCACACTGAGACAGGCTGTGTGAAAGGTTTCATGCACAAGGTGAAAGTCTTACCCACTGCTGTACCTGTGCGACAAAAATTACGACATCTTCCCTTCTCAGTGTGTGCTTCTGTGTCCGGCGAGCTGGAGCGCCTTCTCGCCGCAGGTGTAATAGAGAAGGTGGATGCCTCACCGTGGATTTCACCTATTGTGGTGACACAAAAGAAAACAGGAGGAATCAGAATGTGTGTTGACTTGAGGGAGCCTAATAAGGCCATTATAGTGGACGCTTACCCTCTTCCACACATGGATGAGACTCTAGCTGCTTTGGCAGGTGCAACAGTTTTTTCCACCATTGACCTGGAAAATGCTTACCATCAGGTTCCGCTCCACCCAGATTGCCGGGACCTTACAGCCTTTATCACACACGACGGGCTGTTTCGTTTTTGCCGTGTTCCGTATGGTCTAGCATCAGCCCTGGCTGCATTTCAAAAAATGATGTCGATCATACTCAAAGGCATCCCCAATGTACAGAATTATTTAGATGACATCATCTGCTTCGGACGTACACAGCAAGAACATGACATTGCATTGAATGCAGTGCTCAAATGTCTCAGCGAGGCTGGTTTGCGAATGAATGAGAAAAAGTGCAATTTCAGTCAGTCCGGTCTGCGTTTTCTCGGGCACATGGTGAATGGAGACGGTATCCAACCTGATGGAGAACATTTGCAAGCAATAACGCAGGCTCCAGCTCCGACTGATGCCACCAGCCTGCGCTCCTTCCTGGGTATGTTATCCTGGTATAACAAGTTCCTACCTAATTATGCCACACTCGTTGAACCATTGCGTGCATGCCTGCGCCAGGATTCTGAATTTGAATGGACTGAGAAGGCCCAGCAAAGCTTCATGGAGGTAAAGAAATACTTAGTGAACAGTCCAGCACTTGCCCTGTTTAACCCAGACCTGCCTGTCATGGTGTCCACTGATGCATCTGATTATGGTCTGGGGGCGATATTATCACAGGTGCACCCAGACCACAGTGAACGTACTGTGGCATTTGCGTCACGAACTTTAACTCCGGCTGAAAGGCGCTATTCAACTGTGGAGAAGGAGGCTTTAGCGTTTGTCTGGGCAGTCGAAAAGTGGCGCACATACCTCTGGGGCAGGCGTTTCACATTGCGCACTGATCACCAGGCATTGACAAATTTACTGTCTACACGGGGAGCCGGACGGGCCCGGGATGCGTATTGCATGGTGGTCAGCCCGCCTTCTTTGCTTCACTTACGATGTGGTGTATCGTGCTGGCTCATCAAACCATGTTGCGGACTGCCTGTCACGGTTACCCCTTCCTCTTACCTCTGCTTCCAACCTGGACGATGAACCAGAGCTGGTTGCGCTGCTGTCTACCTCCTTGATTGCGATTTCACCAAACGAGTTTGAAACTGCTGCAGCCTCGTGTCCTGAACTGACCTCTGTGCGTACGCAAATCGAGAAAGGCTGGCCGAGTTCCATAAAAGCTGTGCATACCGACCTGCAACCATATTATCATGTAAGGAATGAACTGAGTGTCAAGGACAATGTGATATTCAGAGACACCCGTCTAGTAGTTCCAGTGACATTGCGACACTCAATAATAGTGCTCGCACATGAGAGTCACCAGGGAATCGTACGGACAAAGCAGCGCTTACGTGAGCTGTACTGGTTCCCTGGAATGGATAAAGTGATCCAGATGCAGGTCTCCTCATGCGAGTTGTGTCAAAAATTGGATAAATCTGCACGGACTGTGACCGCCCCTCTCCAACCAGTACTCTTCCCAGATGTACCATGGAGTAAGCTGGGCATGGACATTGTTGGTCCGTTTGACACTGCTGTTTGGGATTGCAAGTACGCTATTACCTTGATTGACTACCATTCCAAATGGCCGGAAGTGGATTTACATCATCCGTGACCACTGCAGTTGTAATTGACTTTCTCAATGGTGTCTTTAGTCGCCATGGTTACCCGGTTGAGTTGGTTACAGATAACGGGCCACAATTCACTTCAGATGTGTTCATAACCTTCCTGCAAGAACGAGGCATTACTCCAGTACGCACAGCTGTGCGGCGAATGGTGCCATAGAACGCTTTAACAGGGTTCTTAAGTCAAGTCAAGTCAAGTCACCTTTATTTATATAGCGCTTTTACCAATACAGATTGTGTCAAAGCACTTAACAGTATCAAATTGGAGGACAGAGTGTCAGTAATATATAATGATAAGATTAAACACTCAATTTTCAGTTAAAGGCATTTCATTATTGAATTCAGAGATGTCATTGTCTAGCTCAGTTTAGTTTAAATAGTATATGAGCAATCAAATCGGTGATAATCGCTAGAAATTAGGTGTCCCCAACTGAGCAAGCCAGAGGCGACAGCGGCAAGGAACCAAAACTCCCTCTGAGACAGAATGGAGAAAAAAACCTTGGGAGAAACCAGGCTCAGTCGGGGGGCCAGTTCTCCTCTGACCAGACGAAAACCACAGTTCAAAAGTTTCAAGTTCTAACAATAGTAGTATTATGTAGTTAGGAATTGTATTATATTTTTAGTTATATTTTTTTAGTTTTATTGTATTTTAATCGAGGTCTCTGGGGTTAATCTGGGTGTCCTGGTCTCCGCTGACGATCAGGGCTGCAGACATCATCTCTTGGTGCTGATCCACCATCTGATCATAGGAAAGAAACAGACAAATATTAGCGTAGATGCCATTCTACTTACGATGTAACGAGTACATCGTGTGTTATGGGAAGTGTTCGCGATTCTGGTTGATCTAATTAATGCAGCCTAACAATCCTTTAACGGATTTGAATAATAGAAGCGTATTAGTGTGTTATGTGTACGCCAGGATAAAGAGATGGGTCTTTAATCTAGATTTAAACTGACAGAGTGTGTCTGCCTCCCAAACAGTGTTAGGTAGATTGTTCCAGAGTTTGGGTGCTAAATAGGAAAAGGATCTGCCGCCCGCAGTCGATTTTGATATTCTAGGTATTATCAAACGGCCAGAGTTTTGAGAACGCAGCGGACATGGTGGACTATAATGCGACAAGAGCTCGCTCAAGTACTGAGGAGCTAAACCATTCAGGGCTTTATAAGTAATTAACAAGATTTTAAAATCGATCCGATGTTTGATAGGGAGCCAGTGCAGTGTTGACAGAACCGGGCTAATATGGTCATATTTCCTGGTTCTAGTAAGGACTCTAGCTGCTGCATTTTGGACCAACTGTAGTTTGCTGATCAAGCATGCAGAACAACCACCCAATAAAGCATTACAATAGTCTAACCTTGAGGTCATAAACGCATGAACTAACATTTCTGCATTTGACGTTGAGAGCATAGGTCGCAATTTAGATATGTTTTTGAGATGAAAAAAACGCAGTTTTACAGATGCTAGAAACATGGCTTTCAAATGAAAGCTTGCTATCGAACAGCACACCTAGGTTCCTGACTGATGAAGAAGAATTGACAGAGCAGCCATCAAGTGTTAGATAATGTTCTAGGTTGTTACATGTGGGGTTTTTAGGTCCGATAATTAACACCTCTGTTTTTTCAGAATTTAGCAGTAAGAAATTACTCGTCATCCAGTTTTTTATATCGACTATGCATTCCGTTAGTTTCTCAATTTGGTGCGTTTCACCGGGCCGCAAAGAAATATAGAGCTGAGTATCATCAGCATAACAGTGAAAGCTAACACCATGTCTCCTGATAATATCTCCCAAGGGTAACATGTAAAGCATGAAAAGTAACGGCCCTAGTACTGAGCCTTGAGGTACTCCATACTGCACTTGTGATCGATATGATAGCTCTTCATTCACTGCTACGAACTGATGGCGGTCAGATAAGTATGATTTGAACCATGCTAAGGCGCTTCCACTAATGCCAACAAAGTTTTGTAGTCTATTCAAAAGAATGTCGTGGTAGATAGTGTCGAACGCAGCGCTAAGATCCAGTAGAACTAATAAAGAGATACAACCACGATCAGATGATAGAAGCAGGTCATTTGTAACTCTAATGAGAGCAGTCTCAGTACTATGATACGATCTAAATCCTGACTGGAATTCCTCACAGATATAATTTTTCTCTAGGAAGGAATATAATTGTGAGGATTAAGGACTGTGTACAGTCGGCTATAGTACAGTCTAAGCCATGGAAGCGTACGGTTACTGACTTTCTCCAAGTTTACCGTTCTACTCCACATTCCACCACGGGAGTTTCACCCTTTGAACTGCTCCACGGGCGGAAGATGAGAACAAAACTGAACATCGCACTTCATCTTCCTGCCAGTATGCTCCAGCCAGTGACTGTTCATGAGCGAGTTGTCCTTAAGCAATCACAGATGAAGCGCTAAACTGATGCTAAACGCAGTGCAAAACCATGTGTCCTAAAAAAGGGGGACCGGGTGCGAGTGCGTAAGCCATTTCATGTGCCGAAGGGACATTGCAAATTTTCAGACCCTGTTGGAATTGAGGAACAAGTGGGCCCATATACCTATTTACTAGAGGATGGAAGGAAATGGCATTTGTCGCAATTGGCACCAGCTGTTCAGATGCCTAATCTGTCACCTGAGCAGGCGAAGGAAACTTCTGCCTGTAATAAAACAGAGAACTCTCAGCGGGCCGAGGGGCGTCCGTCAAGAACATGCAGGCCTCCCTTGTGGCTCAAGGATTTCAAGATGTAAATGCATAGTTACATGTTGCCTTTACGTTGGTTCTGTTCCTGTTACATACATTTGTCAAGTCAAGTCAAGTTCAAGTCAAGTTGAGCTTTATTGTCATTCCGCTACATGCGGGGGCATACAGTGGAACGAAATGTCGTGCCTCACAGGACCACGGTGCTACATAAATACAGGCATACAGCAATGAAGTAAAACAATATAAACCTATACACAACTATCCTACTGATAGATTTGAATATAAAATATGCTATATATAAAATAATTTTTTACCTGTACATAAACTAAAAAAAATACAAACAATACAAACTATATGAGTGCTTCAGATAAATACTATACATGTGCGAAGAGAAACATTGTGAGTCAGCAGCTGGCTGGGAAATAGTGCAGGATGATTTGTAGTGCATGAGCATGTAAACATATGTGTATTACTGAGTCTTTTTGTGGGATTTGTATACACACAGCAGTGTGTGTGAAAAGTGACTAGTGCGCATAGAGGAGGAGAGTGTGCTACTACAGGTGCTTTGTATAGGCCCACTCACCTGCGTGTAGCACACTTCGATTGCACAAAAAAAGAGTTCTATAAGTTTCAGATGGTCCATATTTCAGGAGGTAGGGGGTTTGTATGGGGGTTCAGAGAGGGGCGGGGTGATTTGAGTTCAGGGCTCTCACAGCTTGGGGGAAGAAGCTGTTGAGCAGTCTGGCAGAGCGGGCTCTGATGCTCTGGTACCGTCTTCCTGATGGTAGGAGCTGAAAGAGACTGTGGGAGGGATGGGTGGAGTCCTTCACGATACTGTTGTCTTTGCTGGAGCATCGTGTGAGGAAAATGTCCAGGATGGAGGGGAGGGGGGCACCAATGATCCTTGCAGCTGTGTTCACTGTCCGCTGGAGGGTCTTGCGGTCTGCTGCGGTACAGTTCCCGTACCAGACAGTGATGCAGCTGGTCAGCACACTCTCAATGGTGCCCCTGTAGAAAGTGGTGAGGATGGGTGGAGGGAGACTTGCTCTTTTCAGCCGGCGGAGGAAGTGTAGGCGCTGTTGTGCCTTCTTGGAGAGTGACATGGTGTTGGTGGTCCAGGTGAGATCCTCTGTGATGTGCACCCCCAGGAATTTAGTGCTGCTGACTCTCTCCACAGGCGAGCTGTCGATGGTCAGTGGGGGGTGGTCAACAGAGTTCCTTCTGAAGTCCATCACAACCTCCTTCGTCTTACTCACATTGAGGGACAGGTTGTTAGTGCCACACCATTTCGCCAGCTGTGCCACTTCCTCTCTGTAGTGCGTTTCATCGTTGTTGCTGATGAGACCTACCACTGTTGTGTCATCAGCGAACTTGATGATGTGGTTAGAGCTGGACTTGGCAGTGCAGTCATGGGTCAGCAGTGTGAAGAGCAGCGGGCTGAGCACACAGCCTTGTGGGGCACCTGTGTTCAGTGTGGTAGTGCTCAAGGTGTTGTTGCCGACACGGACTGACTGAGGTCTTCCGGTTAGAAAGTCCAGGATCCAATTACAGAGGGAGTTGTTGTGGAATGTTTATGAGTTGTTGTGGAATTATTGTGTTGAATGCTGAGCTGAAGTCAATGAACAGCATTCTAACATAAGAGTCTTTGTTTTCTAGGTGGGTAAGAGCCAGGTGGAGGGTGGTGGAGATTGCATCGTCTGTAGAGCGGTTTGGACGGTATGCAAACTGGAGCGGGTCGTGTGTGTTGGGGAGGCTGGTTTTGATCTTGTGCATGACTAACCTCTCAAAGCACTTCATTATGATTGGAGTTAGTGCTATGGGACGGTAGTCATTTAGACAGGACACAGGTGATTTCTTTGGTACCGGTATGATTGATGTGGATTTGAGACATGTGGGGACGACTGCCTGGCTCAGCGAGGTGTTGAAGATATCTGTTAGGACATCTGTCAGCTGTGCAGCACAGTCTTTCAGTACACGGCCAGGTATGTTGTCGGGACCCGCAGCCTTGCGTGGGTTGATCCTAGATAGGGTCTTCCTTACGTCGGCTGGAGACAGACAGAGCGCCTGGTCGTTGGGAGGTGTGGGCAGTTTTTGTGCAGGTGTGTCATTCTGCATTTCAAACCGTGAGTAAAAGTGGTTGAGTGTATCTGGGAGGGATGTGTCATCATCACAGGCCTGTGGCGGGGGCTTGTAGTCTGTGATGGTCTGAATGGCTTTCCACAGACTCCGTGTGTCTTTGCTGTCTGTGAAGTGATTATTGATTTTTTGAGCATATGACCGTTTTCCATTTTGGATGCTGCGGGACAGATTGGCTCTTGCTGTTTTGAGGGCTGCTTTATCTCCTGATCTGAAAGCTTCATCTCTGGTCTTTAGCAGCCCGCGAACCTCTGCTGTCATCCATGGCTTCTGGTTGGCGCGTGTGGTGATGGTCTTGGTGACTGTCACATCATCAGTGCACTTTTTGATGTAAGCAGTCACAGTCACAGTCACATTTGGTTATAGTGTAAGCAATAATCTGTTCAGTAAGTTCTTAAATGGGAAGTAGTATTCAAATAATTGTACTTTCTTGGGTACACTGGGTAATTGCTTATAGGGATGTTTTGTTATTATTATTCATAATTAGTTGTAAGGTTTAGATCTTACGTCGTGGGGGGATGCTGTGTTTACACAGTTGTTATTACAAATAAGGTTATTACAAAACACTAGGGGGCACTAGATATAGCACTAGATAATGAAGAGAGCAGAGAAGAAAGAAGTGATAGAGAGAAGTGTGTTCGGTCTGGATTAAAGTGCTGTTGATCCAAGGAATTCGTGTGCCATTGTATTTTTTATAGTTTGTAAAAGTAAGTTCAATACAACACGTAGTATCTCAAAGGTTACAGCAAGAGTGGGACACGAGTCGCAGAATAGCCCACTAACTCTGCATACCTCTCATCTCTTAGTGCAAACAGAGGAAAACATTCCCCCGGTGCGATATCATACAGTACATAAAAAGAAGTGGGAACGCGAGAAGCGATACTGCCCATCTACTTTAAATCATATAAGATTGTGAGGATTAGAGCCGAGGAAGTGGGCCGCGAGCCGCGGAATAGCCCACCATCTCTGAATACCTGTCACATCAGTGCGTATCGCACGGTAAATAAAAGAAGTGGGAATGCAAGAAGCGATACTGCCCATCTACTTTAAATCATATAAGATTGTGAGGATTAGAGCCGAGGAAGTGGGACGCGAGCCGCGGAATAGCCCACCATCTCTGCATACCTCTCACAATGTTAAGCGTAATACAGAGGCCTGCTTATAGTGTAACAGATAAAGAAGTGGGAAATGCAAACTGCAATACTGCCCACCTTCTCAACACATCTTATAATCTTGTGCAGTACGAAGGCAACCTGCCGTTTATATGACATAATAAGTTGGAATCAAGGATTCTGCCCAACTTTCTAAACCCATAACACAATTCGTATAAGAAAGAGAATAATAACTGAGGAAGTGGGACGCGATTTGCGGAATAGCCTACGCTCCTCAGCACATCTCATAACCTAACACCGATACAACGGGAAACCGCCGTTGTACTGGGAAAACTACGAATTGAAATTAGGGACTGATTCCTACACAGGATGAAAATAAAGTAAGGAAGAAAATAGTATTCAACCAAGGCTAGGACTAAGGGGCTTTATTAACAAAGGTTTTGCTTTTGTCTTTTTTTTAAACCGTAAATAAACACAGCCCTTCGAATTGCCTTTCTTGGCATCGATAACGTCCCTGAGGTCCTGTCTCTGCCTTACGCGAGGTTGCTGCCTAGTGCCCCGACCCCTCGGGGGCGGTGCTCTTGCAGCTATGCTCGCCTTCTGACTCTGCTGCCAGCTGGGCCCGGCAGCCAGCTCAGCTTCAGGTGATTGCCCGGACGGACGCCGCTTACGGCGAGGGATGTAGTGCTCAAACGCCACTGACTTAACCTTCGCCTCCCTGAACTTACGGACCACTGTCTCGACAGCAGCTCCGAAAAGCCCGGCAGGCGAAACCGGGGCATCAAGGAGAAAAGACCTGTCCTTCTCCTTTAGCCCCGACAGATTAAGCCACAAATGCCTCTCCGTGACAACGAGCGCCGCAAGGGAGCGTCCGATGGCGCGAGCCGCTTGCTTGGTCGCACGGAGGGCAAGGTCACATGAGCGGCGGAACTCCTCGATTTCAACAGGAGCCACACCCCCTGCGGCATCAGCGTCCCTTAGCAGATCCGCCTGGTAAGCCTGCAATAAAGAAATAGTATGCAGGGTACCGCCCGCCTAGCCGCTGCATATGCCTTGCCGACGAGCCTAGACGTAAACTGGCACGGCTTCGAAGGCAAAGTAGGAGCCCTCCACGAAGATGCCAGGGGAGCAGCGAGATAACCCGCAAGAGACTCCTCCATCCGAGGCATCTTCGTGTACCCGCTGTCTTCCAACCCCTTCACATTAGCATAGTTGGACTTGCTAGGGGGAAAGACGCGGGCAGAAAAGGGATTCCTCCATGACCTCAACAGCTCGCTGTGAAGCTCAGGGAGGAACGGAAGGCTCGGGGGGGCGGAAGCGTTTATGACCCGCTAGGAAGCGCTCATCCAGACAGCTAGTAGACGTGCGTTCCTGCACCTCCGCTGACCAGTCCAGGGTTAACCTGGCAGTTGCGCGGGCCATGACGTCCAGGAGTTCCCCATACGCGGGTGACGAGGAGGAGGCGGTTTGTGATGTAGCGTATACCTCGACTCCTGTCACGTCTATCCCGGATCGGAAGAAACCGGGGACCGGGCTTCCAGATTCGGTTCGAGAGCCACAGAGCTGGCGACCAAGGATTGGGATAGGGAGAGACCCGTCCCAAGCTCATCGGCCAGATCTAACTGCGAGCCCCATGAGTGCAGACGGCGCTCTGCCTCGGCAGCAGCGGGTCCAGCACCACGAGTCGCAGACGCTTGGCTTCCGTCCTCTGTAAACAGAGCCAAGCGGGAGCGCAGCTGCCTCACTGTGAAACGATCTAAGTGAGCACAGCCGGCCCCCTCAAGAGCCGACCGTGCATGCTGCGCCCCAGGCACACTACACAAAGCTCATGTGATTCGCTAGGTGTGATGTACCTTTCACACGGTGGGACACATCTTTTAAAACTGCGCTCACTCATCACTTTTCAAGTTCTGCTTCACACACGCACACACAAACAAATGGCTCCTGAAGATAAGAAGCTGATGACGTGTTCTACAGGTGCCCTTTTATACTCATGGTCGCACCAGTAACACGTCATAGGCCAATGTCAAGTTCATTGTCGTGTTCCACATGCACTTCAGACACCGGTCCCGCTGAGGGCATTCCCCAAAGTGTCCTCTAGGGGACGCAGTGCGAGTTCCCATTCGATAGGGAACTGCATTTATATGCTAATGTTTTTTCTTTCTCTTTTATCATAATATTAAAATGTATAATATATTACATGTTTCATTCAAACTGTAAAAGACAAGATTATTAACTTTGTCTCCCAGTTTATTCCATTTGAAAAAATAAAAAATAAAAATCAAGTGTACCGTACAACAATTTTAAGTTTCAGTTTTACTTTGCAGTTCTGTTTTCCTGTAAATGCTCCACCTAACTGGAAACTATTGACAGATGGAGTCTAAAGTGGTCACATTCATGCCCAAGCATTTGCATAACTGTGTGTTGAGTAAATCAGGCAAATCACTGTTTTAAAGACTATTTTCATCTTCATGCATACAGAGGAGGGTGATCTTTCATGAGGAATCACAACTGACATAATTAAATACAAACAAACTCACAATAAATGACACTAAAAGTAACATTATCTATCTGATTCTGAATGTTTATTTTTACAGTCTAGTGATAAGTAAGTGCCTAAAAGACTATTACATCAAACAAAACAGAAAGCATTAGTAAACTTGTACATGTATGTTTTTAACAGTGAATTAACAAATAGTGTCAGTATAAAAGGTAGGCTATGTATACAGGTGCTGGTCATATAATTAGAATATCATCAAAAATTTGATTTATTTCACTAATTCCATTCAAAAAGTGAAACTTGTATATTATATTAATTCACTACACACAGACTGATGTATTTCAAATGTTTATTTATTTTAATTTTGATGATTATAACTGACAACTAAGGAAAATCCCAAATTCAGTATCAAAAGATGGCTGCTATGATTATGGGATATATTTCATAATGCGGTGGAGACTGCGCCTGACTGCGGATTGAGGGAACTGAACTCTGGAGGCCATTGGGAAGCACCCCAGCGCCCACCATAATAACTGCTGAAGTCTATTGAGGGCGCTGCATCAGTGTATAGTTGGATGTAGCCGAGATGAGAGATGTAGTCATTATGGAAAAGGAAATGTCGTTCCATGATGAGAGGTGTTGTTGCTGGAGGTGCATTTCCATGCATGCTATCTAATGTGACTATGTCGTGGACAGGGCTGGACTGGGACAAAAAATCGGCCCTGGAATATTTTGGTCCAGGCGGCCCACCACCACTTCTCTCTCTCTTTCTCTTTCTCTTTCTCTTTCTCTTTCTCTCTCTCTCTCTCTCTCTCTCTCTCTCTCTCTCTCTAACCCTTTAAGGGTTGGGAGATAACCTGGTAGAAATGTGTCAATCGTTTTGAGCGTCATGATGTAAGCTTATCATTTAAACGTGTTTTAAGCATTGTGGTTTAAAAACAATTTTTTTAAACTGCTCATGGACATTAAGCAGTAGGACAGAATTAATTTTGGCAAATGTGTGTGTTAAGACGGTTTCAGCCTGATACATGCAGCAGGCATGTGCTATTTTACAGATGAAAAGTTTTGAGAAGTTATGTACAGATGGACAGTCCTGAGATGTTAGGTTATGTATTGTTCAGGTGGAATATAGCCTGAGGGAAAAAGCTGTTCTTATGCTGTTCAGTGATGATTTATCTGTGTCCGAATGCAAGAACAGAAACAATGTTTTAGTATCGAAGGCCAAAATAGATCTCAATTAGGCTAATTCATGCACATGCATGCTCTTGTTTTCTTCTTTGTAAGATGGCAGAAGTGATGCAACTGGAAAATTGACATTTGCCAATGTCCCTTTAGGGGCTCAGTAACTTTACATGCAATGAATCAAAAATATATGAAAGTTTCACTTTTTGAAATGACTTGCAAGAAAAAATGAACTTTTTCACGACATTATAATTTATTGAGATGCACCTGTACATTGTATGGGTCAAAATTATCCATTTTTGTTTTATGCCAAAAATCATTAGGATATTAAGTAAAGATCATGTTCCATGAAGATATTTTGTAAATTTCCTACCGTAAATATATCAAAACTTCATTTCTGATTAGTAATATGCATTGCTAAGAACTTAATTTGAACAACTTTAAAGGTGATTTTCTCAATATTTAGATTTTTTTTTTTTGCACCCTCAGATTCCAGATTTTCAAATAGTTGTATCTCAGACAAATATTGTACGATCCTAACAAACCATACATCAATGGAAAGATTATTTATTCTGCTTTCAGATGGTATAAATCTTTTTTTTTTTTTTTAAAGGCCCTTATGACCAGTGATGGGAATAACGGCGTTATAAAATGCGAGTGTTGATGTGCCGTAAACTCTAGTGAAGGCGTCGCTTTCTCTCACATACAAGCACGCAAAGAAAGATACAGAGCAAGAGAGTCTTTCATAACATAAAGAATTGACGCGCTACATGTAAACGATATTCTGTGTTGTATTTTCCCGTCAAAATAACGGAGTTCCTTTGGAATTCTTCAGCTTTTAAGAACTGCTGCTTTCTCTGGTTGTGGGCGGAACTAATGCGCAAACGACAATCTCATTGGCTGGCGCTCACCTATTATTTTGATTTCAGCAAATCAATTCGAGCGAACTCAGACAACGTGATTAATATTCATGAACCCAGCAGCTCATTAATCCTTAGTGCGTTTTATATTGATGACAAATATGCATTCATACTTGGTTATTCTAATTACTAAAGTTCTATCATCACATAATATTAAATTATCATAATATTATATTATAATGCTTGACTGACTGATGCTAATTGTCAGTAGATAAATAGTGTAGATTAATGTACAATGTTTTATAATAATAATTTATTCTTTTTAGTGTCTATTTCATTAATTTAACATATTTAATATTGGGGGCATCCAAAGTTATTAGACATTTGAACATTTTGTAAAAAGTAACGCATTAGTTACTTTCCCTGGTAATTAGTTACTTTTATAATGATGTAATGCAATTACCAAATCAGTTACTATTTGTGAGAAGTAACTAGTAACTATAACTAATTACTTTTTTAAAGTAACGTGCCCAACACTGCTTATGACTGGTTTTGTGGTCCAGGGTCATTGTTCATGGTATAACTGCAGTCTATAGTCTACATCAGGCAGTGAGTTGTTGCCTTGCTTCAATTTTTGTAGTATGGGCATGTGCATAGGCTCAGAAATTACATGTGTGTTAATTGATGCTATTATGGTGGCACCCGACTAGAGGGCAGTCAGTGGTACATATTCAAGGCGGCAAGTTGTTATTTTCCATCAGTGTGTGTTTCATGTGCTGCATTAAAAGATAAATGAAACAGTCACAGTGCAGGACCTAGTTGATCACCATACACAGCAAAGCAGTGCCTTAAACATTCACAGGACCTATCGATAATGACCAAAAACAACAGTGCGGCAGCCATGCTGGGATCACTTCACCTCCGTAACACACTCAAAGGCTGCGTTCCAGTCTGTTTTTTTATGCCCTTCACTCGCAAAATTCCCTCCGTCTCACTTACTTGGATGTACGTCATTGATTACATTGCATGAGTGCCCACTACTGGCAGAAGAACCCTTCAATGGGCTGTGGCTGTGTTACACTCCACTTTAAGACACGCACTCACGAACTTCCCTAAGCACCATTTTGAAGTACGTTCAACTTCGTGAAGTGGACGAGTGAAGTTTATATGGACAGACCCCTCGATTTTGACTGAAGGAGCGAGTCTGCTTCATATGCACACTTCAGGCCGCTCCACAGACCACAATGCAATGCGATTATGATGTCATCACGGATCGCATTTAATTTATCACCACCCCAAACAACTCTATAATATATGGATGATTTTTTAAAACTTTCATATCAGCCTAAGCACCTATATACGTAAAGAATGCTGCACCAAACAAATTCGTAAGGGGAAAAATGTAAACAATAAACCAACTCCATAGCCGATTCTAAGTGATCAAGGGCTTAAATTAAATGCGATCTGTGATGACATCATAATCGCGTTGTATTGTGGTCTGTGGAGCGGCCTGAAGTGTGCATATGAAGCAGACTCGCTCCTTCAGTCAAAATCGAGGGGTCGAGGGTCTGTCCATATAAATTTCCCTTGCCCAAATCACCTTATACATACCTTTGCACTTCATGATGTGGAATGCACTTCAAAATTGATGAGTTCATTCCTGCCTATTTCTTGCTAAATATGTTTAAAGCCGAGAGGTACAGAAGATAATTAATCAATCCAACAGGATTTGAATAAAATGTAGTGTTCCAGTTAGTAGTAACCATATAAATATTCACCACACTTTCTAGACATTTAGCAGAAATTTCAGCCAAATAACTGCTGTTTTCACTACATACAACACTCATCAAATTATTATGTATATACGTAATATACATGCCTGTAATGGCAAGAGAAAACAAATTTGTGGGAAAAGTGAATAAAACTTTACAGTACTACAACTACAATCCCAGAAATAAAGGTACAAAAGTTGTCACTGGGGCAATAGCTTCAAAAAGGAACACCTTTGTACTTAAAGGGTACCTAAAATTAGTGCTTAAAAGATAAAAAAGTGTACCTTTTGAAAAGATACTGCCTCAGTGACATACTTCAAATTCATACTTTTTTTTTTCTTTCTAAGAAAGTATGTTTTTCCCCTAAACCATAATCAACTTGTCCCACCAAACTCGGAAACTCATTCATGTGCAGTTTCTGACTAGGAAACTTGCATTTGCGATAATTCGATAATAGTTAATAGTTCGATAATAGATAATAGTTTTATAAAGTTACGATCACATTTGGAATTTGCCCTGTATATGACACAAGAAAGCCTAATTTACAAAAATCATGTGATTTACTCAGTTTTATAGGCTCTTTAAACCAATGATCAGTAGTGCTTCATGGCCATCACTACTAAATACAAGTAAAACTAATCACAATATTTATGTGGATTTCAAGTAAAGTCCCAAATAATATATTTGCAAGTTCCAAACACATGAATATATGTTTAACAATTTAATTTAATGTAATTTAATTTCATGTATGTATAAAAACAACAGTGATGTATCATAAATTATCCATTTAAAAGGAGACACACACACACACACACACACACACATATATATATATATATATATATATATATATTGTGACGAGCGTCCCGATTACTCATCAGCGTCATCCTGGAAACGGAGCAGGAACACCTGCACTCCCTCATTAACGGCCGCTCGGTCACAGCTGAGACTCATCAGCGGCCACCAGTTAAAGTCACGCTGAACCAAGCCACAAGTGAGTTCACTCTCCATGAGCCAAGAGCTAACGCCTTTCTCTGGTTGTTCCCTCAGACAGCAGCGTGTGACCGAGCGGCACCCACTTGAGCACAGGACTTTGCACCGAGCACGAACCCACGGCCAAGGAAGAGGAGAAGAGATGGCACTCACGGCACAGAGCCATCATCGCACTTGACACCCACTTGCTTGTTCACAAATAAATCCACCCTCCGGGGCATTTATTTTTGCACTTCCTTGTCGTGTGATTCTTCACCCCGTGACAAGTGGTGGAGAAGGCAGGCAGAAGAGTGAAGGATCACCGACAAGCGGATTCACTTGCCTGACTGCTCACCACCGATTTTATTTATTTATTTTTTTTTTTCTCTCCCTCTCCTCATAGGTGTGATTAGTCCGGGAGCACTTGAGCCACGCGCAGCAGGCCCAACAACGCCACTATAACCGGGCGGCCCAACCACGGGAATTCCAACCTGGAGATCGGGTAATGGTCCTCGTCCCCACCGCCGCCTGCAAGTTCCTCGCCACGTGGCAGGGCCTGTACACAGTACTAGAAAAGATTGGGCCGGTGACCTACCGCCTCCGGCAACCCGGCCGGCGAAGTTCGGAACAACTGTACCACATCAATCTGTTGAAGAGGTGGGTGGGGACGACGGACCAGCTCGCGGTCCTCACCACCTTTGAGCCCGTGGTTGTAGACGTTAACCCCCACCGTCATCTAGCATAAACATCCAAACCCCTCCTGGAATCACCGTCATGCAGCGACCTTATCGGGTCCCTGAGGCTCGCCGGCAGGCTATTGAGGCAGAGATCCAACAAATGTTGAAGTTAGGGGTGATCGAACCATCCCGCAGCCCATGGTCCAGCCCCATCGTCCTGGTCCCGAAACCGGACGGCACCCTCCGTTTCTGTAACGACTATCGCCGCCTAAACGAGGTTTCCCAGTTCGATGGCTACCCCATGTCTAGGGTAGACGAATTGCTGGATCGATTGGGAAGGGCCCGGTACATCTCCACCCTAGATCTCACCAAGGGCTATTGGCAAGTGCCGCTATCAGGGGACGCCAAACAAAAAATGCTTTTTCCACCCCTAGCGGCCACTGGCAGTACCGGACCCTTCCCTTCGGCCTTCACGGAGCTCCTGCAATGTTTCAGAGGATGATGGACATCCTCTTGCGGCCCCACCAGTCATACGCCGCCGCCTATTTGGATGACGTCGTAGTCCACTCTGAAACGTGGGAAGACCACATGGAACGGCTACGGAGGGTGCTGTCAGAGCTACGGAGGGCTGGACTTACCGCCAACACCCGCAAATGTCATCTGGCGCTTTCGGAAGTGAAGTACCTGGGATTCCAAGTCGGCCGGGGTCTAATTCGGCCACAGGAAAAAAAAGTGGAAGCCGTTCGCTCCGCCCCCAGGCCGAAGACCAAGACCCAGGTACGAGCCTTTTTGGGGTTGGCGGGATATTATCGCTGCTTCATCCCTAACTTCTCCTCTTTAGCCGCCCCTCTGACAGATCTGACCAGGAAGGGGCAGCCGGAGCAAGTGCAGTGGACATCAGCAGCCGAAGAAGCTTTCCGGGACATCAAGGAGGCCCTGACCTCCGAGCCCATCCTTCGAGCCCCGGACTTTAGCTGCCCCTTCCTGCTACAGACGGATGCCTCTGACGCAGGACTCGGGGCCGTCCTGTCACAGGTCCAAGCAGGTGAAGAGCATCCGATCTTATACATCAGCCGAAAGCTGTCCCCCGCCGAGAAAAACTACGCCGCGGTTGAAAGAGAGGCCCTGGCCGTCAAGTGGGCAGTCCTGGAGCTGCAGTATTATCTCCTGGGCCGAAAATTCACCCTCAGCACCGACCACACGCCCCTACAGTGGATGGCGCGTGCTAAGGACACCAATGCCAGGGTAACTCGCTGGTTCCTCGCGCTCCAGGACTTCCACTTTGACGTGCGTCATCTGGCCAGGGCCGCGAACGCCAACGCCGATGGGCTCTCCCGGATATGGACAGCTTTCTCAGGTCTGTCAGGGGTCACTCCCCACCCACCCCCTATTTCTCCCCTACTAACTCATGTCTTTGACAGGACCAGGTCGACGCTGGAAACGGAGCAGGAACACCTGCACTCTCTCATTAACGGCCGCTCGGTCACAGCTGAGACTCATCAGCGGCCACCAGTTAAAGTCACGCCGAACCAAGCCACAAGTGAGTTCACTCTCCATGAGCCAAGAGCTAACGCCTTTCTCTGGTTGTTCCCTCAGACAGCAGCGTGTGACCGAGCGGCACCCACTTGAGCACAGGACTTTGCACCGAGCACGAACCCACAGCCAAGGAAGAGGAGAAGAGACGGCACTCATGGCACAGAGGCATCATCGCACTTGACACCCACTTGCTTGTTCACAAATAAATCCACCCTCCGGGGCATTTATTTTGCACTTCCTTGTCGTGTGATTCTTCACCCCGTGACAATATATATAGAGAGAGAGAGAGAGAGTGTAAAGATCTCACCTCTGCACTGCTGTTCCACTCCTGACCTGCAGGGGACGCTCTCCTTAAGCCTACTGGTTATGCTCCCTCCAAACCTGCAGATGGCACCATTGTACCTAATTCTGCTCAGTACTCTCCTCATTAGCCCTGATTCCCTTCACCTGTGTTTTACCCTTTATAAGTGTGCTTGTTCCCTGCTATTGTGTTCAGTCTTGAGCCTATGTCCTCTAGTCACCAGCTCTCAAGTTAAGTCTGTGCTTTATTATATCTTTTGACCCTTGTGTCTATTTTTATTTTCCTGTTTGTGGAAGCTCGGCTATCCTAGTTTATTTGTACTTTGTCACTTTGGTTTCTCAAGAAAAGATTATATTTTATTTTTGGAAGACTCAAGTCTCCTGACTCGTTACTCTTCTGCTCTTGGGTTTCAATACCTGGAAGTTAGCTCAGTAAGAAACACAACCCACTTTGAACAGCAGAGACCTGGGTTTGCGTCCCGCCTAAGGTGACCTCGTTACAGAGAGAGAGAGAGAGAGAGATCATTTAATGCTAACCAATATTTTATCATATCTCCAATAGAAGGACATAGGTGTTGTTAAGATGGAAAGCAAACGTTCTCCCCAACCTGGTAAATTATGATTTTTACAGAAATCAACTAAATAAATAAATAAAATGAACATTGAAATAACTAAATATTTGTTTAAACAGAGTATGATAGAGCATGGAGGTCAATAAACTGGAGGTAAGCTCTGAAAACATTTTTCTGAAAGCAATATCTGTGCTAATTACATTATATCTGGAGCATTTGATTGTGATGCATGCACATCTTGTCTGTTTCTGAAAACACAATGAGACAACAAGCATTACACTCCCCTTAAACTCATTTTCTAGTAAGGATAGACAAAACCATTTGACATTAATAACCAACTTCCAGCTCCGGATCCCAAGTCAACACTCTCAGGATTCTTCTGCATGGACCAGTAGGTGCTGGAAAATCAAGCTTCTCCAGCTCGGTGGATAATACTCTCCAGGGCCGTATAACTACCAGAGCTTTGGCAAATGCTTCAAATGATGAAAAAAGTTTCACTTTGAAGGTAAAACAGTGATCCATAAATTTCAAATTGTTATGTAGATGTATAGGTATTATATAGATATTTAGATTAAATTTAGCCATGCAATTTTAATGACAGAACACATTCAATTATTATTACATATGTAGTATTTCTCCTAGCAAGAAAAGCTTTAAACAATGTTTTGTTCTCAGTGCACAACATACAAAGTGAAGAAGGACAGGACTGGCTCTTACTTTCCTTTCACATTCACTGACATCGCTGGTATGCATAATAGCAGTTCTGGAATACAAACTGATGACATCGTCCAATTATTAAACAGTCATGTCCATGACGATTATACTGTAAGTTTTTTTTGCTTGTTTGTTTTTTAAAGCAGACTTCTGATTGTGATAGAAAGAAAATGTCAAATTTAATTGACTATTAAGCCAATTTAATTGACTTTTTTGTGCAAAAGAGTGTAATGTGTGCCACATGTTTATCATATATATAAGTCATTCTTTATAGCTTACTCAATGGGTTAAACTGAAGTGACAGAAGCACTGAGTCCAATTACTAAAAAAGACCCAAAGTACAAAAGGAAGCCCACTCTGAAAGACAAGATTCACTGTCTGGCAGCTGTTCTTCCTGCTAGCACTATTTCTTTGATGAATGAGGACATCATTGGGCAAATGAAAGTAGTTCGGAAGAAAGCAAACGTCTTGGGTGAGTCATATAGAACACATCCTTACTTTTACTTACAAAAGCACTACAGTATATTGGGTGTATAATTTGTTGTATTCTTGAGCATCAGTGATTTCTTGCTACTTTTGTAACAGTTCTATATGAATCTGTGGGATTACAATTTTTTTTAAATGTTTAATTTAGATTCCAATGTAATAGTGTACAAACTGAAGAAGTTATATACATTGTATTTAACATTTATGGGGAAGATGATGACATCAGATGAACGATTCTGTTTAACAAAGTCGGTAACGAGGTCCCTGCCAGTTCCTGTTCACTCCATTGTAAGTTAAATGAGTCAGATCACTGAGACTCAAATCTTTTGTTCTGCAAATGGATTTCGGAGCCCCTGGCCCAGACGTTGAATCGTTAGACTGATTGGATAATCAATGCAATCGAGTGTTATGCTGATTGGGTCTGTCTTTCTCTTTTGAGCAAGCCAGATAACCTGCCAAACCGGTTTTCTCTTGATAGAATCAAATCCTCTCTCATTTGCATGCTTTGTTTAAAGTCGTCACCCAGGTGCTTTGTTTCCATTCCTAAGCACTGCCCCCTAAATGTATTAAAACTACAATGTATCATTGCTTTAGTCAGACTTGGATGACTACAACGACGTGCAGCGAGTTCTCTTCTCAATAAAGAGTAACTTCTGTATGAAAGATATCCCAACGTCTCCTGGTCTCTGCTTCGTAGAAGATAAAAGTTCACAACAGATGGTGCCTTGTGACCCGGATAGAGTTCCAGCTTTTTCCAGAATCCAGATTGAAAACTTCAAGCTAAAACAAAGATCTGTTTCCAGACTGCATCTTTTGGAATCCAGCGAAAACTTACAGCTGAACATAGATTTCCAGACTGAATTTTTCTTTCAACCAAGGTTGTGGTGAGTGCTGTCTCTAATCCAAAAGAACCTTTAAGACCAGTACAAATTTGTTATCCTCTGCGCCGTCAGAGAAGAGTTAACAGACAGCTGTAGGGTTTTGGTTAGCTAAGTTATCCTCTAAAAATGTCCTTTTAGAGATGAAGGTTATCCTCTGTTTTTCAGGCAGGGAAGATTAGCATCACATGCTAATAGTGTGTTACCCTCTGTTTTTCAGGCAGGGAAGATTAGCATCACGTGCTAATATTGGTTATCCTCTGTTTTTCAGGCAGGGAAGATTAGCATCACGTGCTAATATTGTGTTACCCTCTGTTTTCGGCAGGGAAGATTAGCGTAAAATGCTTGTAAACTGTGTTATCCTCTGCTTTGCCAGGCAAGGTTAACAATAGTTGATCTGTGTTAACAAGCGTACCCTCTATTGATCAGAGAAGTTTTAGTGTTTTTGATTGTGTGGTAACAAAGAAGCTCACAAAATGGTTAGAAGGAATGCTAGGCTGATTACAACAACAGAAAAGGGTGGCCTTGCGACTCCATTGTGGTCAGATAGTGAATTCAAAACACTGTTAGGGGAACAAATGAACCTAATAATCACTGAGAAAGTTAGACAAGAACTAACTCAGAAATATGAGATCCATCCAAACAAGACTTGGTCTGTAGATGAGTGTAAAAAGGTATTAGGAGCATGTATTCGCAAGAACAATGTGAAAGGCATTATCTGCTGCCACAGAGAATTTGGTTTAGCACTAGCTACACAACAATCTCAGCGTAACTCAGAGCTAGAGAAACAGAACAAAGAGCTCTGTGCAAGAATATCCTATTTTACTAAGAAATTGAACCACAACAAAGCTTCATCAAAAACTGATGTGGAAGAAGTTAGTCAGTCGGATAACAGTTATCCTGACTTACAAGCTTTCTTTGAAACAGATGTAACCATCCAGTCAGTAACAGATGTGCCTGTAGATTCAGTGAAGGTATGTGGCGCTAGGAGGAGATCTCAGAGAATTAAAAGTGTTCCTCCCAACTATTCTGTTGTCCAAGTACAAACTGTTGCCAAAGTGCTAGGACCTAAAGATATAGAGAGACTATCCCAGAGCTTACCCTCAGCACACACAAATTTTTCTGAATTTAGAAGAGTATTGATCAGCAAAATGCGTCTCTACGACATGTCGTTAGCAGAAGTCACACAGCTGATGTCACAAATTCTAACTGAATCTGAATTCAACAGTTTTGAGTCTGCTGTTACTTCTGAACTACAACATGCCAGTAAAGGCGATTTGAGAGAAGGTGTTTTGAAAATTCTAAAGAATATCATGGGACCCAAAATAGACTGGTCCAGAATCACTAACTGTGTGCAAAGGAAAGAAGAACCTGTGAGTGAATACACTGAAAGGTTTTGTCAGTCAGCTGTAACTTACAGTGGAATAGTGGATGATCCTGAAGGTGTGCTAGATGACAAGGGACCCCTGGATCGTATCTGGTCAGATGGCCTTGTAGCCGAATACAGAAAAGCTTTACCATTCTTAGATCTAACTTGGTCTAACAGAACTCTCAGAAGTAACCTAGACAGGTTAGCTACTTGGGAAAGAGACTCTGATGTTAAAGCCAGAGTAAAGATTGCAGCAGCGTCCTTTAAGGTTAACACAGAGAACCGACAGAAACGTAAATGTCCTAAAAAGGAGAGCAGTTGTCATTACTGTTTTAAACCTGGACACTGGATGAAAGAGTGTAGGAAAACAAAAATACTTTAGGAGAAATTAACAGCTTTACTCAGCTCCTACTGAGTCTACTTAGCACTCTGAAGCAGCCCCTCCCCGCTTCACCGAACTGTTGGAGCAGTTTGCTCAGGTGTTAACTGTTAGGGCTGTGAGTGCTTAATTTCCCCAGTAATGTACAACAAAGCTGAAAGATTCTTTGTAAATAAAACTACAGGAAGGTTACTGTCACTTCCTTCCATTGAGAGAATGCTAGTTAAGTATACTCACGGCCTTCAAAGCTATACTACAGCACACTCCAGTCACTCACCTATCCTCTCTGGGTTATGATGTTTGTTATGACTGATGTTCCATTAGAGGATGGAGATGTCACACACTAAAGTTTGCACACCACCTACAGGGATAGGATAGGACACATGGACCAGTGAGGAGCCCCAGGGAAGAACCGTATGCAACAGGCTTCGGGGGCCAACCCTGCGGTGAAGATACCCTCATAGGCCCTTCCCCATCTACTAGTCCATCCTTCCCTCACTGTTTCTTTAGGTGTCTCATGAATTAAGAAATAGGGAAAGAAGGAACAACAATAGCAGACTCAGATTGAACAGAGGATACAACCCTAATGTTTGCAGTCTTTAGAACAAATACTGCTCTGTCTTTTGTTTTCTTTCTTCCTCTGTGCAGATACCACTTGATGGCTGTCCCAAGACCCATACGCGCCAAACCCCTCACCTGCGTATGAAGCCAACAACAAGAACACAATACACAATGCAGAGACTCACATACGGGAACTTCAGTCATCCAACAACATGAACAAGATTGTCGTATTATTAACCATCATGGACATCACGCTAAGTGTAGACCCCAGAAACAACATATTCTTAGAGCTGATGAATATGTACAAACGTGGTGGTCAAGAACTCTTGGAGCATTAATCCCATCGTATGGCGTCATGCAGGCTCTCGATCAAGTCAGAAGCCTGTCGGATTCTGTACAGAAATTGGCCAATGATACAGTTTTGGCCCTGGGCAATATCACGGACACTCTCGCTTCACACAAGATGATGATCTTACAGAACAGAGTGGCCTTGGATTACATTATTGCAACACAAGGGGGAGCCTGTACCATTATCGGCCCTCAATGCTGCACTGGTTTAATGGATCCAACCGAGAACTTGAACAATATCCAACAAGACATCCTTGATCTTTTAGTAAAATTACACCAGATGACTGAAGATAATTCTTCATGGTTCGGAGACTTGTTAGGTAAACCCTGGCTGTGGATCAAGGACATAGCAATTCTGCTGTTGTTTTTCCTACTGGAGTACTATCTATGCATCCACAGTATCAAGTGTTTTGTTCAACAAATGACTTCCGCCTCTCACGAGGAAATGACAATTCCAACCAGAAAAGATTATTACCCGTAACAAGTGCTATGAGCCTGTAACGATCACAAGTTACAAGAATGAACTTTTAAGTGTCTAAATTTGTATTTTGTGAGAGTTATTAGAACTCTCAAAGGGGGAATTGTGGGATTACAATTTTTTTAAATGTTTAATTTAGATTCCAATGTAATAGTGTACAAACTGAAGAAGTTATATACATTGTATTTAGCATTTATGGGGAAGATGATGACATCAGATGAACGATTCTGTTTAACAAAGTCGGTAACGAGGTCCCTGCCAGTTCCTGTTCACTCCATTGTAAGTTAAATGAGTCAGATCACTGAGACTCAAATCTTTTGTTCTGCAAATGGCTTTCGGAGCTCCTGGCCCAGATGTTGAATCGTTAGACTGATTGGATAATCAATGCAATCGAGTGTTATGCTGATTGGGTCTGTCTTTCTCTTTTGAGCAAGCCAGATAACCTGCCAAACCGGTTTTCTCTTGATAGAATCAAATCCTCTCTCATTTGCATGCTTTGTTTAAAGTCGTCACCCAGGTGCTTTGTTTCCATTCCTAAGCACTGCCCCCTAAATGTATTAAAACTACAATGTATCACTGATTTAGTTAGACTTGGATGACTACAGCGACGCGCAGCGAGTTCTCTTCTCAATAAAGAGTAACTTCTGTGTGAAAGATATCCCAAAGTCTCCTGGTCTCTGCTTCGTAGAAGATAAAAAAACTCACAACAAATCCCTCGACTGGATCTCATGCAGCTATCACAAAACATATACAAAATTAATGATCACAGAGGAAGCAACACGCCATCTCAAATGAACCAAAAGGATGTAAAGGAGTAGTCGTGGCCTAATAGGGAGTCAGGCCTGTAACCTGAAGGTTGCCGGTTTGATTCTCGCGCCAGCAGGAATTGAAGGTCGGGATTGTGAATGAACAGCACTCTCTCCACCTTCGATACCATGACTAAGGTGCCCTTGAGCAAGGCACCGAACCCCTAATTGCTCCCCAGGCACTGGAGCAAGGCTGGCCACTGCTCTGTGCGTGTGCGTGTGTGCGTGTGTGTGTGCTTGTATGGATTAAATGCAGAGCACCAATTTCGAGTATGGGTCACCACTTGACAATACGTCATGACTTAACTTAACTTAAACAGCATCAACTGTGAAAATGTATATATTGTGGAATGTAATTATTGTTTATTGCAGGCATTCCTCAAGTCATAATCATGACCAAGGTGGATGAAGTGTGTCCGCTAGTTAAAGACAATCTTGAGAAGATCTACACAAGCAAAAAAATAAAACAGAAGGTATTGTGTTTGTCACCATGGTAAATACAATGATTTATGATTTCTTGTATTGTATCCTGTTTTTTTAGAACAACACAGTGGGGCAATTTTGCATTTAACCATTTATAATAAATGACATTAACATGCCATTAACAAATCAAAACAGCCACAAAAAAAGACAAAACACTTCCAAAACGTATAATAGAAGGTTTCAATAATATAATTATTCATTTAAAAAAAAAAAAAAAAGATACATTTACAGATAAAAACAACAACAACAACAATGATACTCACTTAATGGTGATGGTACTCCCATGCTATTACAACTTTTCTCAAGATCTGAGTCGTCCACAAAGCTGAAGGGTGAATCTGACCTGTGCTCTGGTCCTGATCGTTTCACTGATAAAAATAAAGTAAATAAGAACAGTGTTACATATCAATTAAGGATTCCTTGGTTTGGACCACCATCATAAAAGATAATGGAATGGAACACTTTCAATAACAGTATCACAAACTACACCAGTCCAGTGTATAACAGAGGGGACATGACTGAAAACAATGATGTCCATTTGACTTAACACAATGTTTAAATAAAAATCAAATGTCAAAATATCATGCATTATGTTTTCATATTTTTATAATTGTAGTGTTTTCTATGGCTTAGGTTCTATGGCTTCATGCAATTAGGAATTGCATGAAGAACAAGACTGCAAATAAAAGTGCATGAAACAGCTAAAAACAATCTCTTCCATCTTCATTTGGACTCTATTCTAATTCTATTTTATCAACTTATCAAGCGGCACCGCCGCTTCGGGAGCTTTGTGGGCGGGAACCGCCGCTTTGGGAGCTCCGCGAGCGGGCGCCGCCGCCTCGAGAATGCCTGAGATGAGCCCCGCCCCCTTGGAGAAAAGCTCAGCGGATATCACCGCTTCGGGAGCTTTGTGAGCGGGAATCGCTGCCTTGGGAGGACCGCGAGCAGACCACGCCGTTCGCAATGACATCAGTGGGGGTTCCTGCACGCTTTGTATCAGCCTGGGACACTCTGGGAGCAGGCTGGAGGTACTGGGTGCGGCAGACGAGGCCTCTGACGCCCCTTTGATTGCCGTTGGGGGCGCTGCAGCTTCGTCGGCCGCTACTGGGGGCACTGCGGCTTTTGCAGCTTTGTCGGCCACCACTGGAGGCGCTGCAGCTTCGGCGAGCACTGCCTGAGGCACTCCAGCCACCCTAGCTGGGGAATGTGCCAGGAACTCCACAAATTCACCAAACGTCAGGTGGTCCAGCCCCCTCAACCTCCACCATTTGAGGGGCTCTTCAAGGGCACTATTGAAAAGGTCCTTGAGGGCCGCATCATTGTACCTCAAACCCTCTGCTGCACCACAGAACCTCAGGGCAAACTTCCTCACGTCAGTGCCCTCCTGACGGAGGGAGCTCAGGGCCTGGAACTGGAGGATGTGTTGGTAGAGGGGGCTGCTGAGGTTAGAGCCTGGTGGATGGTGTGAGCCCATTCTCCACTGAATCCTCATTGGGCTGTTTCGTTCTGTCAGGGGACAGTCAAGAGATGAGGCGAGGACTCAAGTGCAGGAGAAAGTGGGTCTTTTTAATAATAAAGAGCAACAAAAAATGAACAAAAACCACCCCGAGGGGGAAAACAGGCAGGCAGGCAGGCAGGCAGGCAGAGAGTCACAGCACACATAAGCAAACCCACACAAGACCCCAAATATCCAACATTAAACAACGAAGCAGCACAGGACTGCAGACACCAGGAGACTATATGGGGAGCCAAACAAGGAGGACACAGGTGAAGTAACTGAAACAATAATGAGATAACAAGGAGGATGGGGTCAGACAATAGACAGGAATGCACATGGCACCAACAACAAACAATAAGCCATGTGCTAACACACACACACACACACACACACACACACACAGTGATATCTGGTGGCCAACCAGGGCACACCAGCAGGGCCGTGACACTGAGCAACTCAGGACTGCTTAAACTTTACCAAACTATTTTCAAAAGGTTTCAATTTGACTGCTGCAGCAGAGGAAATACAGAAAATACAGCTAGCTCAAGTCAATTTCACACAATTCATGCTATAACTTACTTCTGCCAGCTAGCTCCAGTGTTTATTGACAGTAGCCTACATTGTATTAAACATTAATGTACACAACCCATGTATATTTTAAAATGTCATTGCTTCGTGGTAATTGGTTACAAGTGTTAGCTAGCCTGTTACTGAATTGCATGACTGAAATATCAGCAGATAAGGTGGAATTTAGGGTAAACAGATCTATTGTTACTTGCAATATAGTCTAACACGTCAAAAACCTAGAGCAATAGCCATAGTTCTGTAGACGTTTGTAGTGGACATTACTTTTAATACGTAGCTAGCCATACATTAAAATAAAACATTGAAAACATGCATACATTGGTTACAATAATAATTAATCCTTAAGTATGCTGGAATCCTTAAGTAGGCTTCTATTACAGGCACTCAGATGCAATATTTAGATGAGGTATTATAAGCCATTGGCTTACTTATGTTCTTCCTTGTCTGAATCGCGTGTTCATCTGTTCAGAACTAGAATGTTGCTGGACCAGTCCGCCCCTGGTGCAGGGTTGCATTCAGCCCCGACAAAACGGAGCAAAACATTGATTAAACGGAAACCGTCATGCATTGAACACCTTGTTCTGATGACTCAAGAGTTGCAACTATGGCAGCTGAGAAGATCATTCTTTGTGTTCTTTTTGAAGAATTTTCAGAAGCCTGATGAAATCGGTATAAATATGTGTTTAATACTGCAAAATACGCTCGATGTAACAGTCACTGCCCTTGCTGTCCAGAATAAAAGAGAGCATCCCAATCCAGTGAAGGATTTGTGGAAACTGTGGTTCCTAATGATTGTGATCCAACATTTGCCTCACATTTCAGAATGAAAAGACAAACATTTCAGGTGAAGGATAATCCACTTCTTACCTCCGAGACAGTGTTATGATCTATATGACCTTATTATTTTTATTATGAGTATTATTCTTATCATTATTGCTGATCACTGTTGTTGTGCTATAATATTGTAATATTTATCATTATTTAATCAGAGGAGCATAGAAACGTTTATGAAAGTGTCACCCACAATACAATAGCAAAATATATAAATATGTAGCATTTTTATGTTACATTAATCAGTGTCTAGCACACCTTCCTAAGGAAAGGATACGGACCAGAAGGCATTGCAATTACTACGATATTTAGACCGACTTAAAGAAGTTCCAGATCTATACTTGTGCTCTTATTATTTCAGTTATTTTGCCTTTAATGTAAATAAACATGTGCAAACAATATATTTGCTCTTGTGAATTTATTTTGATGTTAATTACATGTACTTACAAATTCATCATCATCATGTTGATATGCTATGTTACTATAAAATTTTCACGACAAACATGTCTTAATATCTCCAATTGTTGCGTATACTGAGCCGCAGCAGACACATTTGTAAACGACTTCACTTGGACCCATTGTGCGAGCTGTCTCTTTAATACCGCGTGGTTTATAAACAAGTTGCTGCTGATTGGGCTGACTTTTTTGACACACCCACCAAACAAGAGAAAACGTATGTCAAACCCCGTTGCACACCGTTTCCAGGAAACATGTCGTTCAACCCGGAAACCGTAGCAAAACGTTGGGCTTGAACGTGCCCCTGTATAATCGGTGGGCAGGGCTAAACAAGCAGTTCTGTGGAATTGGTGGGCGGGGCTAAACAGACAGTGATGTAGAATCAGTGGGCGGGGCTAAACAGGCAGTGACCTTTCTGTTTCACAAAAGCTTCTTTGTGGCAAAAGAAGGTTCTTCAGATTATAAAAAGCTAAGAAAGATGTTCTTTAAAGAATCTTTGACTGAATGGAGCCAAAAATGGTTCTTCTGTGGCATTGCTGTAAAAAACCTTTTAAGCACCTTTATTTTTTAAGAGTGTAGAAAAACCGTCATAAAACTGTTTTAAAAAGTTGTGAGTTGTGTTTTAAGATCTATAAGAAGGGGTGAAGTTTGTGGGGGTGATCATTGAAATTTACAGTTTCAACCCTTTCAATATTTATGATTTTTATTTTATTACTTTTTGTTCTGAATCGAATGAGAACTTGTCATAAATCAGAACAAAATACAAAAGTTCCCCTTCATTGCACCCTTTGGTAACAACCAACTATTTGGTTTGCTCTTTCACACAGGGTTGCCATGTCCTCGGGTTTCACACAGATTTGGGCTACTTTTAAACTGTGGCCACGGGTTAAAAGGATCGTTCTCCCAAAAATGAAAACTCTGTCATTAATTACTCACTCTCATGTGGTTCCAAGCCCGTAAGACCTTCGTTCATCTTCAGAACACAAATTAAGATATTTTTTGATGAAATCTGAGAGCTTTCTGACACTCGATAGACAGAAACACAACTGAAACATTCAAGGCCCAGAAACTTAGCCAGAATACGTTCTGTGCACGAAGAAAACAAAAATAGTGTATTTTGTTTTATATCAATAATAACGATGTAGATTTAAAAATGACTGTATTTCTAGCTTTAGTGTGGATAATGATTTTAAGTTTTTATTCTACTGAGAAAAGTAAACATTCATGAATTCAGGGTTAGTTCTATCAAACTTTAAATAATTTACATTATTATTTAATGGTTTCACAGATGCAACAAATCAAAATAAATATCAAAATAAGAGTCTGAGTCAAACTGGACGTTACAGATGCTTTCAGTACAAAGGGCACTGAATAAGGAGCAGTCACTGCTGGAACACAGATTAAACTGAAACTAACCACAGCATCACATGCAAGCTTTCTGAATCAGTTCATGCTCAATTACATTTTTGTAAAGGTTCGAGCACGTTCAAAATGGGTTATCAAGTCTATTTTTTAGATTTGACACATGAGCCTAAGCCTAAAGGCAGGAAAATAAAAGTTTTTGTGGCGAAGTCAAAGGAGGAATTCAAGAACACTACAGTTGAAGAATTAAAAAGAAAAATCGTTACTAAAACGATCATCAGACTCGATTCTGGGTCTGAATGTATTTGTAAGTCGAACACTTCATTGCTCTGTTTCTAAGTTTATATTCCATGTATGATTCTCTAAGTCTAATATTATTTCATAAATACCATTAAACATGAGGATAATATGTGTTATCATTTGACTGTAGATTTAATTAAGAAAGAAAAAACAAAACAATGCACATCATTCTGAAGCCAAATCTTAACGAGGAAAACTTCATCTCTCTGTGTCAATTTGATACGTTTGTGTTTCTTTGCTGTTCCTCATGCCGTTGTGTTTTTTATAGTTGCACACCCTGCACTTTTCTACAAAGGCCAGCAACTGGAGAATAATCGTACACTTGGTTTCTATGGCATTAAACACAAGACTGTTATTCGCAGCCAAGAACGAATCCCTAGTTCGGAGTTTCTACATGGTGTGTCAAATTACCAAAAGCATCTCTTTACAGTCTTAAACTGACTGACCCTTTACTTTAGACAGCATTATAGACTCAGAACTCTACAAATGGTTGTTTGCTTTTGTATTCCATTGTTCCTTTACACAATAACAGATCTTTTGTTGTTGTGTTCCACATCACCTCTCACAGGATCACTTTCACCTGAATGTAGGAGAAACTCAGTCTATGGACAGATTGGCTCCAATGCAGCAGACCGACCCAGAATCTGATAAATCATGTTGCATTTTGTAGTTAAATACATGACAGCCTCACATAATCTATAGAAATATAGTCACACAGTGACAAGTGTTACAGCATTCAAATTTACTACCATAATGTTTACTATCATATATTATCTTCTCTTAATGTGAAAAAATGGTCTCAAAAATAGATTTATAATGGAGTTTGGTTTTGACATTGTGACAAGCGTCCCGATCTCTCATCAGCGTTGCCCTGGAGACACACTTGCACGAGAAACACCTGCACCTGCTCATCACGACTGGGTTGGTTACACCTGCGGCCAATCACTACACGGCCATATAAGCCGGACGCGGCAGGATGAGGGTGAGAAACAGACTTCCTCCACAATAAGGCTAATGTGTTCTCTCCAATTCCAGAAGTGAGCGACTGACCGACCCAGCCTGGACGGACCTCTCACCTCACCTCACTTCACCCACGGAATCACTCACGGAGAGCACCGCACGACTGCTGCCAGCACCCTGCACTTAGCACCCCCTTCTTTATAAATAAATCCACCCTCCGGGGTATTTATTTGAGCTCTCCTTGTCGCGTGATTCTTCCACCCCGTCACAACATACTTTGCATTTTCCTGTATGTTTATGCACATTCATATATGCAAATATTGTACATAGCCCATTCTTTTGCTTACATTTATTAAACTGCACATGCACCTAAATATTTCACATTTGTTATTTCAATGGCTAAATTGTTTTACATTTTTGTATGAGTGATTTCATCCATTTTCTCTAACTTCCAATTTGTTTTGACATTATCCCATAACCTCAAAACTGGTGATTAGTTTCTTCGAACTGATGGATTTGTTTCAGCTCCAGATGTTAACTGATGGACTGGAGTGCTGTGGATTATTGTGATGTTTTTATCAGCTGTTTGGACTCTCATTCTGACAGCACCCATTCACTGCAGAGCATCCATTGCTGAGACACTGATGCAATGCATTTCTCCAAATATGATGAAGAAACAAACTCATCCTGATCTCAGATGACCTAAGGGGGAGCACAATTTCAGCAAATGTTCAATCACTGGCGAATTATCCCTTTAAAGGTGCTCAAAAATTGGTAGAAAATTTGACAATCTTCTCTTTTTTGACCAAAGTAATCAATCCCTTGATATTTCCCCCTCTTTAATGAAGTCATTGAAACGCTTCTGTGGATGTTTTTTCTTTCTCTGTTGGAGCAAATGGGAATAATAATAAAAATGTCATAGTTGTGGTGAATAGAAACTATGACTTCTGCTTCTGCGAGCCCCAGAAATGTGAAAAGAGTCCATTTTTGGAAGAGTTTGTAATGCATGTTTTCCAAACAGTGAAAGTGAAGCTAAAAACAGCTCATAATCGTGCAAACATCTGCAGGATCTCATCGAAATCCACTTTAAATCTTAATTGCTTCTGTGGAGTTTCGAGCACGTTCAAAATGAGTTTGCAGGTCTATTTTGTGGATCCACTGAAGATGAATAAAACACATGTTTCTGTGGTGAACTCGGAGGAGGACTTCATGAACACCAGAGTTGAGGAGTTCAAAAGAAAACTCTTTCCTGAAGACGACTGTAAGTCAAACACTTCAGACTTCTGTTTCTTTAAGATTCATTTTTGGCGATTTTCCTTTGTTGGGGCAGAAAATAGAAGCAAATTAGAAGAGAAAAAGGAAAGTAGTGGGAATAATAAAATCGATATTACTCCACATTTGATTTTATTCTCCTCTAAACCACTAGATGGCATGAAAACCCTGCTGAAAAAAACAAACAAACAAACAAAAAACAATAGACATCACCACAGAATTAGTAATGGTTTTAGTTATAATGGGACTTGTATTGGTTTTACTGGTAACTATAATGGACCCTGTGGGTCTCTGCTGGTAATTGGGCGTCTTCTATTGGTGGCTTGTTAAAACCAATAAATCCTAATGGAATATGTCCCAAAACACACTACAGAAAACCATTATTTAATGGTTTTAATGGTTATAAGTTGATGGTTTGTAATGGTATTTGCAGTGGAAACCATTAGTCTTCTGTTGTTTTTTTTCACTGCAGCATCCATTCTCCAAACTGTTTATCCCTGATTTTCACCATTTAATTGTTTTTTGATAACAGAATAAAAAGTACAGTGTTTGTGGTAAAAAAAAGAAAAGAAAAAAAAGAAGTGCCCTTGCTGTTGTTGTCACGAATCTGATCTGCACTTCCATTCACCACACACCACAATGGACTCCAATTCCCATCATCCAACACTGATCACAGCTGTCACCAAGCACTCATCGCACTAATTACACGCACACCTGATCACACTGCTCTCAATAATCACACACTCTATTTTAACCCTGGACTTTGTTTCTCTCTTTGCCGAGTATTGTATGCATTATCGCTGCCCTACAGAGCCCCGGTAGTTTCTCTCGTCTCGTCTCGTCTCGTCTCGTCTCGTCTCGTCTCGTCTCGTCTCGTCTCGTCTCGTCTCGTCTCGTCTCGTCTCGTCTCGTCCCCTGCCTGGACTATCGCTGACGTTGTTGGACTGCCTCTCCTGTCTCGCCCCTTTGGATACTGTTCGCCGATCATCAACCCACGCTTGTCTTAGTTTACTCTTTGTCTCGCCCATATTATACCTGTTTGCCACTATTTGACCCTGCCTGTTATGACCACGTCTCTGCCTAATAAAAGTCTGCATATGGATCCGCACGCCTCTCGTCTCGTCAGCCCCGTAACAGAATACTCGGCCACACGAGGATCCAGCGGGTTTTCTAGTGGACATTGGCCAGGTATGGACGCAGCGATCTTGTTGCTAGCCCTCCAGCAGGGTACGCGATCACTCGAGGGTTACATTACGGAATATTTGGCTTTGGCTAATGGCTCCAAATTACCAGACCATATGTTAGTAGATTTTTTTTCTGTGAGGGTATTAACCAGCCACTCAGATCAAGACTAACCCTTGAAGCTCCCCGTTCGTCTCTAAGTGACTTTATGGAGTATGCTTTAATGGCTGTTGGTTCAGCGTTTACTGTGGGTGTCGCGAGGAACGTGACACTGCATTCAATTGTGTGATCACAGCCGCGCTAGAGAACGCTCACAAAATGGCGGCCACAACAACACCCCGTCATGTCATTGCTGCCATTCAGGAGCCAATTCAAGTCACTGTCGATCTTCATGAATCAAGCCAAGTCACAACTGATCTTCAAGTCACAGCTGATCTTCATGAGCTAAGTCAGGTCTCCGTTGATCGTCGTGAATCAAGTCAAGTCAAAGCTGATCTTAAAGAACCAAGTCAAGTCACAGTTGGTCCTCATCAACCGAGTCCCGTCTCAATTGATCTCCTAAAGCCACAGCTGTTCGTCCAGAGTCACAGCAGCACGTCACGGCTGTTCGTCCAGAGTCACAGCAGCACGTCACGGCTGTTCGTCCAGAGTCACAGCAGCACGTCTCAGCTGATCTCCTAAAGTCAAGTCAGGTCACGGCTGCTCGTCCAGAGTCACAGCAACACGTCTCCGCTGACCTTCCAGACTCGGGTCACGTCTCCGCTGCTCGTCCAGAGTCACAGCGTCACGTCTCCGCTGCTCGTCCAGAGTCACAGCAGCACGTCACGGCTGCTCGTCCAGAGTTACAGCAGCACGTCACGGCTGCTCGTCCAGAGTCACAGCAGCACGTCACGGCTGTTCGTCCAGAGTCACAGCAGCACGTCACGGCTGTTCGTCCAGAGTCACAGCAGCACGTCACGGCTGTTCGTCCAGAGTCACAGCAGCACGTCTCATCTGATCTCCTAAAGTCAAGTCAGGTCACGGCTGCTCGTCCAGAGTCACAGCAGCACGTCTCCGCTGACCTTCTAGACTTGGGTCACGTCTCCGCTGCTCGTCCAGAGTCACAGCGTCACGTCTCCGCTGCTCGTCCAGAGTCACAGCAGCACGTCACAGCTGATCTCCTAAAGTCAAGTCACGTCACAGCTGCTCGTCCAGAGTCACAGCAGCACGTCACAGCTGATCTCCTAAAGTCAGTCACGTCACAGCTGCTCGTCCAGAGTCACAGCAACACGTCACAGCTGATCTCCTAAAGTCAAGTCACGTCACAGCTGCTCGTCCAGAGTCACAGCAACACGTCACGGCTGCTCGTCCAGAGTCACAGCAGCACGTCTCCACTGACCTTCTAGACTTGGGTCACGTCTCCGCTGCTCGTCCAGAGTCACAGCGTCACGTCTCCGCTGCTCGTCCAGAGTCACAGCAGCACGTCACGGCTGCTCGTCCAGAGTCACAGCAGCACGTCACGGCTGTTCGTCCAGAGTCACAGCAGCACGTCACGGCTGTTCGTCCAGAGTCACAGCAGCACGTCACGGCTGTTCGTCCAGAGTCACAGCAGCACGTCTCATCTGATCTCCTAAAGTCAAGTCAGGTCACGGCTGCTCGTCCAGAGTCACAGCAGCACGTCACAGCTGATCTCCTAAAGTCAAGTCACGTCACAGCTGCTCGTCCAGAGTCACAGCAGCACGTCACAGCTGATCTCCTAAAGTCAAGTCACGTCACAGCTGCTCGTCCAGAGTCACAGCAGCACGTCTCATCTGATCTCCTAAAGTCAAGTCAGGTCACGGCTGCTCGTCCAGAGTCACAGCAGCACGTCTCCGCTGACCTTCTAGACTTGGGTCACGTCTCCGCTGCTCGTCCAGAGTCACAGCGTCACGTCTCCGCTGCTCATCCAGAGTCACAGCAGCACGTCACGGCTGCTCGTCCAGAGTCACTTCACGTCTCAGCTGATCTCCTAAAGTCAAGTCACGTCACAGCTGCTCGCCAGAGTCACAGCAGCACGTCACAGCTGATCTCCTAAAGTCAAGTCACGTCACAGCTGCTCGTCCAGAGTCACAGCAACACGTCACAGCTGATCTCCTAAAGTCAAGTCACGTCACAGCTGCTCGTCCAGAGTCACTTCACGTCTCAGCTGATCGTCACAAGTCAAATCACGTCTCCGCTGATCTCCTAGAGTCTCGTCACATTACAGCTAGTCATCCAGAGTCACGTCATGAGTCAAGACACGTCTCCGCTGACCTTCCAGAGTCATGTCACGTCCGGGCTGACACACCCAGATCATCAAGGTCAGTCTTCCACTATCCCAATTTGATGTCTAGTTTGAGGGATTTACCGCTGGTGTCTGCACGCACTGTTGGTATCCCCAAACCAACTCACTCTAACCCTCCTGTTCTTATGCATATTCCCCTGTCTGAGGCACTTCCCCTGATGGGAATCGCTTGTGTTGCGTTTGGGCTGCGTACACCACCGCAGAACTGCCCGAGGTGGCGGCGCCCGCTGTAACTTCTCCAGAGGTGGCGGTCCACACTGCAGAACCTCCAGAGCGGCGGGGCTCGCGTTCAGCCCCTTGTATAGTGGTGGCACCTTGCAATGAACTCTCCCTGTGTCCTGAGTTTACCACTGCAGAGCCTCCAGAGTGGCGGCAACTGCTGCAGAACCTCCAGAGGTGTAGTGGTACCCATCTGTGAACTCTCGTTCCGTCCTGTCACGGCTATGGAGGCCGCCAATGAACTCTCGTTCCGTCCTGTCACGGCTATGGAGGCCGCCAATGAACTCCCGTTCCGTCCTGTCACAGCTATGACTAATTATGAACTTTCTGTGTTCCCTGCCTCGGTCCTTCGGTCCGTGCATGTTCACTCCTTTTTATGTCTCCCGTTCTCCCTAGGTCCCAGGCTCTGTTGTGGGTTCCTGATCCGTTGTGGTGGTCTCCTGCTCTATCTGCTCCACGTGGTGGTCTTCGGGTCCGTCTGCTCTGCCCTGGCTTCCTGCTCTGCCTTGGTCCCCGGTCACTCCGCTTCCACAGGGACCTGGCCCTCCATCCCTCCCCCTGTTCCGCCTCCGCTCCACCTCCCTCCTGGACTATAGACTGTGTGGAGCGTCTGGAAGCCGCTCTTTGGGGGGGTAGGCTCTGTCACGAATCTGGTCTGCACTTCCATTCACCCTCCACCAGAGGTCACTCGCTCATCACATGGACTTCACACCACAC